>CM059810.1:4788228-5370847 GCA_030435695.1 Brachymystax lenok tsinlingensis
GGCGTTATTAAATTGTTGCCAGCAGCACAGCTACAGATCACCAATGTCGTTTGGATAACATGAAAACAGCTAACCCAACTCTGCAAGCAGAGCCAAATAAAATGGTCAGAGTGGGAGTAGTTCACTGTAGCAAGCTAGCCAAACGTTAATTCGCTGGGAGCTTGACTGCTGTTGAGGCCAGAACGCTCGGATCAACACTACTACTCTCCTGGCCAGAGCGTCCAGGTGCGCTTCTGAAGACCTCTCCGAGCCGAATCTGATCCCAACCAATGCTCTGAATTTACGAACGCCCATGAACAGCAAATGTTGGCACTCGGGATTGAATAAAATTTTTCACCCTAAGTCAGTATTATACAGTATGTTAGTAATGGGGCAGTGGTTTCCCAAACTTTTTATAGTGTCCCGCACTTCCTTCAAAGCACATTCAACCGCCTCAAGCTGCGTACCCCTCCTAGCACCAGGGTGAGCACACTCTCAATTTATGTTTTTTTTGCAATTGTAAGCCCATACCATACACCACACACTGCCATACGATACATTTATGAAACATAAGAAAAGAGTGAGTTTTTGCTCCACAACCCTACTGCCTGTGGGAAGTGACAAAAGAGCTTCTTATAGGACCAGGGCACAAATAATAATAATAATCAATGATTTTGCTCTCTTCTATTTAGCCATATCTTACATATAAAAACCTTATTTTGTTCATCAAATTGTGAATAACTCACCCGAAGAGTTAATGAGGAGGGTAGTGCTTGAAATGATGCACATAACTCTACTGCACCAAATGTTGGGTTGTATTGGAGGAGTCAGTCTTAACTAAATGTCACAGACTGTGTAGTGAAATTATTTCATGCTAGTGGAGTGCCGAGAATCCACTCCTCACATAGGTACTTGGTTGCAAAGAGGCGTAGGAGTAATGTGTCTTTAACAGCACGATTTGCCAAGGCAGGATACTCTTGAGCGCAGCCCTATCCAGAAATCTGGCAGTGGCTTCTGATTTAAATATATAATTTTTCACCAGAACCGCTTGTTGCAATTTCAATGAGGGCTCTCTTTGATATCGGCAGAGTGGAGTTGGAGGCAGGGCATGAAAGGGATAACACATCCAGTTGTTTGTGTCATCTGGGGAAGCACCTGAGTAATTGAGCACCCAACTCACTCCATGTGTGCTTCTCTAAATCATATTTGGAGCGTTGTCTGTAAGCTTGAGTTCATTTGCATACACAAGAAATCATACAATGATGGAAAGATTCCTGTGTGTTGTCACTGGTTAATGCAGACAGAAGAAGAGCTCCAACCTTCTTTAATCATAGCCCTCCAATTTTGTCTACGCACGCATACTGAATATAGTTGCGGGAGAGTCCCTCGTAATCCTAGATTCAGATCATTCCAGATGAGAAAAAAACCTCACCCAGATAGGCCCAGTCGTGGTAGGAGAAAGCCTGCGTCATCATGCAAGCGGTCAGACAAGTGAAAAATGAGGGTCAGTAAAGAACTTTAAGCTCAGTCTCTCAATATATATATATTTTTTTAAACGTGTCAATACTTTACGCGCCTTGATAACCATGTTGTAAAAAGCTGTTACATGGTGCACTGCCACCATATCATTGCATAGTGCAGAAAATACACGAGAGTTCAGGGGCCTTGATTTAACAGAAAGTTAACAGACATATACCAGGAGCTGTGCCAGAGCCCGCCACGTCTGTTGACTCAGCATCTAGCTATAACGCCCTTAGAATTCACTGGCTTGTATGTCACGAAAGCAGTAATTGTTTCAAAACATCTCCTGCCATGCCACTGATGCATCGTGAAACAGTGTTGTTTGATGAAAGACATTGTCTTGTATAGTTTTTGTTGGCCTCCTTTTCCCCAAGCATTGTCCCAGCCATATCCGCAGAAGCAGGGATGAATTAAGTCCTTCACAATAGTTTGGCATACATCACGGACCGTTAAGTGGAATTCCCGTGGAGAGAGTAACGGTTAATGTGGATTGGATGTTCATTATTTGACTAGGCTACTCTGTATTTTTTTGACATTGTGTTGTATTTTGAACATTAGATGGTTTCATTTTATTTTTGGCAGTGAAACGAGAGGCTACTCAGGCGAGGGAAATACACCACCCAAATGTATAGCCCAGTATAAAAATCTAAATGGACAGTTTGAAAATGTGAAACACATTTTTATTTGGCGTACCCCCAACGGCATTGCCCGTACATTCCCAGTTTGGGAATAGCTTGGTATAGGTATTCAAACACAGCTCAGGATTGACTTTTTTGTAGAAAAGAAAAATAAATCAACTTTTTGACGTAAACTTGACATCAAACTGCTCTCCCATCTAGCCATGACCAGGTTCAGGCAGATTGGTGTCCCAGCCTAGGCCTGAGTCATGTCTACAATCGCGATGCGTATTTCTGTCCCCAGGGAAATATCACTTCTTATTTGAGTTTAAAATGTGGGATTCCAAAAGGCTTTAAATACAAGGCCAGTTAACCCACTGTTCCTAGGCTGTCATTGTAAATAAGAATTTGTTTCTTAACTGGACTTGCCTAATTAAATTAATTGAAAATAAAAAATAAGTATCTATTTGTCCATGTTGCTAGTCTACTTATGTCCAACTCCATACATGTTATCTACTTCTGTTATCTCTAAATGAGGAGAAAATTAACTAAATGTTTGATAGAGAAGTTAAAAATCCTGTTCTAGTGTCCACCATTATGCTAGCTCAAACTTGCTCACACAACACTATGGCTAATTTAGGCAACACATTTCAAACCTGTTAGTTTCCACCCTGTTAGGACTATGCACCTAACAGGTTGGAAAATACACTGAGCTTGACCAATATGTTTTTCTGATAGTCAGATATGTCCTATTTCTGATAGAATACTACAAAATATATTATGAGTTTTTCTCTCCAAAAGTTATGAGGTCCAAAAGGCACCACATTGTAGGAATGACCCACCTAATTTCCTAAAAGACAACGAAATAACCTAATTACATAATGACTATAATTATTTATATAAAGTGGGCTGAACTTGCATATTTATTTCAACTTTGGTTACCATTACAAGATAATCTAGGTTACCGTTACAAGACAGGTAGCTGCTGTTTTATCTTGTTTCATTAGTCAGGGTTGTACAGTACAGTTCTGAGGACGCTGAAAGTTAGGTCAGGTACAGTATCAACAGAACTATCGTTGCAATGGGTGACTGCACCGTCAGAGTTTACCCCCAAAAAAATGTATTTTTGATGCAATGAAACGATGCAATTGTGCTTGTTTCCTGGCACATTGCACGTCTCCTTCACTGGCAAAACATTCAGGAGAACTTCAGTGCCTGTATAAGTGGGAACGCTGTGAAGGAATATACAGGTATCTACCAACATAAAGTATCTTAACAAGGAGTTGGGACACCATGAGCCAGAACAGCTTCAATGCACCTTGGCGTATATTCTACAATTGTCTGGAACTCTATTGGAGGGATTTTTATTTCATTTTTATACATAACCCTAAGCATGATGGGATGTTTTAATGGCTTAATTAACTCAGGAACCACACCTGTGAGGAAGCACCTGCTTTCAATATACTTTGTATCCCTAATTTACTCCAGTGTTTCCTTTATTTTGGCAGTTACCTGTATGTCAAAAGCAGTTGTCTTGATTTTTAAAATATCTGCTGTACATTTATCAAAGTAACAATTTCTGTGTTTTTAAAGAAATGATTCTTATTTTATTCCCACACTTTAGGTTGTTATGGCGACCAGCACACAATGCTTTCCTCAGACGATGGTAAGTATGGAAACACAGAATAAACTGACACAAACAATAGTGTTTAATTTAATCTCAGTTTAAGAGGATACATTTACTAAGATATCAATTGTTGTCCCTTAACTGCTGGGATGAATAATACACTTGTTTTTGTAATTTTATTGTCAATAAAGTCTGTTTTTCTCTCTCATTATTCCTTCACCAGTGCTGCCACCTCCTGGTGAATCCATGTCCTGCTGCTGACATTAGTATTTGACATAAGTATTTGTGTCTCTGAGCTGGAGTTCTCCTCAGCGGCTGACAGGACTACAGACATTCAGAGTGGCCTTGATTCTAAGCAATGTTGTGCAGCTATGTTTTTTGACTTGGCCAAAGCTTTTGATACGACAGACCATTCCATTATTGTGGGCCGGCTAAGGAGTATTGGTGTCTCTGAGGGGTCTTTAGCCTGGTTTTCTAACTACCCCAAAGAGTGCAGTGTATAAAGTCAGAACATCTGCTGTCTCAGCCACTGCCTGTCACCAAGGGAGTACCCCAAGGCTTGATCCTAGGCCCCACGCTCATCTCAATTTAAATCAAGAACATAGCTCAGGCAGTAGGAAGCTCTCTCATCCATTTATATGCAGATGATAGTCTTATACTGGGCTGGCCCTCCCCCAGATTTTGTGTTAAACACTCTACAACAAAGCTTTCTTAGTGTCCAACAAGCTTTCTCTACCCTTAACCTTGCTAGATTACGGAGACATCATTTATAGATCGGCAGGCAAGGGTGCTCTTGAGCGGCTAGATGTGCTCCACCATTCGGCCATCCAATTTGCCACCAATACTCCTTATAGGACACATCACTGCACTCTATACTCCTCTAAACTGGTAATCTCTGTATACCTTTATGACCCACTGGATGATGCTTATTTACATTCTGTCAAAGGTCCCCAAAGCACACACATTCATGGGTCGCTTGTCTTTTCAGTTCGCTGCAGCTAGCGACTGAAACGAGCTGCAACAAACACTCAAACTGGACAATTTAATCTCCTTCTCTTCATTCAAACACTCAATCATGGACACTCTTACTGACTGTTGTGGCTGCTTTGTGTGATGTTTGTTGTCTCTACCTTGCCCTTTGTGCTGTTGTCTGTGCCCAATGATGTTTGTACCATGTTGTATTGCTACCATGTTGTAGTCATGTGTTGCTGCCTTGCCGTGTTGTCTTAGGTCTCTCTTTATGTAGTGTTAGTTGTCCCTCCGGCCGTGATGTAGTGGTGTGTGGTCTTATATTTATATTTTTAATCCCAGCCCCTGTCCCCGCAGGAGGCCTTTTGCCTTTTAGTAGGCTGTCATTGTAAATAAGAATTTGTTTTTAACTAAGTTGCCTAGTTAAACAAAGGTTAAATTAATAAAATAAAATAAACAAACTACAACAATTTTGTTACAAATACACATTTTGTTGCTTCTGTTCTGTTTCTAGCTTATTGCTTCCCATATCAAAAGCCCAGCCTAACCAGCTCTGCTAGGGTGAGTAAAAGGGTCAGTGAGCTGTTCTCTCATTTGTATCTGGAAGTAGTAAGCTAACCAATATTAGCCAGTTAGCTTGACTGCTGTTGTTAGGTCGGATCAACCATACTCCTCGGCCAGAGAGTCAGTGTGCACTCTGAACGCTCCGAGAGCGTTCAGAGTGCCTCAACTGTTCCTCAACTGTAGTGTTTGATATATAATTTTGTAGCTCTGAGTCTCTACTTTTATAAAATGTAAAAACACAATTTAAAATGTTGCTACATAAGACAGAATCGAGGCAGTCGGTCACATATTACCAGTTAGTGAAACACCTAGCAGCCTAATCAAGAGATTTTGGCCTTTTGTGGAGGCTGAAAGAGGCATAGTACAGCCATTATCTGAGAGGAAGTTATGTATCTCTTTATTGAAAGCTTGAGGACTTTCCTTTTTACAAGCTTTTACATTTTCAGACTAATTTATGAGTAATGTTAAGTGGGACATCTGTTAAACATTTCATTACATTTGAGTGTACAAAACATTTAGCCATCAGAACAGCCTCAATCCGTCAGGGCATGGACTCGGTGTCGAAAGCATTCCACAGGATGCTGGCCCATGTTGACTCAATTCTTTCCACAGTTGTCAATTTGGCTGGATGTCCTTTGGGTGGTAGAACATTCTTGATAATCTAGAAGAAAAGAAGCACACCTATATAGGCGAGGTGCTGGCTAGCGGAGTGGAAAACTTAAAAATAAAGAAAAGCCGCACACTCTAGGAGCTCAGATGCAAAAAATATTTTATGTCCAACGTTTCGACAGGCAAGCTGTCTTCATCAGGGTATAATCACAAACACTGCGGGATGACTCGTTTATATAGTGTCAAAGGACACACACAGGTGTCTGTAATCATGGCCAAATGTGGCCTAATATCATTGGTTAATTCTGAGATATTAAAATGACATACAAAAACAAATGGATAGCATCGATCATAGATTAAGGCTACATAAGCCTACAAACAATCACAATGGCAAAGTCATAATCACAAGAATGGTTTCAGATCAAGAAGTCTATGTTGAGGCACGGGCATGTTGGTTGGGTGATTGACTCTGGACGATAGATTGGCAAAATCCAGTATAAGCGATAGTGACTCGTGAATTGAGTCTAGTCCTAAAAACTGAATAGACCCTGTGGACCATAGGAAACCCATCTCTTATACTCTCTCAAGGACTTATCACACACCGAGAACTGGTAAATATGATATGCATCTTAGACACGCTGTAAACTGATGTAGGAAATAGAAATGAGAATACGTGAAAATAACTGTATGCATTGGCTGTTGGTATTGGATAAAAAACGCTGTTGTATTGAACTTGTGCTGAATAAACCATTGAACCCTCACCAAAGACACTTGCTGAATTGAACTGAGTTAATCACTTAGGACAGACACAGCAACGTAGAGATCTCGCACAGAGTTTAACTACACTACAAGGAGGGTAAAGGACGCTTATGTAACGAATACGCTGAGGCAGAGTTAGAATCCATGTGCGGAAGTTTATTCAGGCAGGTTGTGGGAACATATACGAGAAGGCAGGCAGAGGGTCAAAACCAGAGAAGCAGTCAGATCTGTCGTCATCCAAAGGGGCAATCCAATAGGCATAGGTCAGTAGGCAGGCAAGAGATCGTAGCACAAACATCAGTCAAACAGGTGATCAGAACGCTCGGTAAAGCAGGGTAACTGGCAATACTTCGCAAAGAGTCTAGGCATAGTACAGGTTTAAATAGTTAACCAAACAGGAAAGTGGAGCACAGTCAGTACTCAGGTGATGGCTCCCTCTGCTGGTTTGGCCTTACAGAACCTCTCTCTAAGAGCGACTCCTGGCGCTCGACGTGGCGTCCCGTGGTCGTGGTGCTGGTCGATCAGGTCTGGCTCTATGAAAGTCCTCGATGAGAGATGGGTTCAGAATGTCCTGGGCAGCGACCCATGATCTCTCCTCCGGTCCATAACCCTCCCAATCCACCAGATATTGGAGCCGGCCCCTCTTCGTCTTGAGTCTACAACTCCTTTGCTAAATAAGCAGGAGTTCCCTCAAAGTCCAATGGGGAGGTGGTTCTGGTGTCTCATGGTTAGGGTCAGTGTGTGTATGGACCGGTTTGAGGAGGGATACATGGAAAGAGGGAGAGATCTGTAATTAGTAGGAAGCTCCAAATCATTAAGTGACCTCATTGATTCTTTTTAGAATTTTAAAAGGGCCAACATACCTTGGGCTGAGCTTCCTGCTTGGTAGCCTGAGCTTGATGTCCTTGGTTGAGAGCCAGACCCGTTGTCCTGGTTGGTAGAGAGGATGTGGGTGACGTCGTCTGTTGGCCTGGAATTCCTGTGTTCTCGCCGGCCCGCTGGAGATGGATGCTTGCACTTTCCCACACCCTCTCGCTGCATGAATCCAGTCATCCATCGCTGGGACTGAGGAAGGTTCGCCCGACCACGCGGGAACAAGGGAGGTTGGAACCCCAGGACGCACTGGAAGGGGGTCAGGCCTGTAGAGGTGTGTGTGAGAGAGTTCTGAGCATATTCTGCCCAGGGTAGGAACTCAGACCATCGGTGTTGCTCTCGACTGCAGTAGGACCGTAGATATCTTCCGATTTCCTGATTGAGGCGTTCAACTTGGTCATTAGCTTGTGGGTGATATCCTGACGTAAGACTCACATTGATATCCAATTGTTTGCAGAAAGCTCTCCATACTTGAGAGGTGAACATGCGTTCTCGATCGCTGACGATATCTTCTGGGAGACCGTATACTCGGAAGACATGGTGGAACAGGGCTTGGGCAGTTTCCATGGCAGTAGGTAGTCCCTTTAATGGAACTAAACGACAGGATTTGGAGAAACGGTCAATTAAACCAGTATAGTGGTGTAATGGTCGGAGGGGGTAGATCTGTGACAAGTCTATGGACAGGTGGGACCATGGTCGTTGTGGGATGGGTAGGGGTTTCAGGAGACCAGATGGTAATTCCTGGGTGTTTTGGATTGTGCACAGACTGGACAAGACTTGACATAAGCAGTGACGTCTTTAGCCATTGCCGGCCACCAGAACAAATTCTGTAGGAGATGTAGCGTGTGAAATGCTGGGATGGCCTGCACTAATGGAGGTGTGGATCCATTGCATGATTAGTGGGCGTAGACCTAGGGGAACGACTGTTTATCAGGGGGCAATGAGCTGGTGGAGGTTCACGTTCCTGTTCTTGGTGTAGCTCTTCCATAATATCCCAAGATACAGGAGCGAGGATAACCGGGGAGGATAGATCCTGAAGAGCAGTGTGCGGAGGGTAAGTCATACTGTCTGGAGAGGGCATCGGTTTACAGTTCTTGCTGCCGGACGATAGGTCACTGTAAATTGGAACCGCGTGAAGAAGAGAGCTTCCAACGGGCTTGACGTGGTTTAAGGCGTTTAGCGTTTTGAATGTACTCCAAATTCTTGTGGTCTGTGATAATTTGGAAAGGATGTACAGCTCCCTCTAACCAGTGTCGCCACTCCTCGATGGCTGCTTTCATAGAGAGTAGCTCCTTGTTTCCCACATCATAGTTATGTTCCGCGTCGGTTAGTTTCCTTGAGAAGAATGCACATGGATGGAGTTTACCTGGTTGGACGGTTCGCTGCGATAACACTGCCCCGATTCCACAGTTGGAAGCATCCACCTCTACTATAAAGGGTAGGTCGGGGGCTGGGTGCTTCAGAATAGGGGCAGACGTGAATCTTTCTTTCAGATCGATGAAAGCGTTGGCGGCTTCCTTAGTCCATGCCAGCCTGGTGGGTTTACCCTTTAGAAGAGATGTTAGAGGGGATGCTACAGAGCTGTAGTTGCGAATAAAACATCTGTAGAAATTAGCAAAGCCTAAGAATCTTTGTAATTCTTTGACCGTAGTCGGTTGGGGCCATTCCGTTACTGCTTGAACTTTCACTTCCTCCATCTTTACTCCATGGTGACTGATACGGTAGCCTAGGAACGAGGTTTGCTTCACATGGAATTTGCACTTTTCTGCCTTGACATAGAGTTGATTCTTGAGCAATCGAGAGAGGACTATTTTCACATGGTCGATGTGTTCTGCCTCAGACCTGGAGTAGATGAGAATATCATCAATGTATGCTATCACGAACTGGTTGAGAAGGTCCTTGAAGATTTCATTGATGAAGGATTGGAAAATGGCGGGTGAATTGGTAAGCCCTTATGGCATAACCTGGTACTCATAGTGGCCTCTGGTGGTGTGAAAAGCAGTTTTCCACTCATCCCCTCCTTTATCCGGATTAGATTGTAGGCACTTCTAAATCCAGTTTAGTGTACAGGGTAGCTTCCGTAGCTGCTCAAGGGCGGAAGGTACAAGAGGGAGTGGATAACGGAATTTCACGGTCACATTATTTAGTCCCGGTAATCGATGCAGGGCCTTAATCCTCCATCATTCTTCTCTACAAAGAAGAATCCCGCAGCTGCAGGAGATGCCGAGGGATCTAATAAAACCGGATTTTAGGGCCTCTGCAATATACTCCTCCATAGCTTGGCTTTCAGGTCGGGAGAGAGGGTAAACTTTCCCCTTGGGTGGTATGGCATTGGAAAGCAGATCAATAGTACAGTCCCAAGGTCGGTGGGGTGGTAGCTGAGTGGCCTTAGTTTTACTAAACACTTCTGACAGATGAGAGTAGTAAGGGGGAATGTTCACAGTCTTGAGTGACGAGGTCCTTATTGATCAGATTCAGAGCGGCACCGAATCAATCATCGCTGTTAATTCACAATACAAGGTGTCAGTCTTGAGGGTAATAGAGTACGGTAAATGATTTATTGCTGAGTAGAGCGAAATTATCAATATTTACCTTGGGTATGGTTTGGGACTTGTGTGGGCACCCTTGACTGTGATGGCCTGCCTCTCCGCAGTAATAGCATAGGTGTAGTTTCCGGCGCTCTCTCTTTCCTCTTCTGACAGTCGTGAGGCGTTGAGTTGCATGGGTTCCTCGTGAGGGTGTGTCTTGATAGGGACTGGAATCGGTGACTTACTCAGATTACCCCAGCTGCTCTTGCGTTTAGGAGCTTGACTCATAAGGTTATCAATATTAATGGCAAGATTGACAAATTCAGAAAAAGAGAAATCCTCTCCCTTACAAGCTAGTACGGTTTGCAATTCAGTGCTGAGACTACGGTGAAACATGGCCTTTAAAGCTATATCATTCCAACCACTCTGTGCCGCCAGTGTTCTAAATTCTATAGCATAATCCGCAGCTGTGCGATCACCTTTGCGTAATGTTCATGATTCGTGTGGATCGTCTGGCCTCCGCAGGGTATTCAAACACCTCACGAGTTGTTGGATGAAATAATCCATTGAATAATGTAATCGTGAATCAGAGTCCCATACAGCGGCAGCCCATTCAATCGCTCTCCCGTTAGTAGCGTCATTAAGAAAGCACATTTCTTTTCCTCTGATTCTAATTTTTCCCTGATGACTAACATAAAGCTGAATCTGACGAATGAAACCTTTACATTGTTCTCGGGCATTACCATCAAACTTTATCCGGAAGGGCAAAGCTCACCGCTTTAGGTGTAGATGGTGGGAGTGATTGGATGTAGTTTGTGAGATGGTCGTTGACTGATTGAAGCTTGGTTAGTTGTTCCTGGTAACCCTTTAACACTTCGCTTTGGTGGCGAATGCTGCTTGCATGTTCTGGATTTCCGCTGGATTCATGGAAGGCGAAGTATTCTGTAACGAATACGCTGAGGCAGAAGTTAGAATCCATGTGCGGAAGTTTATTAAGTTAAGTTTATTCAGGGCAGGTTGCGGGGAACATATACGAGAAGGCAGGCAGAGGGTCAAAACCAGAGAAGCAGTCAGATCTGTCGTCATCCAAAGGGGCAATCCAATAGGCATAGGTCAGTAGGCAGGCAAGAGATCGTAGCACAAAGCATCAGTCAAACAGGTGATCAGAACGCTCGTTAAGGCAGGGTAACTGGCAATACTGCAAAGAGTCTAGGCATAGTACAGGTTTAAATAGTTAACCAAACAGGAAATTGGTGCAGAGGAAGCCAGAGTGGAGCACAGTCAGTACTCAGGTGATGGCTCCTCTGCTGGTTTGGCCTTACAGCTTACTGATGGGTAGTATCAGGTTAATACTCACAGGACTGGGTAGTGGTTCAGAGATAGAGAAGGAACACTGATGGGTAGTATCAGGGTTAATTACTCACAGGACCGGGTAGTGGTTCAGAGATAGAGAAGGAATATGAACACGAGTATATGTGACCATCTGCAGAGTTGCACCAGGTTCTGTAAATATAGTTTAAAACTCAAAGCTCCACATCTCTACCAGAAAGAATCGAAACTGAGAGTGACAACGGACAAGGCAGAAAACACATCGAGCTAATTATAGCAACAGGAGTTCCGTCCGGAGGACTTCAAGTTCAGTGACAAACCCAGTGGACTGAAGGCCTAGTGGAGATAATACCTCACCTAGGTTGACCGAACCGCGACAGTTTGTTTGTTTTGTTGCCATGGTGACAACAATGTAGCAGTGGCACAGTGAAGTTGATAAATGCATATAGCGGATTCCCATGACATATCTAACCTCTATTGTGACTTCTGCTCTAGCTTATTTCTTCCCTTCCCATTACCCTCGTAAAACTGACTATCCTACCGATCCTTGACTTCGGCGATTTCATTTACAAAATAGCCCCCAACACTCTACTCAGCAAATTGGATGCAGTCTATCAAAGTGCCATCCGTTTTGTCACCAAAGCCCCATATACTACCCAGCACTGCGACCTGTATGCTCTCAAGTTGGCTGGTCCTCGCCATATTCGTTGCCAAACCCACTGGCTCCAGGTCATCTATAAGTCTTTGCTAGGTAAAGCTCCAACTTATCTCAGCTCACTGGTCACCATAACACCTACCGTACGCTCCAGCAGGTATATTTCACTGGTCATCCCCAAAGCCAACACCTCATTTGGCTCCCTTTCCTTCCAGTTCTCTGCTGCCAATGACTGGAACGAATTGCAAAAATTACTCAAGTTATATCTCCCTCACTGACTTTAAGCATCAGCTGTCAGAGCAGCTTACCGATCGCTGCAGCTGGACACAGCCTATCTGTAAATAGCCCATCCAACCAACTACTTACCTCATTTGTCTGCTCTTTTGCACACCAGTATTTCTACTTGCACATCGCATCTGCACATCTATCACTCCAGTGTTAATTGCTAATTAATTACACTATAGCCTATTTATTGCCTTACCTCCTTACTCCATTTGCACACTCTGTATACAGATTTTTCTATTGTGTTATTGACTGTACGTTTGTTTATCCCATGTGTAACTCTGTTGTTTGTGTCGCTGCTTTGCTTTATCTTGGCCAGGTCGCAGTTGTAAATGAGAACTTGTTCTCAACTAGCCTACCTGGTTAAATAAAGGTGAAATTAAATAAATAAATAAAAAATATCAAAATAATTTGCAAGCTGACCTTTTCCACTTTTTAAACTACTATTCTGCTTTAACTCCTGTAGTATATTTCTGAGTTAAACTGTAGCCCTGACAATAATGTATTTTCCCTTAGTACTTCCTGCTCCAGAGCAGCTGACTGTTGACTCAGTGGACACCACATCAGCTGCTGTTAGCTGGAGCCAGCCACCAGGATTGGACCAAACCCAACATCATTACCAGATCTCCTACCACTGTCCAGGGACAGAACCACACATCACTACCACATCTTCACACAACATCACTCTCTCTGACCTGCAAGGTGGTACTCAGTACTCTGTCACTGTCTGCACTGTGCTGGAAAATGGACTGCAAAGTCAACTGGTGTCAACAACCCTCACCACAAGTAAGGAAGTACCTAATTAAACATCGTGCCTGGTGTTAAAGTTTATTCAACTTTAACTAGTTAGAAAAATGAATATGCACTAATTATAATGAACGTGTCAGCATGGGATGTTCGTGCTTGTTTCTGTTCCTGTGAGTCATTACGTCAATGTGTTGCCTCTGCTTGCTTTAACTTTATCAGTATTACAGTGTAAACAGTTGTTATTGTGGAGAGGATTTACAGCGCATTCATAAAGTATTCAGACCCCTTGACATTTTCCACATTTTGTTCGTTACAGCCTTATTCTAAAATTGATTACATCTTTTTCCTCATCAATCTACAAACAATACCCAATATTAATGAACTGAAAACAGGTTGCAAAAATTTTAAATAAAAAAACAGATACATTAAGTATTCAGATTCTTTGCTATGAGACTCGAAATTGAGCTCCAGGTGCCATGAGGTCGAAGGAATTGAACTTCCGTGACAATGATCGCAGTGGCTCTAACGTACAGCGCTCCTGGAGCAATTAGGATAAAGTGATTTGCTCAAGGGCACAGCAAAAGATATTTCACCTTGTCAACTCCGGTATTTGAACCAGCAACCTTTTGGTTACTGGCCCAACACTCTAACCTCAAGGATACCTGCCTCTACCTTACTCCTACCTACAGTACCCTCTGTTAATATTGAGACTACCTGCCTCTCTACCTTTACTCCCACCTACAGTACCCTCTGTTAATACTGAGACTACCTGTCTCTACCTTACCCCTACCTACAGTACCCTCTGTTAATATTGAGACTACCTGCCTCTACCTTACCCCTACCTACAGTACCCTCTGTTAATATTGAGACTACCTGCCTCTACCTTACCCCTACCTACAGTACCCTCTGTTAATATTGAGACTACCTGCCTCTACCTTACCCCTACCTACAGTACCCTCTGTTAATATTGAGACTACCTGCCTCTACCTTACCCCTACCTACAGTACCTTGTTAATATTGAGACTACCTGTCTCTACCTCACCCCCTACCTACAGTACCCTCTGTTAATATTGAGTCTACCTGCCTCTACCTTACCCCTACCTACAGTACCTCTCTGTTATGTGAGACTACCTGTCTCTGCCTTACTCCCTACCTACAGTGCCCTCTGTTAATATTGAGGCTACCTGCCTCTACCTTACCCTACCTACAGTACCCTCTGTTAATATTGAGGCTACCTGCCTCTACCTTACCCCTACCTGCAGTACCCTCTGTTAATATTGAGACTACATGCCTCTACCTTACCCTACCTACAGTACCCTCTGTTAATATCGAGACTACCTGCCTCTACCTTACCCCTACCTACAGTACCCTCTGTTAATCTTGAGACTACCTGCCTCTACCTTACCCCTACCTACAGTACCCTCTGTTAATATTGAGACTACCTGTCTCTACCTTACTTCTACCTACAGTACCCTCTGTTAATATTGAGTCTACCTGCCTCTACCTTACCCTACCTACAGTACCCTCTGTTAATATTGAGACTACCTGTCTCTACCTTACCCCTACCTACAGTACCCTCTGTTAATATTGAGACTACCTGTCTCTACCCTACCCTACAGTACCCTCTGTTAATATTGAGACTACCTGCCTCTACACTTACCCTACCTACAGTACCCTCGTAGTTATTGGGACAGTGAAGCACGTTTTCTTATTTTGGCTCTATACTCCAATAGTTTGGATTTAAAATCATGTCTATGAGGTTAAAGTGCAAATCGTCAGCTTTAATTTGAAGGTATTTTCATCCATATCGGGATAGAAATAACATCATGTGTAATAAAGATGTGAAAAGTTTAGTATTCTCAGGCGCGGGCTGAAAATTTACGTTTTTGTATTGTATTTTCTTTAGGGGGCAGGAGAATTAACAAGGAGAATACTCAAATAAACTTTGAGCGCTTTAATTCAAATTTTTACATTGTAAACAGTAACAATTATTTTTCATGCCATGAATGGTAGCGGATCCGGCCAAATAGGTTCTGGAATCCAGTCCAAAACTGAGAGGTGCTGTTCACTGTTCCCACAGGATCAGGCTCAAATAAAGCACTGATGATACAAGTAAAACACATTAACACATTACCAAAGATCTGACTTTAATAACTTGTGATTCAATACATTTTCAGTGGGGAAGAGACCCTCCAGAGTTGCTGCAGTGTGTGTTCTACTGGCTGTGATCATAGGCCTGTGGGATTGCTGTAAGTTAATAGTTTTTATTAAACATTTGTAGTCAATGTTGTGACAATTACACATTTTGATTGACTTTTCCCTTTTACAGATGCAACTGCAGAGCGAGACCAGCTACAGAATAGTCTAAAATACCAGGACCACAGAGAGACCAGCTGCAGAATGGTCCAAATACCAGGACCACTGAGAGAGACCAGCTACAGAATAGTCTAAATACCAAAACCACTGAAATGAACAAGTTGATTAAGAGTCTGAACACTACAACTATGGAGGCGTGACCAGCTACAGAAGGAGATAGAAATACTGAACTGGGAGAACAAAGTAAATGTGTGCAAAGGGCCCGCCTTTTGTTGCTTCCCTGATCCACAGTTTCTGTAGTTGACCTGCTATCTCACACACAAGCATATTCAAGAAGTATTGTCAGCGCTAGCCATGGCCATTAGGACAGAAACAAATTAAATTGACGGGAGCTGTCTTTTGCCTTTGCGCTCAACACACGCCACAGGAGATCAGAGGTCATCAGAACTACCTAGAACTCCGATTGTTTTATTGTTTAGGGGGTAGATCAGCTTTAATGTTGCAGATAGATTGTGACATCCATCAATGTAATTGTCTGCACCATTTCCAATACCCCATACAGTGAGGGAAAAAGTATTTGATCCCTGCTGATTTTGTAAGTTTGCCCACTGACAAAGAAATGATCAGTCTATAATTTTAATGGTAGAGTTTATTTGAACAGTGAGAGACAGAATAACAACAAAAATATCCAGAAAAGCATGTGAAAAATGTTATAAATTGATTTGCATTTTAATGAGGAAATAAGTATTTGACCCCTCTCAATCAGAAAGATTTCTGGCTCCCAAGTGTCTTTTATACAGGTAATGGAGTTGAGATTAGGAGCACACTCTTAAAGGGAGTGCTCTAATCTCAGTTTGTTACCTGTATAAAAGACACCTGTCCACAGAAGCAATCAATCAATCAGATTCCAAACTCTCCACCATGGCCAAGACCAAAGAGGCTCTCCAAGGATGTCAGGGACAAGATTGTAGAGCCTACACAAGGCTGGAATGGGCTACAAGACCATTGCCAAGCAGCTTGGTGAGAAGGTGACAACAGTTGGTGCGATTATTCGCAAATGGAAGAAACACAAAAGAACTGTCAATCTCCCTCGGCCTGGAGGCTCCATGCAAGATCTCACCTCGTGGAGTTGCAATGATCATGAGAACGGTGAGGAATCATCCCAGAACTACACGGGAGGATCTTGTCAATGATCTCAAGGCAGCTGGGACCATAGTCACCAAGAAAACAATTGGTAACACACCATGCCGTTGAAGGACTGAAATCCTGCAGTGCCCATAAGGTCCCCTGCTCAAGAAAGCACATATACATGCCCGTCTGAAGTTTGCCAATGAACAGGACAACTGGGTGAAAGTGTTGTGGTCAGATGAGAACAGAATGGAGCTCTTTGGCATCAACTCAACTCGCACGTGTTTGGAGGAGGAATGCTGCCTATGACCCCAAGAACACCATCCCCACCGTCCAAACCTGGAGGTGAAACGTTATGCTTTGGGGGTGTTTTTCTGCTAAGGGACTGGACAACTTCACTGCATCAAAGGGACGATGGAGCGGGGCCATGTACTGTCAAATCTTGGGTGAGAACCTCCAGCCAGGGCATTGAAAAATGGGTCGTGGATGGGTATTCCAGCATGACAATAACCCAAAACACACGGCCAAGGTAACAAAGGAGTGGCTCAAGAAGAAGCACACTGAAGGTCCTGGAGTGGCCTAGCCAGTCTCCAGACCTTAATCCCATAGAAAAATCTGTGGAGGAGCTGAAGGTTCGAGTTGCCAAACGTCAGCCTCAGAAACCTTTATGACTTGGAAAAGATCTGCAAAGAGTGGGGATAAAATCCCTCCTGAGATGTGTGCTAACCTGGTGGCCCAACTGCAAGAAACATCTGACCTCTGTGATTTCCAACAAGGGTTTTGCCTCCAAGTACTGAGTCATGTTTTGCAGAGGGGTCAAATACTTATTTCCCTCATTAAAATGCATTTCCATTTATAACATTTTTCACATGCGCTTTTCTGGATTTTTTTGTTATTCTGTCTCTCACTGTTCAAATAAACCTACCATTAAAGTTATAGACTGATCATTTCTTTCTCAGTGGGCAAACGTACAAAATCAGCAGGATCAAATACTTTTTCCCTCACTGTATATATTTTTGTAAATATATTCAGTATGTAAAATATATACATGCACACTCTACTGGGCAAAAGATTTAGAACACCTACTCATTCAAGGGTTTTCTCTATTTTTACTATTTTCTACATCGAATAATAATAGTGAAGACATCAAAACTATGAAATAACACATGGAATGATATAGTAACCAAAAAAAAGTGTTAAACAAATCAAAATATATTTTTATATTTGAAATTCTTCAAATAGCAACCCTTTGCCTTGATGACAGCTTTGCACACTCTTGGAATTCTCCCAACCAGCTTCATGAGGTAGTCACCTGGAATGCATTTCCAATTAACAGGTGTGCCTTCTTAAAAGTAAATTTTGAATTTCTTTCCTTAATGCGTTTGAGCCAATCAGTTGTGTTGTGACAAGGTCGGGGGTATACAGAAGATAGCCCTATTTGGTAAAAGACCAAGTCCATATTATGGCAAGATAAGCAAAGAGGAACCACAGTCCATCATTAATTTAAAGAATCTCAAATATAAAATATATTTGGATTTGTTTAACACTTTTTTGGTTACTACATGAAACCATGTGTTATTTCATAGTTTTGATGTCTTCTACTAGTAAAAATAAAGAAAAGTCTTATAGATTCCACATATTGTAACATTAAAGTAGAAAAAAAATCTAGGAGTATTTTGATATTATTGATTGATTGACTATGACTTTTTAAATCACCCAGCAGTGCTATTTGCAGGAGTTAGCTCCAGGTAAATGTTGCAATTCTTCAGTCCTTCCTGAACCTGCGACCAAAAACAAGCTACATATGGACAGTACCAAAACAAATGATCTAATGATTCTGTCTCTTCACAGCAGAATCTGTGGAGCTGGGATGGTTGTATCCCCATATACAGTGCATTCAGAAAGTATTCAGACCCCTTCACTTTTTCCACATTTTATTCACGTTACAGCCTATTTCTAAAATGGATTTTAGAATGGATATCCTCATCAATCTACACACAATACCCCATGATGACAAAGCGAAACAGATATAATATTTTTGGTGTGCAAATGTAACCTACTTAACCTTCTGAAGGATGCGCCTAGAATGACATGCCCAAATCTAACTGCCTATAGCTCAGGACCTGAAGCAAGGATATGCATATTCTTGATACCATTTCAAAGGCGAAGATTCACCTTCCAACAGGACAACGACCTAAGCACACAGCCAAGAAAACGCATAGAGTGGCTTTCTGGACAAGTCTCTAAATGTCATTGAGTGGCCCAGCCAGAGCCGGACTTAAACCTGATCGAACATCTCTGGATAGACCTGAAAATAGCTTTGCAGCGACGCTCCCCATCCAACCTGACAGAGCTTGAGAGGATCTGCAGAGAAGAATGAAAGAAACTCTCCAAATAGAGGTGTGCCAAGCTTGTAGCGTCATACCCAAGAAGACTCAGGCTGTAATCACTGCCAAATGTTAGCTTCAACAAAGTACTGAGTAAAGTGTCTGAATACTTATGTAAATGTAATATTTCAGTTGTTTATTTTTAATACATTTTGCAAAAATGTAAAGAAGAAAAAAAAAAAAAGGTTTTGCTTTGTCATTATGGGGTATTGATGAGGGAGGACGATTTAAACATTAAACCGTTTCTGAATGCACTGTATGTAACATTCTATTAGTTGCAAGAATTTTGTGTAATAATTAAAACGTTAAACCTTTTTTAATCCAGCATCATTTTGTGTATCAGTTCATAAACCTATGTACCATGGAATCGGTACATCGAAACTCTTCCCAACATTGATTTTTAATTTTGAGTAGAACAGACATTTCCATATATTTTCATAGCTGCGTAAGTGTAATAACTCCACCAGTCCTATTTCTATAATGTAGAAAGATTATACACGCTTTACATATTTTCCCAAAATGTTTTTTTTTTTTGTCAATTAGTATATTTGAGTGTAACCACTATAATATTTGGATTAAACTGAAATTGCAACCAACTTTCTATGGATTGTTTTTAAAAAGCAATATTTTGGGGATCATTTCATTTTAAAATAACCAAAAGTGAGAGGTTGTAATCTGAATGAAGGGGAAAAAGGCCATTCTTGAACATGGCGTGAGACATTTTTATTAATTTGCTGGAGAACCGGTTCAAGCTCTTTAGTGAGAGGTTTAATGCTTTTAATATTTAATCATTTCTGTTCTCCAAATAAATATTAATTATATAAATAGGCCCCTGTCAAATATAGTAAATGCTCAAACTTCTAGGGTCCTGTCCTGAAGGACGGAGAAGGTTTGGCTGCAGCTGTTACTACCTCTCTACTGAGGAGAAATCACTGGGAGAAGAGTAGAGAGGACTGTCTGGAGAGAGGAGCAGACCTGGTGATCATTAACAGTGAAGAGGAACAGGTCAGAGACGGAGAGAGATACTTTATTTATTTGTCCGTCATGTGTTATTAACAATGCTTTTTCTGTGCCTCATCAGACATTCATCAATGGGTTTAAATCAGTCAGTTATGTCTGGATTGGTCTGACTGACTCTGTTACTGATGGGACCTGGAAATGGGTGGACGACACACCACTGACCACCCCAAGGTAAGGGACTACTGTTCTAAAATCACCGACCACCCCAAGGTAAGAGACTACTGCTCTATAATAACACTGACCACCCAAGGTAAGAGACTACTGCTCTATAATAACACTGACCACCCCAAGGTAAGAGACTACTGCTCTATAATAACACCCAGCCACCACAAGGTAAGAGACTACTGTTCTATAATAACACTGACCTCCCAAGGTAGAGACTACTGCTCTATAATAACACTGACCACCCCAAGGTAAGAGACTACTGCTCTATAATAACACTGACCACCCCAAGGTAAGAGACTACTGCTCTATAATAACACTGACCACCCCAAGGTAAGAGACTACTGCTCTATAATAACACTGACCTCCCAAGGTAGAGACTACAGCTCTAATAACACTGACCACAGTTGAAGGAGCTCACCGTTCTTGTGATCATTTTGACCCCACGGGGTGAGATCTTGCGTGGAGCCCCAGATCGAGAAGATTATCAGTGGTCTTGTATGTCTTCCATTTCCTAATAATTGCTCCCACAGTTGATTTACTTCAAACCAAGCTGCTTACCTATTGCAGATTCAGTCTTCCCAACCTGGTGCAGGTCTACAATTTGGTTTCTGGTGTCCTTTGACAGCTCTTTGGTCTTGGCCATAGTGGAGTTTGGAGTGTGACTGTTTGAGGTTGTGGACAGGTGTCTTTTATACTGATAACAAGTTCAAACAGGTGCCATTAATACAGGTAACGAGTGGAGGACAGGGAGCCTCTTAAAGAAGAAGTTACAGGTCTGTGAGAGCCAGAAATCTTGCTTGTTTGTATGTGACCAAATACTTATTTTACACCATAATTTGCAAATAAATTCATTAAAAATCCTACAATGTGATTTTCTGGATTTTTTCCTCATTTTGTCTGTCATAGTTGAAGTGTACCTATGATGAAAATTACAGGCCTCTCTCATCTTTTTAGAGTGAGAGAACTTGCACAATTGGTGGCTGACTAAATACTTTTTGCCCCACTGTATATACTAGTATTTTTACTGATACAAACTTATGTGACTTAGTCATAAATCTGAGTGTACAGGTTCATTAGCAGTTTGGGAAAGGGAGATACCTAGTCAGTTGTCCAACTGAATATATTAAACTGAATGTGTCTTCTGCATTTAACCCAACCCTTCTGAATCAGAGGTGCGGCGGCTGCCATAATTGCCCGGTGTCTTGCTCAGGGCATAACGACAGCTTTTTACTTTTCAGCTTGGGGATTTGATCCAGCAACCTTCCAGTTACTGGCCCAACTCTCTAACCACTTGGCTACCTGTCGCCCCATTATGTGACCTTCTGTGTTTACAATTGGCAGGAATCTAGCTATGTGGGAATTGCAGGGAGGAACAGAGAACAGTGGCGATATCATCAGTCTTGATCTGCACAGATTAGCTAAATTACTTTTACAACTGTTCCTCTGCCCTGTTCCTGCACATCTGCTAACTGTCACATAGATAAGAGGATGTTCTTTCTATAAAAGGAGAGAACCAACTCTGTTCCTCTGCCCTGTTCCTGCACATCTGCTAACTGTCACATAGATAAGAGGATGTTCTTTCTATAAAAGGAGAGGGCCAACTCTGTTCGTTGGGCTTTGTAACTCTAAACTATTTCAGTGATTGTTGATTGCTCCATGTTTGTAAATATTATAATAAAGTTGCTGTTAGAAGAAATCTACAGTCTCTCTCTTCTTTAGAATGTCCACCAGACAGGTGGAGGCTGGGATATCAGAAATAGCAAGCATAGCGAGTAACCGCTAGTTACAGCAGCAATGGCAGCAAGTGACACCAGTGCATGCTTGCGTGTGACATCGGGCATCGAGACAGCACGTGTAGAACGACCACATGTAAGTACAGTGTGAATCCAATTGGCACAATATCCGCTGATGTGATCAGCAGATGGCCGCGAAACTCGGGCTTCACTTAATTTCGATTGTCAATTAGAAAATTAAACTGAAATTCCAATTCAACACTGTTTCTCATAGGGAACTCCAAATTCCAATTCCAACATTCTCATTACATAGTGAAGCATTGAGGAAAATGTATTTCAGTTCATTCACTGTATTGAATGGAATTGACCCAAACCCTGGTGCAAAATCACTTTCTTAAAGGCCCAGTTCTACAAAAACCTGGCTCTGGCTGCTGCCCCCTCAAGAGTGGTAGGATGTGAGTAGTGGAAATAGACAATGGTTTCGTCCCAATCTCTCTCTCCTCCCGACAAGTTTAAAAGCATTGAATTGGTTTAAGCATATGCTATACAAGAATACATTTCTATTCCAGGCATTTCCTTTCCAATCCGTAAAGTGAAGTGAGCAATTGCACCACGACATTGGCGTGATTGAATGTGGTTTGAAAGTATTTCCGTTGAGAATGTTCATTAAAAAGGAACAGTAGACTCAGCAAAAGACTTAGAAAGTAAACTGTTTAGTGGGTTCATTTTTGTGACAACTAAGCCTTCTTCCTCAGCTGTTTTGGTGCCCTGGCTACCACACTTTGAACAGCGTGAAGCGAAACTGTGCACATGCGTAGATACTGTGTGGGACAGGAGGCGAAGTGTAGCATCTCGCTCATCTTTATATCTCCGGTGCTGGTCGTGGCAATGTCATTTCACGGAGTGTAGATGTCAGAACACCATATTATTACCAGATAACTGACCTGTTATAGTAGTGTAGATATCAGAACACTATACTATCACCAGATAACTGACCTGTTATAGTAGTGTAGATGTCAGAACACTATACTATCACCAGAAAACTGACCTGTTATAGTAGTGTAGATGTCACAACACCATACTATCACTAGATAACTGACCTGTTATAGTAGTGTAGATGTCAGAACACTATACTATCACCAGATAACTGACCTGTTATAGTAGTGTAGAAGTCAGAGACACTATACTATCACCAGATAACTGACCTGTTATAGTAGTGTAGATGTCACAACACCATACTATCACCAGATAACTGACCTGTTATAGTAGTGTAGATGTCAGTAGAAGACTATACAATCACCAGATAACTGACCTGTTATAGTAGTGTAGATGTCAGAACACTATACTATCACCAGATAACTGACCTGTTATAGTAGTGTAGATATCAGAACACTATACTATCACCAGATAACTGACCTGTTATAGTAGTGTAGATGTCAGAGACACTATACTATCACCAGATAACTGACCTGTTATAGTAGTGTAGGCGTCAGAACACTATACTATCACCAGATAACTGACCTGTTATAGTAGTGTAGATGTCAGTAGAAGACTATACAATCACCAGATAACTGACTTGTTATAGTAGTGTAGATGTCAGAACACTATACTATCACCAGATAACTGACCTGTTATAGTAGTGTAGGCGTCAGAACACTATACTATCACCAGATAACTGACCTGTTATAGTAGTGTAGATGTCAGAACACTATACTATCACCAGATAACTGACCTGTTATAGTAGTGTAGATATCAGAACACTATACTATCACCAGATAACTGACCTGTTATAGTAGTGTAGATGTCAGAACACTATACTACCACCCAGATAACTGACCTGTTATAGTAGTGTAGATATCAGAACACTATACTGTCACCAGATAACTGACCTGTTATAGTAGTGTAGGCGTCAGAACACTATACTATCACCAGATAACTGACCTGTTATAGTAGTGTAGATGTCAGAACACTATACTATCACCAGATAACTGACCTGTTATAGTAGTGTAGGCGTCAGAACACTATACTATCACCAGATAACTGACCTGTTATAGTAGTGTAGATGTCAGAACACTATACTATCACCAGATAACTGACCTGTTATAGTAGTGTAGATGTCAGTAGAAGACTATACAATCACCAGATAACTGACCTGTTATAGTAGTGTAAATATCAGAACACTATACTATCACCAGACAACTGACCTGTTATAGTAGTGTAGATATCGGACACTATACTATCACCAGATAACTGACCTGTTATAGTAGTGTAGATGTCAGAACACTATACTATCACCAGATAACTGACCTGTTATAGTAGTGTAGATGTCAGTAGAAGACTATACAATCACCAGATAACTGACCTGTTATAGTAGTGTAAATATCAGAACACTATACTATCACCAGATAACTGACCTGTTATAGTAGTGTAGATATCGGAACACTATACTATCACCAGATACCTGACCTGTTATAGTAGTGTAGATGTCAGAACACTATACTACCACCAGATAACTGACCTGTTATAGTAGTGTAGATATCAGAACACTATACTATCACCAGATAACTTACCTGTTATAGTAGTGTAGATGTGAGAAGCACAGGAGAACAATGATGGTGAACCTGGTTATCTGTGTGATCACTGGACAGAGATTGCTCTCTGTGGTATTGTGATGAAACAAAGGTGTAATTGAACTTATTCTGCCACTGTGTCTTCTTATTGTCTCAGCTTTAGGCTTATATATCACGGTGTCAAGGCATTATAGAACAAGCATTGCAATTATCACAACATTGCTTGTAATATGGCTTACCCAGTGATGTTACCCACGCACCACTACTGGTGTGATAACTAATTGTGACTATTAAAGATAATTAAATAGTTAAATTAAGTTGTGCATCAGTTTTTTGGTTGTTTTTCAAATCTCTGATTGAAACTTTAGATTAAATATTGAGTTCAGATTTATAGAGGAGTGATGAGACGACTCAAGGACTCTGACAGGTTCTCCAGATCCAATATTACTTTAATACACCACGGTGGAAGGGTTGCACTTCAAGAAACACAAAAGAATCATCATCATCAACAACAAGAAAATCATCATCCAGGCATATCGCTTAAGATTGACATTGAACATTGGGAAATACCTTGAAAACCGTCCACATCATTGAACAAATCCCTATTAAGGTGTGGCCCAATAAAACATGTTTTAAGTCTACTTAGTAATCATTTTTGATGAAGTAAATAATTGAAAGTATAATGAATGTGTAATACCTCTATTTGAAACAAGAAATGCATATTTTCACAATAAAACTTATATTAGAATGAAAACAGATCTGTAAATTGCTAAGAGGTCATATAGTTTATGAATGTATTTGTAAATATGACTTTCTGTGATCCAGTTGTGTATTTCCAGATCTGCACATTATTTCAACAACTCTGGGCGACTGGCTCCTCACATTTGATTCTGTGATATATCCATGTCATGAGAGTTATTTTGGGTTGCGAAGTCTTTGAATGTTCAATTATATGTTAACATGTTGGTTAACAAGAGTCATTATATACAATATAACTCCACTTTATTTAATGTTGAAAGCCTCTTTCAAGCTCTTCAATGCATCACCAGGTGTTAATGCCTTCCAGTCCTCTGGGAGATCAGCAGGAAGTGTTGAGTCTCCCCTGTCTTTAGCAAATCTCTCATTGAATGTGGCCATCACATACTTCCAGTAGTCTGAAGCCCTGATGCTGGAATCTCCAGTTATGATCCAGTCAGGGTAATATTTCCTGTAGTACTTGTAGGGATGACCATCCTCTCCCGTCACCAGGGGGTGGATGAATTTTAAATTACTGATCACATCAGAGGAACATATGTTAGTTACTAACTTCATTGAAAATCTGAACTTTTCACCACGAAGACCATGTGGACGATGAATAGATGTAAAGTGGTGGGCATGATCCTTCCCTCCTGCTTCACAGGGTGCACCGCAGAAAGGACATTGCTTGCCGCAGCCAAACAGACTAGTGAACATCTTGTCCTGTGGCTTGAATGGCAGAGAATTGAGTCTCGCGTCAATATCTCTTCTATGGTTGTACGTAGCTGCTAGTGACTGCTCCATTTCTCTCACAAACTTCGGTGAGAGTAGACAGCAAACTGTTTTGTGCCTGCAGTGTTCAGAATCAAGATGGAATCCAGAGCATCCTTGAGGACCAGCTTCTCTTTAAGGACACTGCAGATGCTCTGAATGAATGTCTTGACATCATTTACATGGTTCATGTCAGTTGTTTCTCTGATGTTAGAGATTGCGTCAGTGATCATCTTGACTATCTCTGAAGATGTTTCTTCTCCAATTTCTCCCAGACTGCGGTCCTTTGACAGTTGTTGGACAATCTGGTCAAACAGCCAGTCCTTCACAAACCTTTCATAATGGTTTATGTACTCTCTATATTTCTCATATTTTCCATCTGTCAGGAGTTGTTTCAAAACGAAGAACTGGAAAGCCCCTCTTGTGCTGTAATCCACTGACCCTTTACCTGTCTTCACTTCATCAACTACATCAGGACCAATCATTTTGGTCACATAGTCCTGTACAGCTGGCTGTAAGAGCTGTGTTAACTCCTCAGCTTTCTTTAGGCACTGGTCTCGGTTATGAAATAAGTCTTTGAACTCAGTAAGGTACTTGCTCTTAGACAGTAGTTCCAGACACTTCCTTGGGTCATTGACTTCAATGAAATCATCATGCATCTTCTGGAACTCTCTGGCTGCTCTGCCACAGACGTGTAGCTTCAGAGAAACCTCACATTCCTCACTGATTTTAACATTCTCGTGTTGCAATGTTTCATCAATATTGTTCAGCAGCTCTTTGATGTAAGTATCATGGTAATCTGTTTTGCTTTCCACCTTCTGTGTTATAAACAACTGACACTGTATTATGATGTCATCACACAACTCTTGTAGTTTCTTCCTGTAATGGTTGATGTCCCAGTGCATAGCTAAGACCCCTATCCTCCCTAAACCCCCAGTTTTCACAACAAATTCTTTTTTACCACATTCCACCAGGTTGTTTCGAACCAACATACTATTGACATGACTCCCCCTTGTTGATAGATTTCCACTTAACATAAAGAAGGCATCCTGAGCCACATCTCTTCTTGGGAGTCCATTGAAGTGTATCTCAGGAAGAGTTTTCTCCCACATGATTTCAAACTCTTTACTGAGGACCTCATCTGATAGAACAGATTTATTCTGTCTACATTTCTGTAACAGAGTCAGAACCTTCTTTTCCATTGTACTTGCCTGAAAGCTCTTGACGTTGTTCAGTAGTGTCATTCCCGCTTTGATTTCAACAGCTCCTTGCAGTTTGTTCTTCACTGTGTTTTCTGTCTCTCGTCTCAGTGTTTTGGCACTGGACACAAAGTCCTCCCTGTATTTTTCCACCAGATTGACATGGCCATCTTGCTTTTCAAAGTATTTTACTAGATTGTCTTGGATTTTCTTTTCTTCGAATGACAGTTTCCCAGATGCTTCTATCATTAAGTCTTGTAGCACATCTCTAATGGACCTCTGGAGATGTTCATCTGTCATGACAATATTGGACATGTTTGTTTCAGCACTCACCATCCATTTATACATCTCCTTCTGGAAGGCCCATTCCCAACCATTGTACTCAGAGCATAGTCTGGAGTATGCATCTGCAACCAAGCTGTTTCTGAAACTGAAGATGAATTTCTCAAATTTAACAGACTCCCACAAACTTTGTGTCCACTTCAGGAAATGTGTCATGTTATCATTACTCTGGCAATTTCTGAAATCTTTCATCAAGGTCTTCTTGAAGCTGTACACAGCCTCACTGTATCCAGCATTGACTGGAGCCATAGGTGGAGTCCCATGCCAGAGTCCTGGAATGTAGCAGCTGCTTGTGTCTGGATCATACTCCATCACATCAGTGAACTTGGTGATATTCTCCTTCTTCTCCATTCTGGCTGCTGCCTGGGTCATTTCATCCAACTGTTCCAACAACTTCTTTCTGTCCCTCATGTTGTTGTCATGAGCAGACATGTCTGACACATTCTGGTGAACAAAATGACATAACGGCTTCTTCCCTACTTCCTTCATCCTGATGAAAGCATGAACTACAATCTGTAGAATGTCTTTCATCTCTGTGTAGTTCTCCATGGCGATGTTGATGATAGTGACATCACTGAGTCCAATCACCAGTGTGGCCAGTTCATTGTCATGTTCATGGCTATCATCTAGTTGAGCCAACTCTGGCGATTTCAACCCCTCTGTGTCAATGATCATGATGAAGTCATATTTCAGCTCCTCCTTGAGGTCTTTGTTGACTTTAATCAGTAGCATGAAGGCCCCTCTGGTGCATCTTCCACTGCTGACAGCAAACTGGACCCCAAACATGGTGTTGAGGAGAGTGGACTTCCCAGTGCTTTGGACCCCTAAAACTGTAACCACCCGGATCTTGCTGTTGGATTGGACCAGAGTATGAAGCTGAGTCAGTACAGCTGATATCCATTTCAGAGGGATATTTGATGCATCTCCATCCACAAGCTCAATGGGGAAACCATCCAACAGCATCTGAGCACACAATCCAGGGAGATGCTCCATCTGTTTCCTTTGAGGGCTGTCTTCAGGGAGGGAGCAGGCAGCTTCATATAACTGGCCCAACTCACGCAGGAAGTGTTCAAGTCCTAAGGAACACTCAGATAATTTCTCATCCAAATATTTTATGTCATTTTTTCTCTCTGGAGAATGTTGGCAAAGATCTTTGTACTGGTCCCGCAAAGCAGACAGGTTCTGCCGTGACAGATTGTCCCGATTTATCCGCATCCATTTGAGGAAATAGGAACGCTCAGCTCCTGAACTCCTGAACAATCCAAAAATGAACTTTGCCATTACATCTGACATGTCACATTTATGTTGCTTCTCTCTCAGCTCTTCCTCCTTTTTCTTCAGAGAGCTCTTGTAGTGTTCAATGTCTTGACCCCCTGCTTTTCTCAGTCTACATCTCTCTTTTTCCAACTGGGAAATCTCTTTCCAGATTTGCCCCTGTAAGGGTAGCTGTTCGGCTTTGAATTTAATTGTGTCTGTGATGTTCCTGGTGATTTCATCTGCCATCTTCCTGGCACTCTGACACTCATCACTGTCTTCGTCAACCAGAATCCCAAACTGATGAGCCACGTCAGCCATGTTTTCAATTGTCAATCTGTTTTTCCTTTTTTCGATGATGTCACCCACAGAGGACTGCAGAGTTTTGACAAATTCTGCATCATTCTGCTTCTTCTTCACAATTACATTTGTTGGGTTGATACTGTAATTTGTGATCATTTTCTTCAATGTGTCCACCCTGAATGTTTTATTCTGAGAGTTGACAACCAGAAATAACTCTGCTTTTGTGAATTTTCCTTCCAAAACCTTGAAATCTGCCTTGAAATCATTAATGAAAATGTAAACTGCAGCTGATGTTTGACACAGAAAGGAGAACTGTGTTTCAAAGGACCTGATGTCTCCTCTGAGATTGGCCACCGCCACAGGCTTAGTGAACATGTCTATGTTTCTGTTACCACAGGGAAAGTACCAGCTGATTTCAACCAGACCATCTGAGATTTGCCGAGGGACATCGCCACATTCCATATCATGATGAACAAATGTGTCATGGTACTGTTGAGGGTTACTAAGCAACTTGTTCAAAATATGAGACTTGGACAAGCTACTCTCTGCTATCCTAACAAAGGACACCATAGGAATATCAGAGACAACAATTCTCTCCTCCACAAAAGCTTCTGTGGCTGTTTGGGAAGAGGGTCTATACTTCTTCACTATGTCCCTCAAGGCCCACAGCATCAGAGTGTTTTTTTCTGTGTCACAGTTGGACAGCAGGAGAGGAACAGCAAACTGACACATTGACATATTCAGGACCATCTCCTGCTGCAGGAAACCATCTGAGCACAGAAACAGGGCAGTTATCAGGTCCAGTGGATTAATGACATTGCTACTATCAGTGTCATTGTCCAGGTTGTCTACACCATAATAGGAAGCCTCCTGGTCAGTGGTCAGACATTTCACACTCCTAGCATTCACATTTGCCATCATTAATTTCTTAAGGAAGGCCCCTGGAAGTGACTGCATAGTGGTAAGAGGTTGATCTGATGTAGTATTAGCATTTATCTCAAGGACATTACTTAACGTCAGCTTGTTTTCATAATGATCTTCTAGTCCAGTCTTTGACAACAGCTCCCTGAGACAGAATCCTGTAAATAGAAATGAAAAGATAGCCATGATTACAAATCCTCTTCAAAGTGTTGCAGAACATCACACTAACAGGTGTTTCACACTGTACATTGGATGAAGTTAAAGCAAGCAGAGGCAGACCATCTCTGTGACACAATGACTCACAGAAATGGAAGCAAGCGTGTGAATTCAGATAGTATATGGGCTGTGAATCCATTAAGATCCTTAACTCCGAAGGGAGCTATTATGAGATCAGACACGGTATGGTCATTTCGGTTTGGTTAAATTTGAAAGCAGCAATTTTACTGCAACACCAGTGAAATATCCATTCAATGGGCAAATTGTCAACTATTGTGATACTGATATAGCTCTATCTCTACAACATGGAATAAAGGTACAATATCATGTCCTGTTTCTAGAGCTATATCAGTATCTCTATACATTACAGCATGGAACAAAGGTAAAATAGCATGTCCTGTTTCTAGAGCTATATCAGTATCTCTATACATTACAGCATGGAATAAAGGTACAATAACATGTCCTGTTTCTAGAGCTATATTAGTATCTCTATACATTACAGCATGGTATAAAGGTACAATAACATGTCCTGTTTCTAGAGCTATATCAGTATCTCTATACATTACAGCATGGAACAAAGGTACAATAACATGTCCTGTTTCTAGAACTATATCAGTATCTCTTTACATTACAGCATGGAGTAAAGGTACAATAACATGTCCTGTTTCTAGAGCTATATCAGTATCTCTATACATTACAACATGGAATAAAGGTACAATAACATGTCCTGTTTCTAGAACTATATCAGTGTCTCTATACATTACAGCATGGAATAAAGGTACAATAACATGTCCTGTTTCTAGAGCTATATCAGTATCTCTATACATTACAGCATGGAGAAATAAAGGTACAATAACAGGTCCTGTTTCTAGAGCTATATCAGTATCTCTATACATTACAACATGGAATAAAGGTGCAATAACATGTCCTGTTTCTAGAACTATATCAGTGTCTCTATACATTACAGCATGGAATAAAGGTACAATAACATGTCCTGTTTCTAGAGCTATATCAGTAGCTCTTTACATTACAGCATGGAATAAAGGGACAATATCATGTCTTGTTTCTAGAGCTATGTCAGTATCTCTATACATTACAGCATGGAATAAAGGTACAATAACAGGTCCTGTTTCTAGAGCTATATCAGTAGCGCTTTACATTACAGCATGGAATAAAGGCACAATTACATGTCCTGTTTCTAGAGCTATATCAGTATCTCTATACATTACAACATGGAATAAAGGTACAATATCATGTCCTGTTTCTAGAGCTATATCAGTATCTCTATACATTACAGCATTGAATAAAGGTACAATAACATGTCCTGTTTCTAGAGCTATATCAGTATCTCTATACATTACAACATGGAATAAAGGTACAATATAATGTCCTGTTTCTAGATCTATATCAGTATCTCTATACATTACAGCATGGAATAAAGGTACAATAACATGTCCTGTTTCTAGATCTATATCAGTATCTCTGTACATTACAGCATGGAATAAAGGTACAATAACTTGTCCTGTTTCTGTAGAATGAGGCAGCTTGAACAGAACGCTAGTCTATCGCAGGGCCTTACCCCCAATATATCTCCTTAATGCTGAGTGCCAAGCAGAGACTCATTTAGTCCCAGTTTTACAGTGTTTGGTATGACTCCGGGGATCAAACTCCCAACCTTCCAATCTCAGGGCGGACTCTCTCACTACAAGGCAAGTGGTTGGTCGAATGAGACACCAAAATAGTATGGACATTCCTCGTGAACACAGTTTTTCCTGCACTTTTGGCTGGAAATGACTGCCTGGATCAGCTGATGATGATGGAAAGTGTCCCAACGTAACTAAACATCTGGACACCAAATGCTCAACCAAGTATTATGTGTAATTATTGAGGAACCACGTTAATGACAGTAGCAATTTTGGTTTTATGAATCAAGGATTAGATAGTACAGGTGGTTATACGTAGCTACCGTTTAGTTGCAGTTCTGGGGGTTGTTAGTATAGTGTATGTTGTGTTATGCTATGTGATGGTATGTCATGGATAAACTGCAACATTCTGTCTGCTCTACTCTCTGTATGATGTCTTCTGTTATATTACCATGTATGATTTTCTATTCCAAATTTCCATCAGCTAAATGCAGCGTTTCTTTATCATGGTCCAACAGAAGGGATTCAGTTCATTGTGTAGTCTGCTCAGGATCTCTCTACTAATCTCATGGCCTATAGAAAAGCAAACAACATGCATATCAAAGAGTATCTCTCCTCTCTCAGTAGCACATGTTTGAGTCCAAGTTACGGCAACATAGTTGTTTACATTCTGCTTTTCCAGAGGCTGTCCATATGATAATGTTCCTTCCCTTTAAGCATGATCTCTTAAGTTCTGTTTGCATTATGGACACTCGCATGTTAACCGTGCTCTCATACACCCCAAGGTAAAATAATTAGCATGGCACATCAGACATCATCATTAGAATGACACTGCTGTCAGGATTAGCTCTTGGGACAGACCAATGCGCAGTGAAGTATCCCGAAAGCATCTTTAATGATCGTAAAAGGACTTAACAAAACAAAGAACGAGGAACGTAACAAAGAACGGAACTAGAAAACTAACTAAGCTATACAAACACTATGGCCTAAACTAAACTCTATAACATGAACATAAACACTATGGCATAAACTAAAACCTATGGCATAAACAAAACACTATGGCATAAACAAAACACTATGGCATAAACAAAACACTATGGCATGAACTTAACACTACAATCATCACTATCATTACTACAATCAATAACCCACCAAAAAACCTAGTGCAAACCCCAAACATTTATATGGCTCCCAATTAGAGGTAACGAGACTCAGCTGCCTCTGGTGGGAAACATTAACCCAACCTAGAAATACAAAACCTAGAACAGAAAAAACCCTACACCAAAACAAAACTAAAACACTCCAGCCTGGGCGTTACAGTACCCCCAAAGCGCGGACTCCGACCGCGCCAAAAGTCCGTGGGGGTCTTGGGTGGGTCCTTTGGTCCCAGGTGGTGGCTCCGGTGCCGGCGCTCTGGCTCGAGTTCACTCACCGGAGGCCCTGGGCTATTAGCCGGAACAGTTAGGTGGCAGCCGGCGTAAACGGGGGGACCTGGTGCAGGAAGCAGGAACCGGCCGTACTGGGCTCATGACGAGAACTGGGACTCTGGTGCGGGGAGCAGGAACCTGCCGTACTGGACTCATGACGAGAACTGGGACTCTGGTGCGGGGAGCAGGAACCGGCTTTACTGGACTCATGATGCGCACTGGGACTCTGGTGCGGGGAGCAGGAACCGGCTTTACTGGACTCATGATGCGCACTTGGACTCTGGTGCGGGGAGCAGGAACGGGCCGTGCTGGGCTCATGACGCGCACTGGCACTCTGGTGCGGGGAGCCGGAACGGGCCGTGCTGGACTCATGACATACCCTGGTATCTTGGAGCGTGGCACAGGAACAGGACGTGTTGAATCCACAACACGGACAGGGCTCTTGGAGCGTGGAACAGGGACAGGACGTGTTGAATCCACAACATGCACAGGGATCTTGGAGCGTGGAACAGGGACAGGACGTGTTGAATCCACAACACGGACAGGGATTTTGGAGCGTGGAACAGGGACAGGACGTGTTGAATCCACAACACGAACAGGGATCTTGGAGCGTGGAACAGGACATGTTGAATCCACAACACGCACAGGGATCTTGGAGCGTGGAACAGGGACAGGACGTGTTGAATCCACAACACAAACAGGGATCTTGGAGCGTGGAACAGGGACAGGACATGTTGAATCCACAACACGCTCAGGGGACCTGATGCAGAGAGAGGACGCCATTCTTCCAGGTAGCTCACTAACCCTGGCCTCATGGGTGAGTGGAGCTGGAATCTCTCGAACTGGGCTGTGGACTCGCACCGGAGATTCCGCCCGCAGGACCGCAGGATATTTTGGTCCCAAAAGGCGCACTGGAGACCTGATGCGTAGAGCCGGCACCACTCTTCCAGGTAGCACACTAACCTTGGCCTGACAGGTGAGTGGAGCTGGAATCTCACGAACTGGGCTGTGGACACGCACCGGAGACACTGCACGCAGAACCGGTGCAGGATATCTTGGTCCTAGGAGGCGTACTGGAGACCAGGAGCGCTGAGCTGGTACCACTCTTCCAGGCTGCACACTCAACCTAGCCCGACAGATGAGTGGCGCTGGAATTTTGCGTACCGGCCCATGAATACGCACAGGAGACTTTGTGCGCAAAACTGCGTAGCACGGCGTCCTCTCAGTGCGCTGCTCCCTCCACTGAGCACGAGGACTTGGTACAGGAGTCCCTCCTGAACCAGCCGACCTCCTCGTGTGCCCCCCCAAAAAAGTTTTTTGGGGCTGCCCTTCGGGCTTCCTAGCCCGGCGAAGTCAAACAAACTTGCCTCTCTCCGGATCCCATCGCCATACACATCCTCACACCTGCGCCGCTCAGCCGCCGCTGCTTCCAGTTCCTCTCTTGGACGGCGATACTCTCCGGGCTGGGCCCTAGCTCCCCCATTGAACAATTCCTCCTCCCAAGACCTGAACTCCCAGGTCTCTCGCTGCTTGGTCTTCTTTTGGTGGGTTATTCTGTCAGGATTAGCTCTTGGGACAGACCAATGCGCAGTGAAGTATCCCGAAAGCATCTTTAATGATCGTAAAAGAACTTAACAAAATAAAGAACGAGGAACGTAACAAAGAACGAAACTAGAAAACTAACTAAGCTATACAAACACTATGGCCTAAACTAAACCCTATAACATGAACAAACACACTATGGCATAAACTAAAACCTATGGCATAAACAAAACACTATGGCATGAACTTACCACTACAATCATCACTATAATTAATACAATCAATAACCCACCAAAAAACCTAGTGCAAACCCCAAACATTTATATGGTTCCCAATTAGAGTTAACGAGACTCAGCTGCCTCTAATTGGGAACCATTAACCCAACCTAGAAATACAAAACCTAGAACAGAAAAAACCCTAAACCAAAACAAAACTAAACACTCCAGCCTGACACTCAGGCCTGGACGTTACAACTGCTTTGTCCTCTCATGTTATGCTACCTGCATGCTGAGCATCTGTTCAACATTGATGCTAGCAACCAATGACAATATACTGGAACTCATCACGGCTCTGGTTCCTTCGTCAACGCTGCCGGCTAGCTCTGAGATATGAGCCACTCAATTCTGCATCAACGCTGATACTGCTTCTCATGTAGTCCCAGTTTCACCCTCAAGATCATGGGCCCATGATCCTCTGCTGCTACGACATTTGACTGATTCTGAGATTCTGGAGATACATGACTTCCTGCTGTATTGCTTTATGATCATGATTGTGTCAGCCCAGTGTTCCAGTAGCTAGGTTACATAGGCAGAATATCCTTCTATATCAAGATGACAGCTCATCCTGCCTCAGCAAAGCCACCCGGTGGTGCATCTAAGTTGACTGTGCCTTTAAACAACTTGGAAAATTCCAGAAAATGATGTCATGGCTTTAGAAGCTTCTGATAGGCTAATTGACATCATTTGAGTCAATTGGAGGTGTACCTGTGGATGTATTTCAAGGCCTACCTTCAAACTCAGTGCCTCTTTGCTTGACTTTATGGGAAAATCAAAAGAAATCAGCCAAGACCTCAGATTTTTTTTTTTAGACCTCCACAAGTCTGGTTCATCCTTGGGAGAAATTTCCAAACGCCTGACGGTACCACGTTCATCTGTACGAACAATAGTACGCAAGTATAAACACCACGGGACCACGCAGCCGTCATACCGCTCAGGATGGAGACGCGTTCTGTCTCCTAGAGATGAACGTACTTTGGTGCGAAAAGTGCAAATCAATCCCAGAACAACAGCAAAGGACCTTGTAAAGATGCTGGAGGAAACAGGTACCAAAGTATCTATATCCACAGTAAAACAAGTCCTATATAGACATAACCTAAAGGCCGCTTAGCAAGGAAGAAGCCACCGCCATAAAAAGCCAGACTACGGTTTGCAACTGCACATGGAGACAAAGATCGTACATTTTGGAGAAATGTCCTCTAGTCTAATGAAACAAAAATAGAACTGTTTGGCCATAATGACCATCGTTATGTTTGGAGGAAAAAAGGGGAGGCTTGCAAGCCGAAGAACACCATTCCAACCGTGAAGCACGGGGGTGGCAGCATCATGTTGTGGGAGTGCTTTGCTGGAGGTGGGACTGGTGCACTTCACAAAATAGATGACATCATGAGGAAGGAAGGTTATGTGGACATATAGAACCAACATCTCAAGACATCAGTCAGGAAGTTAAAGCTTGGTCGCAAATGGGTCTTCCAAATGGACAATGACCCCAAGCATACTTCCAAAGTTGTGGCAAAATGGCTTAAGGACAACAAAGTCAAGGTATTGGAGTGGCCATCACAAAGCCCTGACCTCAATCCTATAGAATATTTGTGGGCAGAACTGAAAAAGCGTGTGCGAGCAAGGCGGCCTACAAACCTGACTCAGTTACACCAGCTCTGTCAGGAGGAATGGGGCAAAATTCACCCAACTTAACGTGGGAAGCTTGTGGAAGGCTACCCAAAACATTTGACCAAGTTAAACAATTTAAAGGCAATGCTACCAAATGCTAATTGAGTGCATGTAAACTTCTGACCCACTGGGAATGTGATGAAAGAAATAAAATCTGAAATAAATCACTCATTCTCTATTATTCTGATATTTCACATTCTTAAAATAAAGTGGTGATCCTAACTGACATAAAAGAGGGAATTATTACTAGGATTAAATGTCAGGAATTGTGAAAAACTGAGTTTAAATGTACATGGCTGAGGTGTATGTAAACTTCCGACTTCAACTGTATGTAGCCTAAGAAACAAGGTTAATGAAATAGATAACTTGCTAGAAACTGAAAGCATTCATATACTGGCAGTGGTGTAAAGTACTTAAGTAAAAATACTTTAAAGTAACACAAGTAGTTGTTGAGGGTAAATGTACTTTACTACTTATATTTTGGACAACTTTTACTCCACTACATTCCTAGAGAAAATATTGTACTTTTTACTCCATACATTTTCCCTGACACCCAAAAGTACTCGTTACATTCAAATGCTCAGACAGGACAGCGATATGTTCCAATTCACGCACCTATCAATAACTCATTGTCATCCCTACTGCCTCTGATCTGGCAGACTCACTAAACACAAATACTGTGTATGTAAACTTTCGACTTCAACTGTATATAATCCTTTATGACCATATGTACATCTAATTATGATTGATTGTGTACAAACGTGAAATGAATTGTTTCCACACCCACCATGCGTCATGTACATAATGGTCATGTGAGATTAAATGTGTATATTCTTGGAAGAGAGCACTCAGTTTGTTTGACCTGACTTGAAGATCCGTTATGGATCAAAACAGTGTCAATAAAGCAGTGAATTCTTATGTGTTCTTAACTGTAAGTAAAACAGAAAACAAGTAACCTCAGCACCAATCTGCATGATGAGATCTGGGGAATTCACCATCATATATTTCTCATCAGGGACAATAATGTACCTTTACATCCCATGCTAATACATCCATTAGGATTAGTTCATTTACATTAAAGTATTTTTAAAACACAAAACACCAGACATAATTATTAAGTAGGATAATTCCTTACTTGTGGTGAGGGTTGTTGACACCAGTTGACTTTGCTTTCCATTTTCCAGCACAGTGCAGACAGTGACAGAGTACTGAGTACCACCTTGCAGGTCAGAGAGAGTGATGCTGGGTGAAGATGTGGTAGTGATGTGTGGTTCTGTCCCTGGACAGCGGTAAGAGATCTGGTAATGATGTTGGGTTTGGTCCAATCCTGGTGGCTGGTTCCAGCTAACAGCAGCTGATGTGGTGTCCACTGAGTCAACAGTCAGATGGTCTGGAGCAGGAAGTACTTAGGGAAATACACAACTGTCAGGGCTACAGTTTAACTCCAGAAATATATTACATTAGGAGGAATATATTATTAAATATATTATTATAGGAGGAAAAGTAGAATAAGTCCAGGGATAAACATGATAAGTTAAAAACAGAAGTCACAAAAGTAGTTGATTTATAATGTAACAAAATGTCTGTTCTGGTTACTGGTAAAGAGATGATGAGCTGTAACAAGGTGAGGGAGATCTCTTACTAGTGCAGATGGTTGTAGAGACAGGCTCACTCTGTTCACCATTGTTCAGTACAGTAAAGACACTGACGGTGTACTCAGTACCAGGCTGCAGGTTTGAGAATGTTTTGTGGCAGTCTTTAGTATTCTCTGCGCGGAGGTCTGTTCCTGGGCTGCAGTAGGATATGAGGAAGCGCTGTGGGACTTTCTCCATTCCTTCAGCCTTGGACCAGTGGAGAGTGAAGGAGGTCTCTTTCAAATGGTCTACCTTTAAATCTCTGGGTGGGACCACTGGAACAAAAATCATGATGTTTTAAGAAGATCCATAACAATATCTCTTAAAAAACAACAAAGTATGTCAGTCAAACATGACTAAAACCAAACTCTTTACCTGTGTATAGGGATGCTGAGACCCATCTGCTTTGTCTGCCATCTTCTCCCTCTGTGGCCACACTGAACTGGTACTTCTCACCAGGTTGGAGACTGCTTATTTTAAGATGATACCCGCCTTTCACTTTTGATGAGTCTGTTTCCCCCAGGTCACTCCCCCAGGTCACTCTGAACTGGTGTGGCCCCTTCAGCCCCTCAGGAGAACCCCAGCTCAGAGACACAGAGTCTGATGTCACTGACAGGACCCGGATCATCCCAGGGGGGGGCAGCACTGGTGAAGACATGACAGGAGAAAAAAAATGGAACCACAAATGCATACTACTTTATCAGAATTTAAGAAGTAACAAATGATATCTTAAACAATAATAAAAAAAATGGTATATGCATAATTGTATATACATAATCACTAATGATCTCAAAGAACAACTTTGGGTCAGTTAATTATTGATTGTACATGCACTTACCGTCGTCTGACTCTGGCCTTAGGCGTTGCTCTCCATCAAAAGTCTTGAGCAGTGGAAACAGAGTAAGAAATCTTTTAATTGAAAACACTAAATGTTTATGTTTCAAAACAAGCAATGACAAAGCTTGTAGCATAAACTTGCATAAACAGTATTAGCAAGTCTTCTGTAATAAGTACACTACATTTCCAACAGTATGTGGACACCTGCTCATCAAACATCTCATTCCAATATCATGGGCATTAATATGGAGTTTCCATTAGATGTTGGAACATTGCTGAGGGGACTTGCTTCCATTCAGCCACAAGGGCATTAGTGAGGTCAGGCACTGATGTTGGGCGATTAGGCATGGCTCGCAGTCGGTGTTCCAATTCATCTCGAAGGTGTTCGATGGGGTTGAGGTCAGGGCTCTGTGCAGGCCAGTCACGTTCTTCCACACAGATCTCGACAAATCCTTTATGTATGGAAAGTTGGTACTATGCATTCGGGCAGGTAGCGTTCTCCTGGCATCAGCCAAACCCAGATTCATCTGTTGGACTGCAAGATGGTAAAGCGTGATTTATCATTCCAGAGAACGCATTTCCACTGCTCCAGAGTCCAATGGTGCCGAGCTTTACAACACTCCAGCCAACGCTTGGCATTGCACATAGCGATCTTAGGCTTGTGTGCAGCTGCTCGGCCATGGAAACTAATTTCATGAAGCTCCCGATGAACATTTAGTGTGCTGACGTTACTTCCAGAGGCAGTTTGGAGCTCGGTAGTGAGTGTTGCAACTGAGGACACGCGCTTCAGAACTCTGTGGTCACTTCGCGGTTGAGCCGTTGTTGCTCCTAGACCGTTTACACTTCACAATAACAGCACTTACAGTTGACCGGGGCAACTCTAGCAGGGCAGAAATTTGACGAACTGACTTGTTGGAAAGGTGGCATCATATGACGGTCACTGAGCTCTTCACTCTTCTACTGCCAATGTTAGTCTATGGTGATTTTTATGGCTGTGTGCTCGATTTTATACACCTGTCAGCAATGGGTGTGGCTGAAATAGCCAAATACACAAATTTGAAGGGGTGTCCACATACTTTTGGTAATGTAGTGTATTTTCAGGTATAATAAGGGGGAAAATCAACTACCTGTTTTCCAGCTTGTTTTATCTCTTCAATGATCGTGTCATGACCTTTGTGCTTTGTTACTGAACACTCCAAGCAGATCAGCTTCTGGTCTGTCCTGCAGAACACCTCCAGAGCTCTGTGGTGTTCCTGACAGAGTCTCTCCTCCAGGTCTCCAGTCACCTCCACCAGCGTGTGTCTCTGTAGTTTAGGTACTGTGTAGTGCTTCCTAATGTGGGTCTCACAGTAGGACTGAGTGCAGGTCAGACAGAACTTCACAGCTTGGACCTCAGAGCAGATATCACAGGGTACCTCTACTGGCCTGGTTGGGAATTGAAAAATAACAGTTATCAAATAGAGTGATCAAAAGAACCTGACCCATTCAGTTTAACACATAATGGCCTGATAATATAACACATGGTAACCTACCTATAACTATCTCTTATCATGATAATATAACACATGGTAACCGACTAATAACTATCTGTTATTATGATAATATAACACATGGTAACCTACCTATAACTATCTGTTATCATGATAATATAACACATGGTAACCTACTCATCATATCTTATGTGCTGGTTTGTCTCACCTTCAGTCACAAATAATTAAGAAACATTTTTAATATGACATAGGCTCAAAGGAGTATGTAAAATATTACCCTTTGAAATGAAAAGGGTGCTCCATGGATTGGTCACTCTTCATTGATAAATAACCAGATGAAACAGACTCTGCCACCTCTGGTTGGGCCCTGCTAGTAGTACAAGACAGTCATGTAACATAATACAACACTGAATATTGAGTCAGAATTCATCATTTTAGTTAACTCGTTTTTACAGACGTAAAATTATTCTCATCCTGTATCCATTTATCAAATATATTGATGAACAGAATATTTTCTCTGAAGATTACTCTGCACTGCAACATTAATAAGTGAATAAGTCAACCATGTGATAACTGAAGAATTACACTTATAGATGGTTATTACTAATATCAACATTAAGATGAATAAGTCAACCATGTGATAACTGAATAATTACACTTATAGGTGGTTATTACTAATATCAACATTAAGATGAAACAGTCAATGTGATAACTGAATAATTACACTGATAGGTGGTTATTACTAATATCAACATTAAGATGAATAAGTCAACCATGTGATAACTGAAGAATTACACTTATAGGTGGTTATTACTAATATCAACATTAAGATGAATAAGTCAACCATGTGATAACTGAAGAATTACACTGATAGGTGGTTATTACTAATATCAACATTAAGATGAATAAGTCAACCATGTGATAACTGAAGAATTACACTTATAGGTGGTTATTACTAATATCAACATTAAGATGAAACAGTCAACCATGTGATAACTGAAGAATTACACTTATAGGTGGTTATTACTAAATTATACAACGGGTGGGTCTAATCCTGAATGCTGATTGGTTACAACCGCATTCCAGTCGATGTCTATTCCACAAGTTACCACCGGCTAAATCTATGACGTTAAAATGCCTATTTACTTTGTTCCATCTGACTGCGCAATCCACGGTCTCATCAACCCAGCCAGGCAATTTATAAACTTGATCTCCACTATAAAAAGCATCTAGACATTATCTCACATTTCTTTTAGACTAACATTTAGTTTTCAACAGCGGAGATTTGTATAAACCTTGTTGTCTGTCTCTCCGACATTTGCACGATTGTTACAATATTGAAATTCGAAATCCTGCTGTCCCATAGTAATGAACGAGTAGGGGTCAGGATGAGACAGGCAGGCAGCGTTTCTCAGCCAGTCAAAATCATGAATCAGCTGGCAAAATTTTTATGGACATATACAAAGAAATGTCAATTGAAAAATGTAAAACGAAACGAAGTGCAGCTAGTTTACAGTCTTTCCAGCTTCAATTTGAAGTGATTGTGTTAGCTGTGTTGTTGGCTAGGTCCTCTGAACAACAGTGTCCTGACGAGAGAGCCCATTTTCTATGCCAGGCGAAATCGCTCCTCATTAGCTCATTGCTATGGATGTATCCAAATAAATGTCACTAGAAAACAGCTTAACCAAATGCAAATGCAGCTACTGTTGTTATTTTGGCTGCACTGTTTGACGTAACCATAAATTAGCCGTAGTTGGCTAGCTGGAAAGCATGGGATGAGAGCGTTACCAGCCAGTGTGGCAATGGAACATTTCGAACGAACGACTGGGTCACGTCTCTGGCAACCGAACCAATAGAACGAACGACCAGCTGGCTTGGGTAGCAACACTAGATTTGTGTCGGGAATATATTTTGTGGAATAATGAAATAGTATCAATAAATTCATCAAAATAAAGTTTTTCATGAAAATATGTAAATCATTATTTGAATATGTTGGTAACCCGATGTATAAAAGTGATAATGCCCTCGAAGCCGGTGTTCGGCCTAACAACATTCATGCCAATATATCCTCCAAACACCGGCTTATCGGGCATTATCACTTAATTAAAGAGAGGGTCCTAAATAAAATATTATCTGTAATGTGAATTGCAGATTCTCCTCTTCTAGACAACTACATGTATTAGATATCTGTTCTATTTCCTGGTAACATGTAGAAACTCTCCTCTCCTCATCTCTTCTAGACAACTACATGTATTACATCACTGTTCTATTTCCTGGTAACATGTAGAAACTCTCCTCTCGTCATCTCTTATCCTCTTCTAGACAACTACACGTATTACATCACTGTTCTATTTCCTGGTAACATGTAGAAACTCACCCTTTTCTTTGTGAAGACCGCCCCCCCTTTGAAATTAAGAGGGGGATCCATTGATTCACCACTCTTCATTGATAAACAACCAGAGGAAACAGACTCGGCTATCTCTGGATGGACACTGCTAATAATACAAGACAGACAGACACATTTAGTAAATACTACAATCACATGCAGCATTACAGACGTGAACTACCTTTGGCTCTTGGTTTGTCCACAGTCATTTACGCTAACCAAATCGTATATTTTTTTCAGTTAAATGAACTGTGCAGTAAATCTGTATCCTTCTAAAAATACATTATTATAAAATAGGATACAGATCTAAGTCTTCAACAAGCACTTGTGTGCGCGCACAGACAAACACACACAACTACCTCATATCAGGGTCCATGGTCTCATCAAGATCCTTGTTAGGTGACCCATCCTTCTGTCTTTCTTTATGGATGGCTCCACCCTCAGCCCCCTGATGATAACTCATTATAAAACTCTCAGAGAGGAGGTCTCACAATCCTGTAAATAAGAAGAGTAAACACCATTATATTAAAATGTTTAAATACAAAAGGAGAGTAGGCCTACTGTTGGCCTGTTGTACTGGGGTTCTAAATTGACATTATAATGGCATTCTGCAAAGCATTTGGCACAAAATGCAATTGTGAAAAACATCATAGGCAGAAAAAGTGTTTATGAATAATATCATTGTAATATATATATATACACACATACACACACACACACACACATACATACATACATACACACACACACACACGTATTTTTACTTAAGTACTTTACACCACTGCCAGTATATGAATGCTTTCAGTTTCTAGCAAGTTATCTATTTCATTAACCTTGTTTCTTAGGCTACATACAGTTTAAGTCGGAGGTTTACATACACCTTAGCCAAATACATTTAAACTGAGTTTTTCACAATTCCTGACATTTAATCCTAGTAAAAAATTCCCTGTCTTAGGTCAGTTAGAACCACCAATTTATTTTAAGAATGTGAAATGTCAGAATAATAGAGAGAATGACTAATTTCCGCTTCTATTTCTTTCATCACATTCCCATTGGGTCAGAAGTTTACATACACTCAATTAGTATTTGGTAGCATTGACTGTAAATTGTTTAACTTGGGTAAAACCTTTTGGGTAGCCTTCCACAACTGTAAGTTGGGTGAATTTTGGCCCATTCCTCCTGACAGAGCTGGTGTAACTGAGTCAGGTTTGTAGGCCTCCTTGCTCGCACACGCTTTTTCAGTTCTGCCCACAAATGTACTATAGCATTGAGGTCAGGACTTTGTGATGGCCATTCTAATACCTTGACTTAGTTGTCCTTAAGCCATTTTGCCACAACTTTGGAAGTATGCTTGGGGTCATTGTCCATTTGGAAGGCCCATTTACGGCCAAGCTTTAACTTCCAGACTGATGTCTTGTGATGTTGCTTCAACATATACACATCATTTTCTTTCCTCATGATGCCATCTATTTTGTGAAGTGCACCAGTCCCTCCTGCAGCAAAGCACCCCCACAACATGATGCTACCACCCCCATGCTTCACGGTTGGGATGGTGTTCTTCCGGCTTACAAGCCTCAAAGGAAATTCAAAAGAAATCAAACAAGACCTCAGAAAAAAATGTGTAGACCTCCACAAGTCTGGTTCATCCTTGGGAGCAATTTCCAAACGCCTGAAGGTACCATGTTCATCTATACAAACAATAGTGCACAAGTATAAACACCATGGCAAAACACAGCCGTCATAACGCTCAGGAAGGAGATGCGTTCTGTCTCCTAGAGATTATCATACTTTGGCGCGAAAAGTGCAAATCAATCCCAGAACAACAGCAAAAGACCTTATGAAGATCCTGCAGAAACCAGGCACAAAAGTATCTATATCAACAATAAAAGAAAATTTGTGGACACTGAAAAAGCGTGTGCGAGCAAGGAGGCCTACAAACCTGACTCAGTTACACCAGCTCTGTCAGGAGGAATGGGCCAAGATTCACCCAACATATTGTGGGAAGCTTGTGGAAGGCTACCTGAAAGTTTGACCCAAGTTAAACAATTTAAAGGCAATGCTACCAAATACTAATTGAGTGTATGTAAACTTCTGACCCACTGGGAATGTAATGAAAGAAACAAAAGCTGAAATAAATCACTCTACTATTATTCTGACATTTCACATTCTTAAAATAAAGTGGTGATCCTAACTGACCTAAGACAGGAAATCTTTGCTAGGATTAAATGTCAGGAATTGTGAAAAACTGAGTTTAAATGTATTTGGCTAAGGTGTATGTAAACTTCCGACTTCAACTGTGTATGTATATATATATATAACCTAGAAATATAGACTAGGTTATCTGGTAAAGGTTTAGCCCACTATCTATGCATAATTATAGTCATTATATAATAACTATAACTATTTTGTTGAATTCTTTTGTGTCGTCATCTTTTAGGAAATTGTGTTGGCCTAGGCTGGACAGAGCCACCCAACCTGGTCATACAGTTTGTCAAATTGACTTCTCTTTTTGTATTTTAGTTAACCCTAACACTTTTCATAACCTTAACCTAATTCTCCTAACCCAGTGGTTCCCAAACTTTTTATAGTCCCGTACCCCTTCAAACATTCAACCTCCAGCTGCGTATCTCCTCTACCACCAGGGTCAGCGCACTCTCAAATTTTGTTTTTTTGCCATCATTGTAAGCCCGCCACACACACACTATACGATACATTTATTAAACATAAGAATGAGTGTGAGTTTTTTGTCACAACCCGGCTCAAGGGAAGTGACAGAGCTCTTATAGGACCAGGGCACAAATAATAATATAATAATCAATAATTTTGCTAGTGAGGGCCGGGAATAATTTCATGCTAGTGAGGGCTGGGAATCCACTCTTACATAGGTATGTGGTTGCAAAGGGCATCAGAGTCTTAACAGCCTGATTTGCCAAGGCAGGATACTCTGAGCGCAGCCCTATCCAGAAATCTGGCAGTGGCTTCTGATTAAATAAGATTTTCACAGAAGCACTTGTTGCTATTTCGATGAGGCTCTCTTGTTCAGATATCGGTAAGTGGACTGGAGTCAGGGCATGAAAGGGATACTGAATACAGTTGTTTGTGTCGTCCGTTTCGGGAAAGTACCTCCGTAATTGCGCACCCAGCTCCCTCATGTGCTTCGCTATATCACATTTGACATTGTCCTTAAGCTTGAGTTCAATTTCACACAATGATGGAAAGACCTGTATGTTGTCCTTGTTAATGCAGACAGAAAAGAGCTCCAACTTCTTAATCATAGCCTCAATTTTGTCCCGCACTTTGAATATAGTTGCAGAGAGTCCCTGTAATCCTAGATTCAGATCATTCAGGTGAGAAAAAAACATTACCCAGATAGGCCAGTCGTGTGAGAAACTCATCATCAAGCAAGCGGTCAGACAAGTGAAAATGATGGTCAGTAAAGAAAACCTTAAACTCGTCTCTCAATTTAAAAGAACGTGTCAATACTTTGCCCCTTGATGACCAGCGCACTTCTGTATGTTGTAAAAGCGTTACAAGGTCGCTGCCCATATCATTGCATAATGCAGAAAATACACGAGAGTTCAGGGGCCTTGCTTTAACAAAGTTAACAATTTTCACTGTAGTGTCCAAAACATCTTTCAAGCTGTCAGGCATTCCCTTGGCAGCAAGAGCCTCTCGGGGGATGCTGCAGTGTACCCAAGTGGCGTCGGGAGCAACTGCTTGCACGCTTGTTACCACTCCACTATGTCTCACTGTCATGGCTTTTGCACCATCAGTACAGATACCAACACATCTTGACCACCAAAGTTCATTTGATGTCACAAAGCTGTCCAGTACTTTAAAAATATCCTCTCATGTTGTCCTGGTTTCCAGTGGTTTGCAGAAGAGGATGTCTTCCTTAATTGACCCCCCATAAATGTAACAGACATATACCAGGAGCTGTGCCAGGCCCTCCACGTCTGTTGACTCATCCAGCTGTAACGCATATAATTCACTGGCTTGTAAGTGAAGGACTAATTGTTCAAAACATCTCCTGCCATGTCACTGATGTGTCGTGAAACAGTGTTGATTGATAAAGTCATTGTCTGTGTCGGTTTTTTTGCCTTTTCCCCCAGCATTGTCCCAGCCATATCCCGCGGCAGCAGAAAGAAGTCCTCCAAAATAGTATGGAGTTTGCCTGTCCTAGCCACTCGGTAGCATACCATATAAGACGCTTTTAACCCCTTCTTATTAAAACTACTTAGGGAGTAGCGGCGCGCTAGCGGGCTCCCGACACTACACGGTGAAATGTAAGGCGACAAATTATTAAACATTCATCAATATACAAGTGTTGCATAGTCATCAAAAGCTCTGCTTCTTGGCAATATCACAGCGTTGTCAGATTTCCAAAAGGCTTTACGGCGAAAGCACAACATTTGATTGTGAGGATAGCACCTCATATATTTTCCACATTAGCATAAATTCATATCCACTGGGTCACACAAAACCCATATAAGAGCTAAAAATATCACTTACCTTTGAAGAACTTCTGCTGAGGGCTTCCCAAGTGTCCAACGAAGACATCCAATGGTTCTATTGTTAGAAAAAGTAATTTATTATATCCATAAATCTCTGTTTGGTTGGCGCGTTATGATCAGAAAATCCACCGTTGAGTCGCCCATTGAACCGTAAAGAGAACACGTTCAAATTATACCTATAAACTTTCTACAAACAAATCAAAGATAATTTTTTATGTATCCTTAGGTATCCTTTTATGTATATTTACTGTAATATTTCAACCGGACGATAACGTGAACAATAGGAAAGGAAAATAAAGTGGGGCGCGCTCACAATCTCGCGCCCGTCAAACGTTGTTGACAAAAGTGGTCCCTTCACTACTTCCGCTTCCTATCTGTTCTGCTTAGTGCTATAGCCTCCAGACACTGTATAAAGACTGTTGACATCTAGTGGAGGCCATAGGTACTGCAGTCTCAGTCCTAGTTAAAATAGAAATGAATAGGCAGCCTGGAGAAGAAGGTCATGTCCAAAAAAAACTGCAAATCCGGATGTATTTTCCTCTGGTTTTCGCCTGCTATATCAGTTCTGTTCTACTCTCATACATTATTTTAACACTATTAGAAACTTCACAGTGTTTTCTATCCAATAGTACTAATTATGTGCATATCCCATTTTCTGGGCCTGAGTGGCAGGCATTTTACTTTGGGCATGCCAGACTCTCCAAAACCGTCACCTCTGCTGCCGCTCCCTAAGAAGTTAATGGTATCTTTCTACCGAAAGTCGTCTTTATTCTCACTGCCTTCTGAGAATTCATAGACGATCGAATAAACCCCTCTGCCTTCCGTTCTACTAGCTAACGTGCAATCATTGGAAAATTAAATTGACGACCTACGAGGAAGATTAAACTACCAACAGGACATTAAAAACTGTAATATCTTATGCTTCACGGAGTCGTGGCTGAACGACAAAATTATCAACATACAGCTGGCTGGTTATACGCTGTATTGGCAGGATAGAACAGCTGCCTCTGATAAGACAAGGGGTGGCGGACTAAGCTGGTGCACAATATCTAAGGAAGTCTCTAGGTTTTGCTCGCCTGAGGTAGAGTATCTCATGAAAAGCTGTAGACCACACTATCCACCTACAGAGTTTATCTGTATTTTTCATAGCAGTCGACATACTACCACAGACCAATGCTGGCACTATGGCCGCACTCAATGAGCTGTATTCCGCCATTAAAGGCAAACAGGAACACGCTCATCCAGAGGCGGTGCTCCTAGTGGCCGGGGACTTTAATGCAGGGAAACTTAAATCCATTTTTACCAAATTTCTATCGGCATGTTAAACGTGCAACCAGAAAAAAAAGACCATCTTTACTCCATACACAGCGTACAAAGCTCTCCCTCGCCCTCCATTTGGCAAATCTGACCATAATTATATCCTCCTGATTCCTGCTTACAAGCAGAAATTCAAGCAGGAAGCACCAGTGACTTGGTCAATAAAAAAAGTGGTCAGATGAAGCAGATGCTAAGCTACAGGACTGGAATAAGTTCCGGGATTCTTCCGATGGCATTGAGGAGTACACCACATCAGTCATTGGCTTCATCAATAAGTGCATCGATGACGTCCCCACAGTGACCGTACATACATACCCCAACCAGAAGCCATGGATTACAGGCAACATTCGCACTGAGCTAAAGGCTAGAGCTGTCGCTTCCAAGGAGCGGGACTCTAACCCGGAAGCTTATAAGAAATGTCGCTATGCCCTACGACGAACCATCAAACAGGCAAAGCGTCAATACAGGACTAAGATCGAATCGTACTACACTCCAATTTGCATACCGCCCTAACAGATGCATAGATGATGCAATCTCTATTGCACTCCACACTGCCCTTTCCCACCTGGACTAAAGGAAAACCTAGGTGAGAATGCTATTCATTGACTACAGCTCAGCATTCAACACCATAGTGCCCTCAAAGCTCATTAATACGCTAAGGACCTTGGGACTAAACACCTCCCTCTGCAACTGGATCCTGGACTTCCTGACGGGCACCCCCAGGTGGTAAGGGTAGGTAACAACACATCCGCCACGCTGATGTAAATTCTGTAAGTTAGCGTTTCACTGTAAGGTTGTATTCAGCGCATGTGACTAATAAAATTATAATTTGATTTGATAGGAGGCATCTAGAGGCCAAAAGGCTGCATTAGCATGGGCAGCACCATTGAGGGGTTCCACCATTTTAATGTAGTCAACTGGGTGGAACTTCCAACTTCATGGCTGATCCCTCCTGTTGACCCTGTTGGGAGTCATGTCCGGATCATCAGGAGGGATCAGCCAATTGTGAATTAGAAAATTGACTACTTCAACATGGAGATTGCCTTCAACAACTCTAGACCAGCGACACTCCTCATCCAACCTGACAGAGCTTGAGAGGATCTGCAGAGAAGAATGGAAGAAACTCCCCAAATTCAGGTGTGCCAAGCTTGTAGCGTCATACCCAAGAAGACTCCATGCTGTAATTGCTGCCAAAGGTGTTTCAACAAAGTACTGAGTAAAGGGTCTGAATACTTATGTAAATGTAATATTTCAGTTTTTATTTGTAATAAATTCAACAACAAAAAATCTAAAAACCTGTTTTCACTTTGTCATTATGGGGTTTTGTTTGTAGATTGATGAGGACAAAAATGGATTTAATCCATTTTAGTATAAGGCTGTAACGTATTTTAGTATAAGGCTGTAACGTATTTTAGTATAAGGCTGTAACGTATTTTAGTATAAGGCTGTAACGTAACAAAATGTGGGAAAGGTCAAGGGATATGAATACTTTCCCAATGCACTGCATGTAAGAATGCTGTTAATTGACTACAGCTCAGCCTTCAACACCATAGTACCCTCCAAGCTCATCATAATGCTTGGGGCCCTGGGTCTGAATCCTGCCCTGTGCAACTGGGTCCTGGATTTACTGACGGGCCGCACCCCAGGTGGTGAAGGTAGGCTACAATACCTCCACCACACTGATCCTCAACACAGGGGGCACGCTCAGACCCCTCCTGAACTCCCTGTTCACCCATGTAATTTGTGTGTATTGTTAGATATTACTGCACTGCTGGAGCTAAGAACACAAGCATTTCGCTACACCCGCAATACAATCTGCTAAATATGTGTATGTGACCAATATCATTTGATTTGATGTTATTGGTTGACTTTTCGGTGCAGGTTAGGAGAATTAACATAGCAGGTTAAAATTATTAGGTTACGGTTAGAAAAAGAGTTAGCTAAAAATAGGACAAATACAAAATTGAGTCCTCTATCTCTCTCTATGTCCCCAACGCTTTTTATGCATCCATTTTGTCAGGAAGTCATAGGCCTCGTCCGAAATCCATATTGCCTACTACTTACTAAAACTACATAATGAGTACTACATACTATTTAGAAATGTACTGTTTACAACAAATGTATGCAGTAAGCAACACATACCAACATACTAGACTCACCGTTCATTTGGCTCAGTGCGTAGTTGCTGTTCATCAAAAGTGTGCAGCGAATTATAGCCGAAATGAGTATAACAACCTGGCATTTAAAACATACACGATTTCCCAAAATGCACATATTAAACGATTGTATATTGTTTCTTTCTACATAAGTATGTCTTATTTTAGCATAAATATATTAATATATCTGCTAAATAGCTTAAATCTCAGCGTCTGGTAGCTGTGTAAAAGAGAACACTTGTCGTGGTCTTCCTTGTGCGCACTCCATTATGCTAGCGGGCCTAGTGGGGTGCTAGATTGTTTTACTTGCCGTTTATTAGAGATAGGTTGAATAATCGGGTCTTTATTAAAAGCAACGTTCGTTGAGTAAAATAATAATTGACTCCCAAAGAATCTTACACCTGACTTTCATAATAAAAATATTAACCTACCATTTCTGCTGCTGTCTTGCAAGTCGAAAAACATGGGGTGAAGCCACAGAGAGAGATAATTTACTTTCAGTTTCTAACAGGAAAGAACTTCAACAAACAACTCCCGCTTTAAAAAAACAGCTCTACGTTTTCAAAGGCAGAATATGTAGTTCTAATATGTTTGTGGTGTCAAATTTTGATGTGGGTCAAATTAATTAAAAACATCTGGAAATAACACGACACATCTGATACATCTTGGCATTGGCAAACGCCGCAAACTCTATAAATAAAATATGTATTGTTCATTAAAATTATTTCATGATGTGGGATTGTATCTTCAGCTCGTGGTTTTTAAATGCAGTGAAAATGCAAACAAATGTAGATCAGAAAACATTATACAGCATTCTTATCAGGTTTTGGCGTTCCTGTGACAGTTGTAATTACTCCTTTGTTCCTGTAGATGGCGACAGATGACTGTAGAGCTGATGGGTCATGAGCCGTTATAGCAGACAGCAGAAATGAAAGGAGTGAAGAGGCGCTTTCTGACGTACTGAGACCATAGCCACGGGAAGTAGTTTGGGGGTGGGAGTGCTGCGATGTTTCCCGGGTGAGTGGGGTGGAGCGGTTTACAGGAATAGGCACAAAGAAACTGAACAAAATATGGCATTTAGTTATTTAAGAACCGTCATTCATCATACATACATTTTCTATTGTTGAGGTTGGTTTATACTTCCTCTAATGTGTGTAAACCATTAGAATGTGTCCACAGATAGTCCTTAGACAAACTGTAAATCAACCAACAAACCAGTCAAAACAATGACAGATGGTAATGTTACAGACTCTCATTGTACACCACATTCACCTTGTTTTACTACTTCCCTCTCTCAGCCTCTTGAAACATCTCATGGGTGTAGTGGCTTGTTCTACTGCATTACATTTTTATTTATTTTATTTAACCTTTATTTAACTAGCATTTTACAGGAACAGGCAAAGCAGAGACACTAGTCAAAGTCAGAACATTGACTGATATACACATCTTGCAAAACATTAAGGACACCTTCCTAATATTGAGTTGCCCCCCCATGGCCCATGTTGACTCCAATGCTTCCCACAGTTCTGTCAAGTTGGCTGGATGTCCTTTGGGTAGTGGACCATACTTGATACACACGGGAAACTGTTGAGCGTAAATAATTTTAGACAAACTGGTGCGCCTGGCATCTGCAACCATACCCTGTTCAAAGGGTATGGTTTGTCTTTCCCATTCACTCTCTGAATGGCACACATACACAATCCATGTCTCAATTGTCTCAAGCCTAAACCTATCTCCTCCCCTTCATCTACACTGATTGAAGTGAATTTAACAGGTGACATCAATAAGGGATCATAGCTTTCACCTGGATTGACCTGGTTAGTCTATGTCATGGAAAGAGCAGGTGTCATTAATGTTTTGTACACTCAGTGTATATAGTCTATATATATCCAGGAAAGAAGTCAAACAACTTGTAGAATGTACAGCACTGTTAGTATCTTGGGTGTAGTATGCTCCCTCATTCATCATGAATATGTTGTGTATCTTCTCAAGCAGCTCAGTGACCTGAGAGGGATTCTGATCTCAGTTGTTGTCGACATGACATCGCCCTTTACATTTCTGAGTAAAATGCTGAAGAGCTGAATGACAAGTATCCAGAATGTATAAACGCATGTAAAGTGTTGGTTCTATGTTTCATGAGCTCAAATAAAATTAGCATATCAAGAAGATGATTAAACAGCATGATCATAACACAGGTGCACTTTGTGCTGGGGACAATAAAATGTGCAGTTTTGTCACAGAAAAAAATGCTAAGATGTCTCAAGTTTTGAGACAGTACAACTGAATGCCTTCAACTGAAATGTGTTTTCCACATTTAACCCAACCCCTCTGAATCAGAGAGGTGCGGGGGCAGCCATAATCGACATCCACGTCTTTGGCCGGGGAACAGTGGGCCTTGCTCAGGGGAAAAACGACAGAATTTTAGCTTGTCAGCTCTGGGATTTGTCCCTACCTCCCAAGTTGGAGGTCCTATGCCCTCCCAGGCCCACCCATGGCTGCGCCCCTCCCCAGTCATAGATTAGGGCCTAATGAATTTATTTCAATTGACTGATTTTCTTATATGAACTGTAACTCAGTAAAATTGTTGCATATTGTGTTTATATTGTTGTTCAGTATATAACAGCTAAACTTTGCCCATCCACCTCTCCTTTGGCCTTTTCACAGCCTGATGTAACACATGATGTAAAACTGCATTTGATTCAAAAGCTTTCCTCCCCAGAATGGTGTTTCCTGCTGAACTCTTTCCAACTCCAGTCTTCCCCACCAGAACAATCCAGACCTTCTGTTGGATGAGTATAACATTGATGTTCTTCCTGTTAGCACATTTACAAACAGCATTTTTCAGTAAAATAGTTTTACCTCCAAAAAGTGAGTGGAACAAGGGATGGTATCAGTTCACGATGTGAACAGTCAAGAGAATGTTTCAGTTAAATAGTTTTAGTGAAAAACATTTAAGTAAAATAGTTTTCCCTCCAGAAAATAAAATAAATAATAAATAATGTGACATCACCACATGAGAACTGTGAGGACTCAAGGTCTGCTACTGAAATTGGAAACCACATATCCTGAGGCTGCATTTATTGTGGCCGGGGATTTTAATAAGGCTAATGTACATGAAGTATAAGTGCAATGACAGGAGCTGATATGAATAACTTTTAAACAGGATACAATACCTTTGCTTGTTTCCTTGTTTTTTCCTGAAGATCCATCATTCTCTGGTTTTGATTGATTGGCTTTTGATAAAAGCTTTTGGACCTTTTCCGATTTCTGTAAAAAATATATATATATCTGGTTAAATTTTTAATACAAAATTACATTTTTGAATTAGGGCACTTGCATGCCTAGTTGGGCATGCCTAGTTTCACACTAGGGTTATCATTGCCCCATTGACATTTATCATACTGATATTAATGTTGATAACTGTACATTATTAATTTGAAGATACAGTATATCCCTGTGGAGACAGCAGCCATAACATTACCAAATGGTCCACAATAAACACTTACAAAACATTCCAAGTGTACCTCTATGAAATTGAAGATCTCAAAATGCAAGAGAACAGTGGATTATATCTTGGATTTTATCGATGTATTTTCCCTGAGTAGCCTACTCAAAACAACCCTAGTCAACACCCACCTTTTGTTCTCCCTGTTTTCTCTGGTGAATCTTCTCTTCCCAGCCCTTCACTTGATTGGATGGGGATGCAGCTGTAACCTCTGGATGAGGCTTTCGGTCAATAATAGATCAAAACATCAGATTCACACAGATTACAATGTACCCTTTTTATATTTACTTTACATTGCTTATGTGAAACATTTCTATTTCACAAGTGTTATAGATGTTATGTTTTGATGACTAAATGTTTGTACTTAATACTAAGAACATTCCATTCTGAAAATGTATGCAATAGAGATAGGGCTACAAGACAAATGGTAGTCCAATTAATGTGTGTGTCTAGATATTAACTTTGTGTGGAACAAGCTGGTATGACTTCATTTAGGGGGTGTCTGGGAGAACAAAGACTTATTTGATTCTACCAGACACATGTGAGAGTCCCCTGCCCTTGAAGACAGAGATAGTTAACAGAACCGCCCAAGTTTGACTTATGTGCAAAGAGAGTGATAAGGAATGAATGGGTACTGTGGGAAGACACTATTTTCTTGGAGAGGGTGGGGGAAGTGGTGGGAATTTTGTATCTTTGTATTTCAACATTGTACCATATAAAAGACTGTGTACACCTTTTGGAGCTCAGAGCTCTCCCATTAATAAACAATATACATTTGATCATTATAGATTGGGCCTCTGTTTGTCTCATTTCAACCAGTATCTTACAAATACTGGGTAACAGACAGAGTTTGTTTAATTGAAGTTCAGTTTATGAACATTGAGAACGAAATTTCGAAACAACAAGTGACTGACTCTTTCTACACCATAGACTACCATTCTGCCTAATATTTATTATAATTATCAGCATGTTAATCATTATGGGTATCTGCATGTCTTATTAATTACTATCATGCCCTAACTAAGTGCCATTTTTTAAATGTCTGCTGTTCAACATTTTGAGGATTTTATGGTTTTTTTTTCAGAGCAGCCTAAGTGTAAAATAAATATTTACTGTATTCTTTAGCCAACGCATGAAGCAGCCATCTTGGGCGCCACCCACTGACCCATCTTACCCTCTTTGCCTCCTCCTTGTTAACGTGTTCACCCAATACCTCCCCTGCTGGGCCTAGAATTGAAGTTGAGATATTGTACTGTAATAATGGCAGTAACTTAAATTCATGCAGTGAGATCAGATAGAGTGAAACCATGTTGGGATCATTATGTTTTTTCTAGTGTCAGTTTGAAGATTTGATAAAGTTGTGAAAAGTTACATTATGTAGTAGCTGTGTTAAACAGTATTGTTGAAGTGCTTCTGCAGTGTGATAGTGGAAAAAAGGTGTGATAGTCATATACAGTCACGACCACAATTATTGGCACCCTTGATAAAGATCAGCAAAAAAAAGACTAAATAACACATACTGATTTTGATTGTATGCTTAAAAAAAGGGACAATTACATTATTTTATACTAATATAATTGCTCAAAGATTTTATCTAACACGTAATAAAAAAATATACTAAACGATGGGTGTCAAAATGATTGGCACCTCTAAAGGCTATTATAATTTTTTTTAAATCTGCATTACCTTAATGTCAGCTCAAGGAACTGCATTAGCCTGCTATGTCTTCCTGTTTCACTGGGGTATAAATATGACGTAACACGCACGTCAAATCCATTTGTCAACCATCACCATGGAGAAAGGCAAAGAAATCAAAAACAAAAAGAGAAAAGGTTGTTGACCTTGATAAATCGGTTAAATAAAATAGCTAAATAACTAAATATAGCACTTATCACTTTTAGGGCAATAAATAAGAAGCTTAAGACCACTGGAACAGTGGTAAACTTGCTTGGTAGAGGACACAAGTGTATCTTGTCCCCACACACAGTGAGGAAGATGGTTCTGGAGGAAAAGAAAAGTCCAAAGGCCAAAGTTGGAGAGTTCCAGAACTTGGTCGCATCTTCGGGTCACCAAGTCTCTAAACTACAATTAGGCTCTTTGGAAGGTTTGCTAGACCAAAGCCTTTATTGAGATAAACCAAGAAATGTAAACACCTGTAGTTACTTTTATATGTGTTTTATTTATTATTTAGGGGGTACTTTAGCTTAAACATTGCAGATCAATGTAATTGTTTACATTAGTTCTCTTTATTAATATGATTTGATTTATTTTATTCCACCCTTCAGCCATTCCTGACTTCTACTTGCCAAATATTTTTCAACTGTGCTGTTACACAAAAGTTCTGAACCTTTCTATTCTCATTTTCAAGTCACCCAGCAGTGCTATTTACAAAGATAGCTCAAAGTAAAGGTTGTGATTTTTCAGCCATTCCTAAACCTGTTACCAAAAACAAGCTACATATGGGCAGTACCAAAACAAATGATCTAATGATTTGTTTTTAAGCCCTGGATTTCTAGGCCCTAAGGATTATTGTTGGATTTGTATTTTAATAGCAAACATTTCGATGGCCATATATTATATTTATATATATATATAGAAATCCAGGGCTTAAAAACAAATGTCATTCTACACTGATGATTCATGGATCCCTCCACAGCCTCATAGATGATATAGATCCGTTTTCTAGCCTCTCTAGATTACAACCAAGTTATGGTAAGTGTACTATTTTAATGTATTGGATCGCTTTTTCCATTTATTCAGATTACAACCTATATATATATATATATATATATATATATATATATATATATATATATATATATATATATATATAATCTTGCATATCTGAATTCATTCCCAGAATTGACTAACAATATGCATAAAAATATAAGCCCTTCTACGAAGGACTGTTACATGTAACAACGACTGTCAGTAGAAAATCTACATTGTTGTCAGATGTGGGATGAATTCACTCACCCCACCCACACAAACACCTCTGCCCCTCTCTCCCCTTCCACCCATAGATCGACCTAAACCGCAAGCACACACACATGTTCAGATGTTCAACAGTTGTTCCACCCTGGAGCACAACTCGAGAGAAGACTTGTGAATGTGTGTACAGTTTGGCTGTTTAAGAAGGTATGCCCTAATTGAGCAGGAATGGGAAGATTTGATTATCCTAAATTTAGTCCCAGCTGATGGAGATCGGATACCCTTCTTCCCCACCAATACACACGCTGGTACCCCTTTGTGACCCTTCTTTCCAAGAACCACTATGCAGTCAATGTATGTATGAGAATGTTTTGCCCGCACTGGCACTGCAGACGGCTATATCGGTCCTCTAATACAGGATTATTAACTTAGCGCAAGGGTCTAGTTTCCTGAATTTCCGCCTGTCTGACGTGCCCAAAGTAAACTGCCTGTTACTCAGGCCCAGAAGCTAGGATATGCATATAATTGGATTGGACAGAAAACACTCTGAAGTTTCTAAAACTGTTAAAATAATGTCTTTGAGTACAACAGAACTGATATAGCAGGCAAAAACCAGAGGAAAATCCAAACAGATATTTTTGAGCTCCCAGCCACTTCAAATGTAAAGCTATTAGAAACTATGACTTCCGCCTCCCAGATTGCAGTTCCTATGGCTTCCACTAGATGTCAACAGTCTTTATACATTGTTTGAGGCTGGTTCTTTGAAAAACCAACGAGTAATAGTCGGGAGCTGTATGGAAAAAGTAGTCTCTTTGCGCGTGCGTGAACGGGGGGCGCGCTCGTCGTTCTTTTCGTTTCCTATGGAACATAGTTCTCTACATATGAAATGTTATCAATAATTTAGATACTAGAGTACCTAAGGGTTAATTAGAAACATCGTTTGACTTGTTTGGACAAACTTTACCAGTACATTTTGGAACTTCTTTGTCTGCATGCTCAAGGGGTGGATTACTGAACTCAATGATGCCTACTAAACATACTTTTTTGGGATATAAAGAGGACTTTATCGAACAAAATGACCATCCTTTGTGTTCCTGGGACCCTCGGGATTGCAACCAGATGAAGATCTTCAAAGGTAAATTATTTATTTTATCGCTTTTTGTGATTTTGTGATGCCTGTGCTTGTTGGAAAAATATGCTGTTGTGGGGCGCTGTCCTCAGATAATCTAATTCTATGCTTTCGCCGTAAAGCCTTTTTGAAATCTGACAACGCGGTTAGATTGTCAAGATTCTAACATTTTGAATGCAATAACACACTTGTATTTTCTTAAATGTTTAATATTACAATTTTGTAATTTGAATCTGCCGCGCTCCAGCTTCGCAGGATGTTGTCGATTTTGATCCCGTTAGCGGGATCCGTGCGCTAAGAAGTTTTAAAGGCCCAGTGCACTACTTAAATTTTTTTTTTTTAAAACCCATTTGTTTAATAATATAATTATTTTCTGGTTATCTTTCACGGGGTGCTCAACCCTTTCACCCTCAGCACCCCTACTTCCCTCGGCTATGCATGCAGTAGGCCTATAAAACAGATAAGGACTTCTTCTTAATGTGTCGCTCAGGTGGGTGCCTAGGATATGAGGTAGGCAACATTCCATCATGATAGGACAAAATGCCTGGAGTTTGCTAAAAAGCATTGGCACTTGAGATAAAAAATATGTAGTTGGCCACGCATACCAGCGGTGGGTTTGGCATTGAAAGAAGGAAGCATATGCAGAAAAGAACCTCATGTTATGGGGCTGTTTTGCTTCCACTGGTCCTGGGGCCCTGACTAGTTAGGGAGCGGCAGCAGAGGTGACGGTTTTGGAGAGTCCGGCGTGCCCAAAGTAAAATGCCTGCCACTCAGGCCCAGAAACTAGGATATGCACATAGTTAGTACTATTGGATAGGAAACACTCTGAAGTTTCTAGAACTGTTAAAATAATGTATCTGAGTATAACAGAACTGATATAGCAGGTGAAAACCAGAGGAAAATCCATCCGGATTTGAAGTTTGTTTTTGTACATTATCTTTTTGTCCAGGCTGCCTATTGATTTCTATATTATCCAGGACTGAGACTGCAGTACCTATGGCTTCCACTAGATGTCAACAGTCTTTATACAGTGTTTGGAGGCTTTATCACTGAACAGAACCATACAGAAGAAGAAATACTGAAGGGACCACGGATGTCAATAACATTTCCCGGGCATGAGACCGTGAGCGCGCTCCACTTTATTTTCCTTTTATATCATTTAGGATATCATCGGAGTGAAATATTATCGCTAATATTCATAAAAGGATACCTAAGGATGCATTATAAATGATGTTTGATTTGTTTGGGCATAGTTGATAGGTATAATTTGAACGCTTTCTCCTCACTGTACAACGGGTGACTGGATTTTCTGAACATAACGCGCCAACCAAACATGGGTTTTGTGTGACCCACGCTGGATATGAATTTATGCTAATACCTAAATATGAGAGGTGCTATCCTCAAACAATCAAATGTTGTGCTTTCACCATAAAGCCTTTGTGAAATCTGACAACGCTGTGATATTGCCAAGAATCAGAGCTGTTGATGACTATGCAACACTTGTATATTGATGAATGTTTAATAATTCAACTTATGGATTTTGAATTTGGCGCCTTACATTTCACCGGGTAGTGGCGGGAACGGGGGCGCTAGCGGAAACTTCGCCGCAAATGGATCTTTCAGAAAGACAATGACCCCAAGCACAGATCAAAATCCACAAATAAATGGTTAACGGACCACAAAAGTAACATTTTGCTAAGGCCATCTCAGTCTCTGAACTTAAAACTCATTGAAAACCAGTGGTTTGAATTGAAGAGTGCAGTCCATAAGTGCAGACCAAAGAATGTCAAGGACCTGGAAGGATTCTGTATGGACGAATGGTCTAAGAATCCCAATGTGTTCTCCAACTCATAAAACACAATAGAAAAGTGATGTTATCCTCACAAGGGGATGGGTGAACAAAGTATTGAAAACAGGGGTGCCAATAATTATTTAGAAAAATATGTATATATATATTACTTGTTAAACAAAAGCTATTTCTGAGCATTTTTATAAACATAAATACTACAGTATATTTAATGTTCTGTTTTCTTTTGCATACATTACAACTCAGTATTTGTATTATTTACTTTTATTCAGTCTTGCAAATTTTTATAAATGCAGATTTTCTGAAATATATTTATTTACATGGGTACATGGCTTATTGTTAGATGATTTGCAAATTGGTTTCACCCTGCGAGAGAGTTTGTCACATTATTAACAATGTACATTTTTGCTGTAATGGCATTTAGAAAATAATGACTTAAAAAAAACAACGACACTCTGTATTACGCTCTGATTAATCCTGTACCATTAGATCACCCACACATGCAGTCAAACGCAAAGAGTAAAGGCAATGAGAGAAGCTGGTATGAATAACTTTTAAACTGGAGACAATACCTTTGATTGTTTCTCTGTTCTTTCCTGAAGAACCATCCTTCTCTGGTTTTGACTTATTGGCTTTTGATAAAAGCTTTGGGACCTTTACTGATTTCTGAAAAAAAAAAAAAGTTTAGATCTGTGTGGTTGTTATACAAAAGTACATTGAATGTACAATTCCAGGTCCTTTGAGCACTACATTACATTTAGAATTAGGGCACTTGCATGCCTAGTTGGGCACAACTAGTTTCACAGTAGGGTTGTCATTGCCCCGTTGACATCTATCATTTTAAACAGTTGAGAACAAGTTCTCATTTACAACTGGGACCTGGCCAAGATAAAGCAAAGCAAAACAAAAACAACAACACAGAGTTACACATGGGATAAACAAATGTAGTCAATAACACAATAGAATAGGTCTATGTACAGTATGTGTGCAAATGTACTAAGATTAGGGAGGTAAGGCAATAAATAATAGGCCATAGAGGCTAAATACTTACAATTTAGCATTAACCTGTTACAGCTAGGGTCCCATTTTCCGAATTTTCGTCTGTCTGACGTGCCCAAAGTTAAATTCCCGCCACTCAGGGCCAGAAACTAGGATATTCACATAATTAGTACTATTGGATAGGAAACACTCTGAAGTGTCTAAAACCATTAATATATAGTATGTGGGTATAACAGAACAGATATAGCAGGCAAAAACCTGAGAAATTTTTGTCCGGAATTCCTTTTTCTTTTGCCCTCCACTCACTTTGAAGGCCTGTAATAGAAGTCAATGGGGAATAGGACACAGGTTGCAGTACCTATGGCTTCCACTGGATGTCAACAGTCTCTGGAAAGTGTCTGGAGGAAATAGCCCTGAGGAGATCCTTATAGAAGAAGAAAGACTACAGGAAGGGAAAAATGTAAACAACCGTGCACGTTCACGAGAACGTGAACAGCGCCAGCTTTCTTTTCCTTTTATAACGCTTTCAGTTACCATCCGTGTAAAATATGATCGCTATTATTCATAAAAGAATACATAAGGATGCATTATTAAGGATATTTGATTTGTTTGTGAAAATATGAGGTATAACTTGAACGCATTTTCTTCACTGTACAACCCGCGAGTAGACTGACAATGCTTGGTGGAGTAGCTGAACATAACATGCCAACCAAACGGAGATTTATGGATATAATGAATTACTTTTTCTAACAAAAGAACCATGGATTCTCTTGTTTGGACACTTGGGAAGCCCTCAGAAGAAGTTATTTGAAAGGTAAGCGATTTATATTAGCTGTGATATGGACATTTTGAGAACCGAGCTGAACATGAATTTATGCTAATGTGGAAAATATGTGAGGTACTAGAGCCAGTGGGTTTGGCGACGAATATTTAGCGATGGCCAGCCAACAAGAGCATACAGGTTGCAGTGGTGGATAGTATATGGGGATTTGATGACAAAACGGATGCCACTGTGATAGACTACATCCAGTTGAGTAGAGTGTTGGGGGCTATTTTGTAAATGACATTGCCAAAGTCAAGGATCGGTAGGATAGTCAGTTTTACTAGGGTATGTTTGGCAGCATGAGTGAAGGAGGCTTTGTTGTGATATAGGAAGCCAATTCTAGATTTAATTTTGGATTGGAGATGCTTAATGTGAGTCTGGAAGGAGAGTTTACAGTCTAGCCAGACACTTAGGTATTTGTAGTTTTAAGTCAGAACCGCGTCCAGAGTAGTGATGCTAGTCAGGCGGGCGGGAGCGGGTAGCAATCGGTTGAAAAGCATGCATTTAGTTTTACTAGCATTTTAAAAGCAGTTGGAGGCCACGGAAGGAGTGTTGTATGGCATTGAAGCTTGTTTGGAGGTTTGTTAACGCGGTGTCCAAAGATGGGCCAGATGTATACAGAATGGTGTTGTCTGCGTAGAGGTGGATCAGAGAATCACCAGCAGCAAGAGTGACATCATTGATATATACAGAGAAAAGAGTAGGCCCGAGAATTGGACCCTGTGGCACCCCCATAAAGACTACCAGAGGTCCGGACAACAGGCCCTCCAATTTGACACACTGAACTCTATCTGAGAAGTAGTTGGTGAACTAGGCGAGGCAGTCATTTGAGAAACCAAGGCTATTGAGTCTGCCGATAAGAATGCAGTGATTGACAGAGTCGAAAGCCTTGGCCAGGTCGATGAAGACGGCTGCACAGTACTGTCTTTTATCGATGGCGGTTATGATATCATTTAGGACCTTGAGCGTGGCTGAGGTTCATCCATGACCAGCTCAGAAACTTGCATAGTGGAGAAGGTGGGATTCAAAATGGTCGGTGATATGTTTGTTAACTTGGCTTTCGAAGATTTTAGAAAGGCAGGGCAGGATCTAGGTCTATAACAGTTTGGGTCTAGAGTGTCTCCCCCTTTCAAGAGAGGGAAGACCGCAGCAGATCTCCAATCTTTGGGGATCTCAGACGATACGAAAGAGAGGTTGAACAGGCTAGTAATAGGGGTTGCAACAATTTCGGTGGATAATTTTAGAAAGAGAGGGTCCAGCTTGTCTAGCCTGGCTGATTTGTAGGGATCCAGATTTTGCAGCTCTTTCAGAACATCAGCTGTCTGGATTTGGGTGAAGGAGAAGCAGGGGGGCTTGAGCTGTTGGCCGGGGTGGGGGTAGCCAGGTGGAAAGCATGGCCAGCCATAGAAAAATGCTTACTGAAGTGATCAATTATCGTAGATTTATCGGTGGTGACAGTGTTTCCTAGCCTCAGTTCAGTGGGCAGCTGGGAGGAGGTTCTCTTATTCTCCATGGACTTTACAGTGTCTCAAAAGTTTTTGGAATTAGTGCTACAGGATGCAAATTTCTGTTTGAAAATGATAGCCTTAGTTCATCTAACTGACTGGTATATTGGTTCCTGACTTCCCTGAAAAGTTGCATATCGCGGGGGCTATTCGATGCTAATGCATTACACCACAGGATGTTTTTGTGCTGGTCAAGGGCAGTCAAGTCTGGGGTGAGCCAAGGGCTATATCTGTTCCTAGTTCTACATTTTTTGAATGGAGCATGCTTATTTAAGTTGGTGAGGAAAGCACTTTTTAAGAACAACCAGGCATCCTCTACTGACGGGATGAGGTCAATATCCTTCCAGGATACCCGGGCCAGGTCGATTAGAAAGGCCTGCTCGCTGAAGTGTTTTAGGGAGCGTTTGACAGTGATGAGGGGACCCATTATGGATGCAGGCAATGAGGCAGTAACTGCTGAGATCCTGGTTGAAGACAGCAGAGGCGTATTTAGAGGGCAGGTTGGTCAGGATGATATCTATGAGGGTGCCCATGTTTACGGATTTGGGATTTGGGGTAGGTTCCTTGATAATTTGTGTGAGATTGAGGGCATCTAGCTTAGATTGTAGGACGGCCGGGGTGTTAAACTACTTAGGGAGTGGTGGGGCGCCCACTACCCGGTGAAATGTAAGGCGCCAAATTCAAAATCCAAAAGTTGAATTATTAAACATTCATTAATATAAAAGTGTTGCATAGTCATCAAAAGCTCTGCTTCTTGGCAATATCACAGCATTGTCAGATTTCAAAAAGGCTTTACGGCGAAAGCACAACATTTGATTGTTTGAGGATAGCACCTACAATATTTATCCATGAGCATAAATTCATAACCCAACGCGGGTCTCAAAAAAGCATAAAATCGCTAATATAAAATCCCTTACCTTTCGAAAGAACTTCTGCTGAGGGCTTCCCAAGTGTCCAACGAAGACAATCCATGCTTCTTTTGTTAGAAAAAGTCATTTATTATATCCATAAATCTCTGTTTGGTTGGCGCGTTATGATCATAAAATCCACCATTGAGTTGCCCATTGAACCGTGAAGAGAATGCGTTCAACCTATACCTATACACTTGTCCAAGAACAATCAAACATCATTGATAATGTATCCTTAGGAACACTTTTATGTATATTTACTATAATATTTCAACCGGATTATAAACTGAACGATAGGAAAGGAAAAAACCACAGCACGCGGCGAGCCCGTGAACGCGCATCCTCTTCTGTTTACATCCGATGACTAGTTCGAAATTCTTCTTCTATTACCATCCAGAGCAACCTAACATCACCAAACACTGTCTAGAGACTGTTGACATCCAATGGAAGCAATATGTACTGCAATCCTACTCCCATATATGGCTGTTTTCAATAGGGAGGGGTTCAAAATGAGGCAATGTGTCAAAAAAACACTTTTTCCAGAACAGAAATTCCTCGGGTTTTTGTCTGCTATATCAGTTCTGTTATACTCACAGACAATATTTTAACACTCTTGGAAACTTCAGAGTGTTTCCTATCCAATAGTACTAATTATATTCTATAACAAGCGGCAACAGTGAGAGACTTTTTTCTGGAAAGGTTGATTTTTAAAAGTTGAAGCTGAGATTGTTTGGGCACAGACCTGGATAGTATGACATAACTCTGCAGGCTAACTCTGCAACTCCCCTTTGGCAGTTCTATCTTGTCGGAAAATGTTGTAGTTGGGGATGGAAATTTCTGAATTTTTGGTGGCCTTTCTAAGCCAGGATTCAGGCATGGCAAGGACATCAGGGTTGGCGGAGTGTGCTAAAGCAGTGAGTAAAACAAACTTAGGGAGGCGGCTTCTGATGTTAACATGCATGAAATCAAGGCTTTTAAGGTTACAGAAGCCAACACATGAGTGTGAGACTAAAGAGCTGTATAAGGCATTTAGGGCGTGGCTGGGGGCTCTACAGTGAAATTAAGCAATAGTAACTAACCTAAACAGCAGTAGACAAGGCATAATGACATTAGGGAGAGGCAAGTGTAGCCGAGTAATCATAGGGTCCAATGAGCAGCAATAGATGAGTCAGGAAGCCGTTCGGTAGTCGCTACTACGCTAGGCGAGCTGGAGACATGGCGATTCAGTAAGTTAGTGGGCTGAGGCCAGCAGTTGGGTCTTCGGCGACGTCGCAACGGAAAAGCCTGTTGAAACCACCTCGGACGATTACGTCGGCAGACCAGTCGTGATGGATCGGCGGGGCTCCGTGTCGGCTCAAAGCTAACTGGTGCTTGCTTTGGGACAGAGGCGTTAGCCAGGAGTAGCCACTCGGATTGCAGCTAGCTAGCTGCGATGATCCGGTGTAATGGTCCAGTGCTTGCGGTAGGAATCCGAAGGTGAGGTAGAGAAAAGGCAGTCCGATATGCTCTGGGTTGATATCGCGCTGTGCAGTCTGGCTGGTATTGACCGAGCTGAGGTTGGCTGGTGTCGTGAAGACCGCTAGCAGTGGCTAACTGACTACAAGCTAGTAGCTAGTTAGCTGGCTAGGTTCTGATGGAGTTTCCGATTCTAAAGTATAAAAATATTAGAGTATATTCAGTCCATAGATGGAAAGTGAGATTAAAATATATACGGAAAAAAAAGACTGGACAAGACAAAACACACGTCCGACTGCTACGCCATCAGTCATACTGATACTGATGTTGATAACTTTACATAATTAAGTTGAAGGTACAGCATATCCATGTGGAGACAGCAGCCATAACATTACAAAATGGTCCACAATAAACTACTGTACAACATTCCAAGTGTACCTCTATGAAATTGAAGATCTCACAATATAAGAGAACAACAGTGGATTCTATCTGTGATTTTATGGAAGTACATTTTTTCAGAGTAGCCTACTTATTACAACCCTAGTCAACACCCACCTTTAGTTCTCCCTGTTCTCCCTGATGAATCTTCTCTCCCTTCTCTGGATTGAAAAGGGATGCAGCTGAACTCTCTGGATGGGGCTTTGGGTCAATAATACATCCACAAATTAGTGTTTTCACTAGATCCACAGTTACAATGCACTTTAAACAAATGTGAGTATGACTTGACATAGCTTATAATAAAAATGTACTGTATATTACAAAAAAAGCCTGCTGAAACTCCTCAACATTAGCTTTGACCTTGAAATGAAACATGGCACATTACAGGAACATGATCAGCATGACCACTGAAGATGTAAGTATGTCTCTCTGCTTCCTCCTCCTTCTTGTCAAGGTGTTCAGCTAATACCTCCTCTGCTGGGTCTAGAATGGAAGGTGAGATATAGTATTGTACATCAGCATACATGCAGAAAGTGGTTGTTTTGCAGACTGCTTATGAACTGTTTAATTGTTGTGAATTGTGTCTTCATCCTCAAAGAGCTGCATGTTGAACAACTTACCTGGTGACTGAGGAGCTGGTCTTGTCAAAGTGTCTGGGTTTGCTGCTGTCAGAGGGGTCACAACACACTGTTGCTTTGTCTTTCCTTTCTGCACCTCCTCCTGTAGCTGGCTGATCTGCTGCTGCATCTGCTGCTGCACAGCTTGCATTGACTGCTGTTGATTCAACATGAAGCCCTGTAGCATCGCTACAATATCTGGTGTGCGATTTGAAATGCCAGTGTTGTGAAGAGGTGTGATGTCTCTTCCGTCCCCTTCACCACCTGTTGCCCCTGGTGACCCCTCATCGTCAGGCATCTCCATCACTTTAACTCCACATGGGGGGGTGGGGAATCCCACCACCAAAAGATGGACGGGCTGCAGCGGTCTTCTAAAGTATGGCAAGGAAAACATAATATGGTTTTTAGAGTTTGTTAATGTTAGGTAAAAAAATATATATGTATATAAAAAATATATATTTTTAGTGGTTTATTCTCATAACAAACAAAATGAGTGAATGATCAACCAACACTAAAGACAGATGGGCAAAGAAATATCAAAAAGTATTCTGCTTCAAAGTGCAAAATACCCTCCAACAAATTATCTAAATAAATGACAAAATACTTGTGCTATAAAAATTTTTTAATAAAGAAAATATTAAATACATTTGCAAGGAGCCTCCTTAAATGAGTTTAAAACAACCTGTGACCAAACCCATTCATGGACACTAACTTCTTTAACGCCTATTGACGATAGTATCTTTCGATCGGGAGTTTTGTTAAGAGCTCTGAATGCTCGTTCTGACCGTTAAAACGCATCGCTTGGTTTTGGAAACGTAAGGAACGTACAATGTCTTTCAATAAAAAAAAATTCCCCAAAAATGTTAAATTACCACACACCTTTACAGGGTTAGGGCTAGTATTCCCAGACGACCATATCTTCATGTTACGGCGCTTGTTTACAGAAAACAGACGGAAGATGTAGGCGGCCACCTGTGCTAATTTGCTATGTAGCGTGCACCTGTGTGTAAGTGACACTTACACTTACTAAACTAGAGACTGACTCTGACTCTTACTAAACTAGAAACTGACCCTGACTCTTACTAAACTAGAGACTGACCCTGACTCTTACTAAACTAGAGACTGACCCTGACTCTTACTAAACTAGAGACTGACCCTGACACTTACTAAACTAGAGACTGACCCTGACTCTTAAACTAGAGACTGACCCTGACTCTTACTAAACTAGAGACTGACTCACTTCAGAGCCTTCACCAAATTGTGCCGCAATCATTTTAAAAAGTTAAATACCACTTCACAATGCACATTAGTGACATTTGCTGGTCAGCAATAAATAGCAGCGTGTGATTATCAGAGATATGTTTTTCTCCACAGTTTTCATCATAACTCCTTGGTGCAGTGGTAAGTCGTTGGCTTCAGTAGTCTATAATCAGGTGGAGATACTAGGTCTGCATCTTACATAATGCTTCCCTTTTTTACCTTAAAGTTAAAATGTCTAAAATGAAATCCATGGCATTATTTAGGATGCATAAGATAGAAATGTATTCTATATTAAATAAAACTAATTATTTGACAGTCACTGGTGGGCAGAAGAAGCAATGGCCTCAGGCCTCACATCATCAAGGGGCCTCTTGAGCGGGGCACAATGTATTATAATTTCTCTGCCTGAGGCCCACCCCTCATGCTCCACTTGTAACTTGTTGTCATCAAATTGGCACTAGGCTACAGTCAAAGTTATGTCATATCTCATCAACAGAAAATCTAATAAAAATGACAGAATAAAAAATGTAAGGAGAAGGACAGACTACAATTACTACGAGCCAACCGGTAGGCTGCTACTTAATATTCTGAATGGAGTTTAAACTGTAGGAGAAGAAAGCGCATGCAGCCTAACTAGCTAACATCTTAACTAGTTTAAAGCAGTCAAGACAGGTACTACCTAATCATATTGGATGATAAATAACCTAGCTATGGTAGCTATTACTCTACTTTAGCACGAGTTGGCTTGCTTTGTTGCTGACTCTTGTCTTCTCCTCCCTGCTCCCCGTGTCGCTCACAGCGGTAGCACGGCCCCACCCGCCTGCTAGAGCGGCAATCACTTCTTCTTCCTTCTTCCTTTCACAGCCACAGGGGACCCGCCAACACCGCTGATGACCGACTCTACTGCTCTGGAGGAAGCACCGAAACATCTTCTGAATATTTAGCAGAACTTATGGTATATTACAACACTGCATTGTAAAGATTCCCATGGAATATCCAATACACAGTTAGAAGGGTGAGAGAGTGTTTATAGTGCAGGCTTAAATTGTTGAATTCATTGCCAGACTGCATTAGAAGTGCAGAAGGTGTATTAAATATGTAAGACAATTTTTTTCATAATGCCTACATCATAATACCTACATCATAATACCTACATCATAATGCCTGCATCATCATGCCTACATCATAATGCCTACATCATCATGCCTACATCATCATGCCTACATCATCATGCCTATATCATAATGTCTACATCATAATACCTACATCATAATGCCTACATCATCATGCCTACACCATTATGCCTACATCATAATGCCTACATCATAATGCCTACAGCATAATGCCTACATCATAATACCTGCATCATCATACCTGCATCATCATGCCTACATCATCATGCCTACATCATCATGCCTACATCATAATGCCTACATCATCATGCCTACATCATCATGCCTACATCATAATGCTTATATCATAATACCTACATCATAATGCCTACATCATAATACCTACATCATAATACCTACATCATAATGCCTACATCATAATATCTATATCATAATGCCTATATCATAATGCCTCATTATGCTAATGACTACATCAACATGCCTACATCATAATGCCTACCTAATAATACCTACATCATAATATCTACATAGTAATGCCTACATCGTAACGCCAACATCATAACGTCTATATCATAACGCCTACAGCATAATGTCTACATCATAATACCTATATCATAATGCCTACATCATAATACCTACATCATCATGCCTACATCATAATACCTATATCATAATGCCTACATCATAATACCTACATCATCATGCCTACATCATAATACCTATATCATAATGCCTACATCATAATACCTACATCATCATGCCTACTTCATAATACCTACATCATAATACCTACATCATAATGCCTACATCATAATACCTATATCATAATGCCTACATCATAATACCTATATCATAATACCTACATCATAATGCCTACATCATAACGCCTATATCATAACGTTATCACCAGATAACTGACCTGTTATAGTGGTGTAGATGTCAGAACACTATACTATCACCAGATAACTGACCTGTTATAGTAGTGTAGATGTCAGAACACTATACTATCACCAGATAACTGACCTGTTATAGTAGTGTAGATGTCAGAACACTATACTATTACCAGATAACTGACCTGTTATAGTAGTGTAGATGTCAGAACACTATACTATCACCAGATAACTGACCTGGTTTAGTAGTGTAGATGTCAGAACACTATACTATCACCAGATAACTGATCTGTTATAGTAGTGTAGATGTCAGAACACTATACTATCACCAGATAACTGACCTGTTATAGTAGTGTAGATGTCAGAACACTATACTATCACCAGAAAACTGACCTGTTATAGTAGTGTAGATGTCAGAACACTATACTATCACCAGATAACTGACCTGTTATAGTAGTGTAGATGTGAGAAGAACAGTGGTGTTGAGATCCCAGAATTCTGTGTGATGACTAGTGTTGGGTAAAGATAGATAAACTAGTAAACAAGTGGTCAGATGCTGTTTTGTTCTTTTTCAAATCCCAGATTTAAGCTGAAAATTACATTTTGATTTCAGATTCATAGAGGAGTGATCAGACGACTCAAGGATTCTATGACACGTTATCCAGGTACAATATTACTTTAATACACCACAGTGGAAGGGCTGTACTTCAACAAACACCTTGAATATGTCAATAATTACATTAAGATGAAAACAAAAGGTTGAATAACAAAAACAAAAGCCAAGCCAACTGTTTTCCACTGAACCATGCTGTCAATGTCGGTGTGTGTAGCTGGTGAAAAAGTCAGGTGCAGGAAAGCAGAGATGAGTGAACAACGTATTTAATAAAATACAGAAAAAGGATAACAAATCCAACGTGCCCTTAAACACACGGGCGAAATAATTAGACGTAAATGGAAATCCGACAAAGAACAACAAACAATCACGCACAAAAAACATGGGGAAAACAGAGGATGTAATTTGGGAATTGAAACCAGGTGTGTAAAACAAAGACAAAACAAATGGAACATGAAAAATGGATCAGCGATGGCTAGAAGACCGGTGACGTCGACCGCCGAAAACTGCCCGAACAAGGCGAGTGACCGACTTCAGCGGAAGTCGTGACACATGCAGTCCCTTCTAATGCATATGAGACATATCAAGCCATAGGGTAAATTGAAAGTAATGATTATTATAACTATAATTATTATAATTGAAACTAAATGAACAATGTCAGACTAGCTCCGTATGTACCTGTGTATTGTGTTTATCTAGACTAGCTCCTTATTTAGCTGTGTATTGTGTTTATCTAGACTAGCTCCTTATTTAGCTGTGTATTGTGTTTATCTAGACTAGCTCCTTATTTAGCTGTGTATTGTGTTTATCTATGAACATTATCAAGTAAAACACTGAATCTGTTGGTTAACCTGTTGGTGTTCACATGTACTTTTCTTGTAGGATTTCAGAATTTTCTACAACTGGTGAGAAAATGTTATTCCTTTCACATCAAATTCAAAGTGTTAGCTACATATTTCATTATGGAACATCAGATCTGGAAATTGCTAAGATGTCATATAGTTAATGAATGCATATTGAATAAAATATAATAAAATATGTTTTCCATGCTGCAATTTTTTTTTTCAAAATTGCATTGGGTATTGTCAGATCTGCACATTATTTAAAAATATATATATTGAGGCAACTGGCTCTACATATTTTGATTCTGTGATGTCATTTCTGGTTGTTAAGTCTATGAAAAGTCAATTATGTTTTGGTCAACAAGTCATTATATAGCACTTTATTTCATGTTGAATGACTTTTTCAAGCTTGTCAATGCATCATCAGCTTTTAAGTTCTTCCAGTCCCATGGGATATCAGCAGGAAGTGCCTTTTCTTCCTCAGCTATTCTCTTATTGAATGTGGCCATCACATACTTCCAGTAGTCTGACGCCTCCATGCTGGAATCTCCAGTTATGATCCAGTCAGGGTAATATTTCTGGTAATCCTTGTAGGGGTGAAATGTTTCTCCAGTCTCAGCGTTGGAGAATGATGTGTCACTAACCACAAGAGATGAACATATCTCTATTACTAATTTCTTTGAATAATGATCCCTATAACTATAGATACCTTGTGAACGGTGAATGGAGGAATGGTGTTTGGCGTGCTCTATCCCCCCTGCTTCACAAGGTACACCACAGAAGGGACATTGCCTCCCACATCCAAACAGACTGGTGAACATCTTATCCTGAGGCTTGAATGGAAGAGAACTGAGTCTCTCTTTGATGTCTCCTCCCCTGTCATACTTAGCTGCAAGTGACTGCTTCATTTCTTCCACAAACTCTGTGAGGTAGACAGCAAACTGTTTTGTGTCTGCAGTATTCAGAATCAAGATGGAATCCAGAGCATCCTTGAGGACCAGATTCTCTTTAAGGGCACTACAGATGTTCTGAATGAATGTCTTGACATCATTTACATTTTTTATGCCAGTTGTTTCTTTGACGTTAGAGATTGCGTCAGTGATTATCTTGACTATCTCTGAAAGATGTTTATTCTCCAATTTCTTCAGACTCTTCTCCTTTGAAAGTCGTTGGACAATTTGGTCAAACAGCCAGTCCTTCACAAACCTTTCATAATGGTTAATGTACTCTCTATATTGCTCATATTTTCCATCAGTCATATTTTCCAAGAGTTGTTTCAAAATGGAGAACTGGAAAGCCCCTCTTGTGCTGTAATCCTCTGACCCTTTACCTGTCTTCATTTCATCTACCACATCAGGACCAATCATTTTAGTCACATAATCCTGTACAGCTGGCTCTAGACAATGCTTTGTGAACTCCTTTGCTTTCTTTAGGCACTGGTCTCGGTTATGAAACAAGTCTTTGAACTCAGTAAAGAACTTGTTCTTAGACTTTCCCAGACACTTCCTTGGGTCATTGGCTTCAATAAACTCATTATGCATCTTCTGGAACTCTCTGGCTGCTCTGCCACAGATGTGTTGCTTGAGAGAAACCTCACATTCCTCATTGGCTTTAACTTCTGTATGTTGTTGCAATGTTTTGTCAATTATTATAAGCAGTTCTTTCATGTGAGTGTCATGGTAATCTGTTTTGCTTTTCACCCTCTGGGTTACAAACTCCTGACACTGTCTTATGATGTTATCACAGATGTCTTGTAGTTTTTTTCCTGTGATGGTTGGGATCCCAGTGCTTTACTGTGTTTTTAGTCTGCTGCCACCAACTCTCTGATTCCACAACAAAAGCTTTTTTTTTCCCACACTCCACCAGACTGTTTACAACCAACATCTTGTTGACATGACTCCCCCTCATTGTCAGATTATCACGTAACATGAGGAAGGCATTTTGAGACACATCTCTTCTTTGGAGTCCTTTGAAAGTTATCTCAGACAGAGTGTTCCTCCACATGATTTCAAACTCTTCACTGAGGGCCTCATCTGACAGAACAGATTCTTTCTTTCTACAGTTCTGCAGCAGCTTCAGAACCTTCTTTTCCATTGTACTTGTCTGAGAACTCTTGATGTTGTTCAGTTCTGTCATTCCTTCATTGATTTCAACAGTTCCTAGCAATTTGTTCTTCACTGTGTTTTCTATCTCCTTTCTTAGTGTTTTGACACTGGACACAAAGTCCTCCTTGTATTTTTCCACCAGATTGACATGGCCATCTTCCTTTTCAAAGTATTTTACTAGATTGTCTTGGATTTCCTTTTCTCCCCTCTGCAAGTTTCTCAGATGCTTCTCTCAACAAGTCATTTTGCACATCTCTTATGGACCTCTGGGGATTTAGATCTGTCATGCCAATATTGGACATTTTAGTTTCAGCACTCACCATCCATTTATACATCTCTTTCTGGAAGGCCCATTCCCAACTATTGTACTCAGAGCATAATCTGGAGTATGCATCTGCAACCAAGCTGTTTCTGAAACTAAAGATGAATTTCTCAAATTTCACTGCCTCCCACAGGCTTTGTGTCCACTTCAAGAAATGTGTCAAGTCATCATTTTTCTGGCATTTTCCGAAATCTTTCATTAAGGTCTTCTTGAAGCTATACACCGCCTCACTGTAGCCTGCATTGACTGGAGCCATAGGGGGAGTCCCATGCCAGAGTCCTGGGATGTAGCAGCTGCTTGTGTCTGGATCATACTCCATCACGTCAGTGAACTTGGTGATATTCTCCTTCTTCTCCATTCTGGCTGCTGCCTGGGTCATTTCATTCAACTGTTCCAACAACTTCTTCCTGTCCCTCATGTTGTTGTCATGAGCAGACATGTCTGACACATTCTGGTGCACAAAATGACATAACGGCTTCTTCCCTACTTCCTTCATCCTGATGAAAGCATGAACAACAATCTGCAGAATGTCTTTCATCTCTGTGGAGTTCTCCATGGCGATGTTGATGATAGTGACATCACTGAGTCCTATCACCAGTGTTGCCAGTTCATTGTCATGTTCATGGCTATCATCTAGTTGAGCCAACTCTGGCGATTTCAACCCCTCTGTGTCAATGATCATGATGAAGTCACATTTCAGCTCCTCCTTGAGGTCTTTGTTGACTTTAATCAGTAGCATGAAGGCCCCTCTGGTGCATCTTCCACTGCTGACAGCAAACTGGACCCCAAACATGGTGTTGAGGAGAGTGGACTTCCCAGTGCTTTGGACCCCTAAAACTGTGACCACCCGGATCTTGCTGTTGGATTGGACCAGAGTATGAAGCTGAGTCAGTACAGCTGATATCCATTTCAGAGGGATATTTGATGCATCTCCATCCACAAGCTCAATGGGGAAACCATCCAACAGCATCTGAGCACACAATCCAGGGAGATGCTCCATCTGTTTCCTTTCAGAACTACTTTCAGGGAGGGAGCAGGCAGCTTCATACAGCTGGCCCAACTCACGCAGGAAGTGTTCAAGTCCCAGGGAACAATCAGACATTTGCTTATCCAAATGTTTAATGTCGTCTTTTTTCTCCTGAGAATTTTGGCAAAGATCTTTGTACTGGTCCCGCAAAGCAGACAGGTTCTGCCGTGACAGATTGTCCAGATTTATCCGCATCCATTTGAGGAAATAGGAACGCTCTGCTCCTGATCTAGACAATCCAAAAATGAAGCTTACCATTGCATCTGACATGTCAAATGTATTTTGCTTCTCTCTCAGCCCTTCCTCCTTTTTCTTCAGAGAGCTCTTGTAGTGTTCAATGTCTTGATCCCCTGCTTTTCTCAGTCTACACCTCTCTTTTTCCAACTGGGAAAGCTCTTTCCAGATTGTTCCTTGTAAAGGTAGCTGTGTTTCTTTGAATTTCATTGTGTCTTTGAAGTTCCTGGTGATTTCATCTGCCATCTTCCTGGCACTCTGACACTCACCACAGTCTTCATCAACCCAAAACCCAATCTGATGAGCCAAGTCAACCATGTTTTCAATTGTCAATCTGTTTTTACTTTTTTCGATGATGTCACCCACAGAGGACTGCAGGGTTTTGACAAATTCTGCATCATTCTGTTTCTTCTTCACAATCACATTTGTTGGGTTGATACTGTAGTTTGTGATCATTTTCTTCAATGTGTCCACACTGAATGTCTTTCTCTGATAGTTGACAACCAGAAATAACTCTGCTTTTGTGATTTTTCCTTCCAAAACCTTGAGATCTGCCTCAAAATCATCAATAAAAATGTAAACTGCAGCTGATGTTTGACACAGAAAGGAGAACTGTTTTTCAAAGAACCTGATGTCTCCTCTGAGATTGGCCACCGCCACAGGCTTAGTGAACATGTCTATGTTTCTGTTACCACAGGGAAAGTACCAGCTGATTTCAACCAGACCATCTGAGATTTGCCGAGGGACATCGCCACATTCCATATCATGATGAACAAATGTGTCATGGTACTGTTGAGGGTTACTAAGCAACTTGTTCAAAATCTGAGACTTGGACAAGCTACTCTCTCCTATCCTAACAAAAGACACCATAGGAATATCAGAGACAACAATTCTCTCCTCCACAAAAGCCTTTGAGTCTGTTTGGGAAGAGGGTCTAAACTTCCTCACTATGTCCCTCAAGGCCCACAGCATCAGAGTGCTTTGTTTTGTGTCAAAGTTGGGCAGCAGGAGAGGAACAGCAAACTGACACATGGACATTTTCTGGACCATCTCCTGCTGCAGGAAACCATCTGAGCACAGAAACAGGGCAGTTATCAGGTCCAGTGGATTAATGACATTGCTACTATCAGTGTCAGTGTCCAGGTTGTCTACACCACAATAGGAAACCTCCTGGTCAGTGGTCAGACATTTCACACTCCTAGCATTCACATTTGCCATCATTAATTTCTTAAAGAAGGCCCCTGGAAGTGACTGCATAGTGGTAAGAGGTTCATCTGATGTAGTATTAGCATTTATCTCAAGGACAGTACTTAACGTCAGCTTGTTTTCATAATGATCTTCTAGTCCAGTCTTTGACAACAGCTCCCTGAGACAATGTCCTGTAAATAGAAATGAAAAGAAAGCCATGATTACAAATCCTCTTCAACGTGTATCAGAAAAGCACCCTAACAGGTGTTTCACACTGTACATTGGATGAAGTTAAAGCAAGCAGAGGCAGACCATCTCTGTGACACAGTGACTCACAGAAATGGAAGCAAGCATGTGAATTCAGATACAAAATGAGCTGTGAAACCACTGAGCTCCTTAACTCCTAAGGGAGCTATTATGATATCAGATACGGTATGGTAATTTCTGTTTGGATACATTTGGAAGCAGCCATTTTACTGCAACACCAATCAATAAAATATCCATATAATGGAGAAAATGTCAGCTAACTGTGTTTATTGTGATAGAACCTTATCAGTATCTCTATACATTGCAGCATGGAATAAAGGTACAATATCATGTCCTGTTTCTAGAGCTATATCAGTATCTCTATACATTACAGCATGGAATAAAGGTACAATATCATGTCCTGTTTCTAGAGCTATATCAGTATCTCTATACATTACAGCATGGAATAAAGGTACAATAACAAGTCCTGTTTCTAGAGCTATATCAGTATCTCTGTACATTACAGCATGGAATAAAGGTACAATAACATGTCCTGTTTCTAGAGCTATATCAGTATCTCTATACATTACAGCATGGAATAAAGGTACAATAACAAGTCCTGTTTCTAGAGCTAAATCAGTATCTCTGTACATTACAGCATGGAATAAAGGTACAATATCATGTCCTGTTTCTAGAGCTATATCAGTATCTCTATACATTACAGCATGGAATAAAGGTACAATATCATGTCCTGTTTCTAGAGCTATATCAGTATCTCTATACATTACAGCATGGAATAAAGGTACAATATCATGTCCTGTTTCTAGAGCTATATCAGTATCTCTATACATTACAGCATGGAATAAAGGTACAATATCATGTCCTGTTTCTAGAGCTATATCAGTATCTCTATACATTACAGCATGGAATAATGGTACAATATCATGTCCTGTTTCTAGAGCTATATCAGTATCTTTATACATTACAGCATGGAATAAAGGTATAATAACAGGTCCTGTTTCTAGAGCGTTATCAGTATCTCTATACATTACAGCATGGAATAAAGGTGCAATAACATATCCTGTTTCTAGAGATTTATCAGCATCTCTATACATTACAGGATGGTATAAATGTGCAATAACAGGTCATGTTTCTGTAGCGTGAGGCAGCTTGATGTACAAGTAGTGTACACACCCTGGACAGGAAGCTAGTCTATCACAGAGCCTTACCCCCAATATATCTCCTTAATACAGTTTGTTAGGGCTAGGGGGCTGTATCCTGAATTTTGTCTATCTGACGTGCCCAAAGTAAACTGCCTATTACTCAGGCCCAGAAGCTAGGATATGCATATATGAAAACACTGAAGTTTCTAAAACTGTTAAAATAATGGCTGTGAGTATAACAGAACTCAATATGGCAGGCGAAAAACCAGAGGAAAATCCAACCAGATTTCTTTTTCTTGGAGCTCCCAGCCACTTCAAATGTAAATCTATTGGAAACTATGACTTCCGCCCCCCAGATTGCAGTTTCTATGGCTTCCACTAGATTTCAACAGTCTTTATACATGGTTTCAGGCTTGTTACAAAAAACAACGAGTAATAGTTGTTTATCCATCTGCAGCTCCATGGAAAAAGCAGTCTCAATGCGTGCATGAACGGAGGAGCGCTCGGCGTTCTTTTCCTTTTCTACTGAACATAGTTCTCTCTGTATGATATGTTAGATATTAGAGTACCTGAGGATTAATTAGACATTAATTTATCGGTAACTTTTGGGACTTCTTTGTGTGCATGCTGAAGGGGTGGATTACTAAACTCAATGACGCCTGCTAAACAGACTTTTTTGTGGATATAAAGAAGGACTTTATCGAACAAAATGACCTCTCTTTGTGTTTCCTGTGACATTCAAAAGTAAGTGATTTATTTTATCGCTTTTTGTGATTTTGTGACGCCTGTGCTGGTTGGAAAAAATATGTTGTTGTTTTTGTAATTTGAGTTTGGCGCTCTGCATTTCACCGGATGTTGTCGCAGGTGTCCCGCTAGCGGAACGCCTAGCCCCAACAGGTTTTAATGCTGAGTGCCAAGCAGAGACTAATTTAGTCCCAGTTTTACACTGTTTGGTATGATTCGGCCGGTTGTCAAATTCCCAACCTACCAATCACAGGGCGGACACTAACCACAAGGATCTTCCAGCAATACAGTAACCACAAGTACACATCAAAATCCATAAATAAATGGTTAATTGGCCACAAAATGAAAATTTTACAATGGCCATTTAAGTCTACAGACTTAAAAGCCATTGAAAACCAGTTTGAATTGAAGAGGGCATTCCATAAGCGGAGACAAAGGATATCAATAGTGTAAGATCCAGGGTTGGGTAGGCTACTTTCTAAATGTCTTTTTTAAATTTGACCTTTATTTAACTAGGCAGGTCAGTTAAGAACAAATTCTAATTTTCAATGCCGGCCTTGTTCAGGGGCAGAACGACAGATTTTGTACCTTGTCAGCTCGGGGATTTGAACTTGCAACCTTTCGGTTACTAGTCAGGCTACCCTGCTGTCTAAAAATCAGTAATCAGTAATGTAACTTTTTGATTACCCAAACTCAGTAACATAGTCTGATTACTTTCCGTTATGTTAAGATTACTTTCCCCTTAAATGGCGCAGATTAGAATCTGGCACAGCCCCCAAGTCATAAGATCTGATTTTAAATCTTAACAATAAATTTAACCAAACTGCTAACCCTAATGACAAGACTCATCCCAATAAACGTCAACCTGCTTAAGAACCATTGGAAGAAGACAAAAATTAATGTTACATATTGAACCACATCTATTGTAGGATAAATCAATAAATCAATGCGTTTACATACTGTAGCTGGCCATAAATGGATGTTGCATTTTACTTTATGGGTTGGTTATGTAGACTTATTCTAAGCCATTGCTTTCTACTACAGAACACGATTAGGCTATATTAAAAGAAGTTTTTTTTACAGTCTGACAGATTTCAAGTTGTTCCAATTAATTTCATACCCCTTGATTTTCAAGAATAGGACCTCGAAAAATAGAAATATAGATTAGCCAAACTGTTTTATCTGAGCATAACCCAAAAAACGAAGCCATATTTAGCATACTCTGTTGTTTGTGATGTTGTTGTCATGGAGAACTGATTGGGCTCATTGCTTCCAGTTGAAAAGTAAATGCTGCTCTCTGAATGACATGCTCTGAGCACTACCAAAAAGCGCTATTTGCATGTGAAAAATGAATGACATGTTGCACTTCTTCAATTAAACTCATTTTTGACAGTCTGGAGCACAATACCACAGCATAGTTTAGAAGGGAGGAACTCACATCAACCCTATGCTACTGTTGCAAGAGCTCGTTTGTGACCAGTTTTAGGAATCTATGCATATGTCGCACGTCACTACTTCACAGGAGATGCATTTGAATTTAGTTATTTTGGCAGAAATTGCTTTAGCAACAAAAGGGCTAATATCAACTACAGAACTAAGCCAGCGTGAGCTATGGTTGCGAATGGTTGAACGACTACAACCTAACAAAATTAACTTGTTCCCGGTGACGTGAGGACTGCTGTCCATACGTTAAAAAGGGTGAATTTCAACGTGGAGGTGACGATCGGCACGCTGGAAGGATGAATTTTGACTATACCAACCAGAATATAGCATGAGCTTATAGTATGGCAACTTGGTATGAACTTTTAACTCTTATTCACTAAAGAAGTGATACATCGAGTTAGCAGCAGCAACTGTAAACGTGAGTGGCCTAGGAAAGGACGGACAATCTATTCCGAAAGACAGGGTAATACAACATATCCATTATACCACACGACGACGGTACTACAAAGTTTCCGTTTTACCACAAGACATTCTTCAAAGGACAAGGGAGATCTTGTGGTAGCAGAAATGATTTCTGCTACCACAATCTCTGTTGGGCAACCCAGCCTTCCATCTACGACCAATCTATCGAATCGCAGCTCAGACTAAATATTCCTTGCATTTTCCTTTTCCAAATGGGCGGTTATTTAGAATGCATTTATGATACCATAGCTTCATGAGGTCCGATAGAGACCCAATCCTTTTGTTCCACAGTCTTCCCGTGCTTTTATTCAAACCCAACCCTCTTTATTTGTGTAACCAGCCGTCATATCGGTTCTGTCAGCAAGGGACGTTTCTTTTATGACATAATTAATAATTATGACATAATCAATGTATGATCCATCCTGTGTATATGTAATTCTGTGTGATTATTTAGGTATTTAGTAAATAAATAATTAAACCAAATTTTGGATTGCTGATTCAACTTGTTAGCCAGGGTTCATGAAGAGTTTACGACGTTCAGATGAGACTGAATAAGGTGACGATTAATAATTGACTGCTATTGATATAAAAGATTACCAGGTCTTTAAGAGATTATTCGGAAAATAACATTCTTACGTGGTGCCCCGACTTTCTAGTTAAATACATTTTCATGATTAGTTTAATCAGGTAATATTAATTACAGAGAAATTATTTATAAAATAGCAGGTCATATCACTTAATCTGGCATAGCAAAGACACGACACCATCTATAAATATGAATAAAATTGTTAAATTACGAGCCTAGTTGGTTTAGTCAAGGAAATAAATGGAACCTTCCCGCTAGCCATGATAGGCTGAGATAATGGATAAGCTGGAAATGCCTTGAGATGTGTTTGGATTGGTCTGCCATGTAGCATGATTCTGTCTATAACATGAGCTGCTCAGTACGTGTACATAATCCTTGCTACCTTTTTTGAAAGATATAATGTCAGCCATGGAGAACTGCAAAAGTGTTGCTACGTACTGCTCTCAACAACATTTCTGCCCTGAATTTAGCAGGCGCTATCGGCAAAGGTCAGTGGGAAGAAGTTGTGATTGACTACTTCCTGTACACGGTCAGTGACTTGACACAAGGCCAAACAAGCTGTAGCTACAAACAAAACAGAGTGAAAGGGTTTCCAGTCTGCCGTGAAGCGTTCATCCATGTATACGGGTAAGAGTCTAGCTACATTTTCAGATATTATACGTTTCTAATTTAGTCTAATTTAGTTTTCCTTGCAAGTTAAAGCGTACAGTACTGTTAGCTAGCAAACGTTAACTTGCTGGCTCACTAAATAACATTTGGTGTATGATCTGTGTAGTAATATTATTTGTATCCCAGAAATCCATTTGCATTGTTAGTTATAGCCTAATGTTAGCTTTCTAGCTAACATTAAATTTAGTTGGTTAGCTTTAGCTACCTGCAGTGGGGTTATAGCATTTCTTTCACATGACCCATCAATTCAGACAAGTGTGTCTGGGTAAGCATCTATACTGAACACAAATATATACGCAACATGCAGGGGTGCAGCCATGGGTGGGCATGGAAATGCATAGGCCCACCCACTTGGAAGCCAGGTCCACCCAATGGGGAACCAGGCACAGCCAATCAGAATTAGTTTTTCCCCATGAAAGGGCTTTATTACAGAAATACTTCTCAACGCCACACATTTCTGGGATATTTTATTTCAATTAATCCAACACTTTACATGTTACATTTATATTTTTGTTCAGTAAAAGAATTATCAAATATACAATGTTTTTTTTATCTTGACACTTACTATTTTTGATATTGCTACTATGCAAATATTCAAGTAACCATTTCACTGTACCATTTACACCTTCTGTATCCTGTGCATGTGACAAACATATTTTATATTTTATGTGTTTACCAGAGATGGTAATGTGAAGAACAACATGACCTGCACCAAAGTCAGATTAGGATATAGACCATGGACTAGATAAAGTATATTTTACTAATACCTTTTACTACTACTTTCACCACTTTTAGTCTTAATCTTTGGTTGTTTTCTACCACTACCTTACTCACTCTGTTGAGCACATGGCCTCACTTGTGAAAACTTAAAGAGATAAGAATCTTTAACCCCCTAAGGTCAATTATTAAAATCATTTAAAAAATCCAAATCCAACTTCTGTCTGTTTGGGCTACACACTAATGAGCCTTCTGTGGAAAGGTGAGACCCTCCGAACACGTACATGTCAGTTGTTTTGCTCTATGACACCCACAGGCCTCACAAGACTCGTGTGCAGGTCCTCTGGTACCAGTTAAAAAAAAGGATTGGAAGTACAGTAGATACTGTAAGTAGAATATTCCCATATTCCAAGCAGACAGCTCATCTTGCCTCAAGCGAGGGTACACAGTAGTGCGTCATTTGAGAAGTATATAAAATACACTAAATGACCAAAAGTATGTTGACACCTGCTCATCGAACATCTCATTCCAAAATCCTGGGCATTAATGTGGTGTTGGTCCCCCCTTTGCTGCTATAACAGCCTCCACTCTTCTGGGAATGCTTTCCACTAAATGTCAGCGACAAGAGCATTAGTGAGTTCAGGCACAGATGTTGGGAGATGAGGCCTGGCTCACAGTCGGCGTTCCAATTCATCCCAAAGGTGTTTGATGGGGTTGAGGTCAGGGCTCTGTGCAGGCCAGTCAAGTTCTTCCACTCCAATCTCGACAAATAATTTCATATGGATCTCACTTTTGGCAAGGGTGCATTGTCATGCTGAAACAGGAAAGGGCCTTCCCCAAACTTTTGCCACAAAGTTGGAAGCATAGAATCGTCTACAATGTCATTGTATGCTGTAGCCTTAAGATTTCCCTTCATAGGAACTAAGGGGCCTAGCCCGAACCATGAAAAACAGCTCCAGATCATTATTCCTCCTCCAGCAAATTTTACAGTTGGCACTATGCATTCTGGCAGGTAGCATTCTACCGTCAGACTGCCAGATGGTGGAGCATGATTCATCATTCCAGAGAACGCATTTCCACTGCTCCAGAGTCCAGTGGCAGCGCAGCGAGCTGTACACAACTCCAGCTGACGCTTGGCATTGTGCATGGTGATCTTAGGCTTGTATACGGCTGCTCAGCCATGGAAACCCATTTTCATGAAGCTCATGACATACAGTTCTTGTGCTGATGTTGCTTCCAGATGCAGTTTGGAACTTGGTAGTGTTGCAACAACGGACAGACGACCTTCACACGCTACGCGTTTTAGCACTCAGCGGTCCCGCTCTGTGAGCTTCTGTGGCCTTGTTGCTCCTAAATATTTCCACTTCACAATAACAGCACTTACAGTTGACCGGGGCAGCCATAGCAGGGCAGAAATTTGACGAATTGACTTGTTGGAAAGTTGGCATCCTATGGCGGAGCAAAGTTGAAAGCCACTGAGCTCTTCAGAAAGGCCAATCTACTCCCAATGTTTGACTATGGAGATTGCATGGCTGTGTGCTCGATTATATACACCAGTCAGCAACGGGTGTGGCTGAAATAACCAAATCCACTAAGTTGAAGGGGTGTCTACATACTTTTGTATATATAGTGTAGGTTCACCAGCTCATGCTACACATGCTTAAAATTCACACATACAGTAGTTTACAGACTTGTAATGGCAGGATAACTTAGGTCTATTAGATCCTATCTAAAGGGCGCTATCTGCCATAGCTTGACATAGTGGTCTGGTTTCTGCCATAGCTAGACATAGTGGTCTGGTTTCTGCCATAGCTAGACATAGTGGTCTGGTTTCTGCCATAGCTAGACATAGCGCTCTGGTTTCTGCCATAGCTAGACATAGCGCTCTGGTTTCTCCTATAGCTAGACATAGCGCTCTGGTTTCTGCCATAGCTAGACATAGTGGTTTGGTTTCTGCCATAGCTAGACATAGCGCTCTGGTTTGTGCCATAGCTAGACATAGTGCTCTGGTTTCTGCCATAGCTAGACATAGTGCTCTAGTTTCTGCCATAGCTAGACATAGTGCTCTAGTTTCTGCCATAGCTAGACATAGTGCTCTAGTTTCTGCCATAGCTAGACATAGTGGTCTGATTTCTGCCATAGCTAGACATAGCGCTCTGGTTTCTGCCATAGCTAGACATAGTGGTCTGGTTTCTGGCATAGCTAGACATAGTGGGACAGTGTTCTTTAGGAGCACTATTGAGAGCATACTGCTGGGCTTCATCACAGGTCCACCGCCGCGGACTGCAAAGCGCTTCAGAGGGTGACAAGTGCTGCCGGACACAACCTACAATACCAGGTGTCACAGAAAGACCAAGAAGATCCTCAGGGACCCTTCACCCAAGCCTTGCCCTGTTTTCCCCGCTTCAATCACTCAGTACAGGAGCGTCATGGCAAAAACTGAAAGACTGGACAATAGTTTCTACCCTCAGACCATCAGGCTGGTGGATAGCCACCAATATTCAGATACCTGCCCCCTCCAAACACACTTTCAAAAATATAATCATTATTGCTTTTTATTTCACTTGGTCCCCACACCCCCTCAATGGTCATGCTACTCACCCTATGGTTATTCCCCCCACCTACTCAGTCTTTACTCTGGCTCCACCCCAATGGACATGTACAGGGCATTCGGAAAGTATTCAGACCACTTTTCTTTTTCCACATTTTGTTACGTTACAGCCTTAATCTAAAAATGAATAAATATGTTTTTTCCTCATCAATCTACAAACACTATCCCAGAATAACTAGATGAAAACAGGTTTTTCAAAATTTTTGCAAATGTATTAAAAATAAATAACAGAAATACATTATTTAGAGAAGTATTCAGATCCTTTGCTATGAGACTCAAAATGGAGCTCAGGTCCATCCTGTTTCCATTGATCATCCTTGAGATGTTTCTACAACTTGATTGGAATCCCCCCTGTGGTAAATTCAATTGATTGGACATGATGTGGAAAGTCACACACCTATCTATATAAGGTCTCAAAGTTGACATTGGAGGTCAGAGCAAAAGGTTGAAGGAATTGTCCGTAGAGCTCCGAGACAGGATTTTGTCGAGGCACAGATTTGGGGAAGGTTACCAAAATATTTCTGCAGCATTGAAGGTCCACAAGAACCGAGTGCCCTCCATCATTCTTTGGAACCACCAAGACTCTTCCTAGAGCTGGCTGCCTGGCCAAACCGAGCAATCGGGAGAGAAGGGCTATGGTCAGAGAGGTGACCAAGAACCAGATGGTCACTCTGACAGAGCTCCGGAGTTCCTCTGTGGACATGGGAGAACCTTGGTCTGAATCCCAAGTGTCATGTCTGGAGGGAACCTGGCACCATCCCTACGGTGAAGCAGGGATGTTTTTTTTCAGGGGCAGTAACTGGGAGACTAGTCAGGATCGAGGGAAAGATGATCGGAGCAAAGGACAGAGAGCTCCTTGATAAGAACCTGATCCAGAGTGCTCAGAACCTCAGACTGGGGCAAAGGTTCACCTTCCAACAGGACAACGACCCTAAGCACACAGCCAAAACAATGCAGGAATGGCTTTGGGACAAGTCTCTGAATGTCCTTGAGTGGCCCAGCCAGAGCCCGGACTTAAACCTGATCGAAGATCTCCGGAGAGACCTGCAAATAGCTGAGCACCCATCCAACCTGGCAGAGCTTGAGAGGATCTGCAGAGAAGAATGGGAGAAACTCCCCAAATTGCAGGTGTGCCAGGCTTGTAGCATCATACCCAAGAAGACTCGAGGCTGTAATCGCTGACAAATGTGCTTCAACAAAGTACTGAGTATAGTGTCTGAATACTTCTGTAAATGTGGGGTGTTGTGTGTAGATTTATGAGGAAAAAACACAATTTAATCAATTTTAGAATAAAAGTCAAGGGGTCTGAATACTTTCGGAATGCAATGTAAATTGTAAAAATTTAAATTTTTCAGAATCTCATTTAAAATGGTTTAAAGTTATGTTTAGTAATCCTAGGTGTAAAATAATAAATAATGGCTACTTCTCATAAAGTATTAAACTGTCACTATCGGCATATCTATTTATCATTGAAATGTTAAATGTTAAAATCAGATCCATCAAAAATCTTAAAAACAAAGGTGTCATTGTATGCTGATGAGTCATGTTTTATTTTAAAACCACAATTTGGATATCTCCACAGCCTTATAGAGGATATAGATACTTTTTGTATCCTCTCTGGATTACAACCAAATTATGATGTGTACTATATTACGCTTTGGATCACTAAAAAACACATTACTAAGTAGTTTAACAATAAATTGGTCTGACGGTGATATGGACATACTCGGTATACATAGAAATTATCTCACTACAATACATTTTTATAGAAAGTTGGAAAAAATACATAAGATCATGCTACCATGGAAAGGAAAATACCTTTCTACTTGGGGAAAAATCCCTGATTAACTCTTTAGTCATATCCCAGTTTACCTATTTGCTTATGGTCTTGCCTACACCTAGAGACCTGTTTTTTTAATTATACGAGCAAAAAATATTCATTTTTATTTGGAATGGCAAACCAGACAAAATAAAATGGGCTTATTTATGTAATGAATATGAATTCGGAGGAGATTAAATATTGAAGCATTAGACCTCTCACTAAAGGCATCAGTCATACAAAAGTTATACTTAAATCCAAACTGGTTCTCTAACAGATTAGTAAGAATATCTCACCCATGTTCAAGAATGGCTTTTTCCCCTTTATTCAGATTTCAACCTCTCAATTTCGGTTATTTACAAAATATCGCTATTTGTAAAACAAGCAGTAGAAAGTTGGTTGCAATTTCAGCTCAATCCAGCAGAAAAGACAGAACAAATAAACCAACAAATATTGTGGTTAAACTCAAATATACTAATTGATATAATTTACAAAGATTATCAGAAACATAACTGGTGGAGTTATGTCACACATGCAGCTAATAAAAATATATGGAAATGTCTGCTCTACCCAAAATTACAACCAACTAACTGCCCCATTACCGCAAAAATGGAAGAGTCAAGTGGAAGGGGGAGAAGTAAAGAACTTCTCTTTTGGCTCTGCATTAAAGACCAAAATTGGTTAAAGAACATTGTGATAAAAAGAAAAGTTTAATTTAAGGACCAAAAAATTGACAGCTGTGGCATACAGTTTACAAATAGTTGGGAAGAGATTTTCGATGTACCGATTCCATGGCACATGGTTTAGGAACTGATTCGCAAAACAACGGCGGATTAAAAACTAAATTATTACACCAAATTCTTGCAACCAATAGAATGTTATATATATGGGGGATACAACCATCCCAGCTTTGCAGATTTTGCTGTGAAGAGACAGAATCATTAGATCATTTGTTTTGGTACTGTCCGTATGTAGCTTGTTTTTGGTCACAGGTCCAGGAATGACTGATGAATTGCAACATTTACCTGGAGCTAACTCTGCAGATAGCACTACTAGGTGATTTGAAAAATCATAGTCAATCGATCAACAATAAAATAATACTTTTAGCAAAAATGTTCATCTTTAATTTACAATGGAGAAACTATGAGAATAGAAACGTTCAGAACTTTTGTGAAACATCAAAGCACAGTTGAAAAATATATGGAAAATAGAAATCCAGTTTCTATGGCTTCCACTAGATGTCAACAGTCTTTAGACATGGTTTCAGGCTTGTTTTTTTGAAGTTTTAGGAAGTGGACATTTTCACTGTCACTACTGTTTGGCGCGCCCCTCGTTGTTTTTCATTTCTATTGAATACGCTATTGTCCGGTTGAAATATTATCGATTATTTAGATATTTGACACCCCTAAGGAATAATTAGAAACATTGTTTGACTTGTTTCGACAAACTTTACCGGTACTATTAGGATGTATTCGTCTGCATGTTTTGAACGCCTTGAGCCAGTGGATTACTGAACAGAACGCGCCAACAAAACTGAGTTTTTGGGATTTAAACAAATATTTTGAGATTTGAGATTCTTCAAAGTAGCCACTCTTTGCATTGATGACAGCTTTGCACACTCTTGGCAATCTCTCAACCAGCTTAATGAGGTAGTCACCTGGAATGCATTTAAATTAACAGGTGTGCCTTGTTAAAAGTTAATTTGTGGAATTTCTTTCCTACTTAATGTGTTTGAGTCAGTTTTGTTGTGACAAGGTAGGGGTGGGTCCCTGTGCAACTGGGTCCTGGACTTTCTGACGGGCCGTCTCCAGGTGGTGAGGGTAGGAAACAACATCTCCACCCCGCTGATCCTCAACACTAAGGCCCCACAAGGGTGCGTTCTCAGCCCTCTCCTGTACTCCCTGTTCACCCATGACTGCACTCCCTGTTCACCCATGCACGCCTCCAACTCAATCATCAAGTTTGCATGATTACCAACAACAACGAGACGGCCTACAGGGAAGAGGTGAGGACCCTCGGAGTGTGGAGTCAGGAAAATAACCTCACACATAACGTCAACAAAAAAAGGAGATGATCGTGGACTTCAGGAAACAGCAGAGGGAGCACCCCCCTATCCACATTGACGGGACAGTAGTGGAGAAGGTGGAAGGTTTTAAGTTCCTCGGCGTACACATCACGGACAAACTGAAATGGTCACCCGCACAGACAGTGTGGTGAAGAAGGCGCAACAGCGCCTCTTCAACCTCAAGACACTGACGAAATTTGGCTCACAAACTTTACAGATGCACAATCGAGAGCACCAGGCTTTATCACCGCCTGGTAAGGCAACTGCACCTCAGATTGCAGCCCAAATAAATGCTTCAAATAGTTCAAGTAACAGACAAATCTCAACATCAACTGTTCAGAGGAGACTGCTAGAATCAGGCCTTCATGGTCGAATTGCTGCAAAGAAACTACTACTTAAGGACACCAATAAGAAGAAGAGACATGCTTTGGCCAAGAAACACAAGCAATGGACATTAGACCAGTGGAAATCTGTCTGTTGGTCTGATGAGTCCAAATGTGAGATTTTTGGTTCCAACACCCATGAGATGCAGAGTAGGTGAACGGATGATCTCTGCATGTTTGGTTCCCACCATGAAGCATGGTGGAGGAGGTGTGATGGTGTGGGGGCGCTTTGCTGGTGACACTGTCAGTGCTTTATTTAGAATTCAAGGCACACTTAACCAGTATGGCTACCACAGCATTCTGCAGGCATACGCCATCCCATCTGGTTTGCGGGACTATCATTTGTTTTTTAAAAGGACAATGGCCCAAAAGCAGTGTAAGGGCTTTTTGACCAACATGGAGAGTGATGGAGTGCTGCATCAGATGACCTGGTCTCCACAATCACCCAACCTCAACCCAATTGAGATGGTTTGGGATGAGTTGGACCACAGAGTGAAGGGAAAGCAGCCAACAAGTGCTCAGCACATGTGGGAACTCCTTCAAGACTGTTGGAAAAGCATTCCTCATGAAGCTGGTTGAGAGAATGCCAAGAGTGTGCAAAGCTGTCATCAAGGCAAATGGTGGCTACTTTGAACAATCTAAAATATAACATATATTTTGATTTGTTTAACAGTTTGTTGGTTACTACATGATTCCATATGTGTTATTTCATAGGTTTGATGTCTTCAATATTATTCTACAATGTAGAAATGTTTTGAAATAGAGAAACACCCTTGAATGAGTAGGTGTGTCCAAACTTTTTATTGGTACTGTATATATCTGTGTATGTATGTATGTACAGCATGTACAGTTGAAGTCGGAAGTTTACATACACCTTAGCCAAATACATTTAAACTCACTTTTTCACAATTCCTGACATTTAATCCAAGTAAAAAGGATCACCACTTTATTTAAGAATGTGAAATGTCAGAATAATAGTAGAGAGAATTATTTATTTCAGCTTTTATTTATTTCAACACATTCCCAGTGGGTCAGACGTTTACATACACTCAATTAGTATTTGGTAGCATTGTCTTTAAATTGTTTAACTTGGGTCAAACCTTTCGGGTAGCCTTCCACAAGCTTCCCACAATAAGTTGGGTGAATTATGGCCCATTCCTGAGTCAGGTTTGTAGGCCTCCTTGCTCGCACATGCTTTTTCAGTTCTGTCCACAAATGTTCTATATGATTGAGGTCAAGGCTTTGTGATGGCCACTCCAATACCTTGACTTTGTTGTCCTTAAGCCATTTTGCCACAACTTTGGAAGTATGCTTGGGGTCATTATACATTTGGAAGACCCATTTGCGACCAAGCTTGAACTTCCTGACTGATGTCTTGAGATGTTGCTTCAATATATCCACATCATTTTACTTCCTCATAATGCCATTTATTTTGTGAAGTGCACTAGTCCCTCCTGCAGCAAAGCACCCCCACAACATGATGCTGCCACCCCCGTGCTTCACGGTTGGGATGGTGTTCTTTGGCTTGCAAGCCTCCCCCTTTTTCCACCAAATGTAATGATGGTCATTATGGCCAAGCAGTCTATTTTTGTTTCTTCAGACCAGAGGACATTTCTCCAAAAAGTACAATCTTTGTACCCATGTGCAGTTGCAAACCGTAGTCTGGCTTTTTTATGGTGGTTTTGGAGCAGTGGTTTCTTCCTTGCTGAGCGGCCGTTCAGGTTATGTCGATATAGGACTTGTTTTACTATGGATATAGATACTTTTGTACCTGTTTCCTCTAGCATCTTCACAAGGTCCTTTGCTGTTGTTCTGGGATTGTTTTGCACTTTTCGCACCAAGTACGTTCATCTCTAGGAGACAGAACGCGTCTCCTTCCTGATCGGTATGGCGGCTGCGTGGTCCCATGGTGTTTATACTTGCGTACTATTGTTTGTACAGATAAACATGGTACCTTCAGGCATTTGGAAATTGCTCCCAAGGACAAACCAGAATGATTTATTTAGATGTTCCCATGATGTCAAGCAAAGAGGCACTGAGTTTGAAGGTAGGCCTTGAAATACATCCATAGGTACAACTCCAATTGACTAAAAATATGTCAATTAGCCTACCAGAAGCTTCAAAAGCCATGACATCATTTTATGGAATTTTCCAAGCTGTTTAAAAGCACAGTCAACTTAGTGTATGTAAACTTCTGACCCACTGGAATTGTGATACAGTGAATTATAAGTCAAATAATCTGTCTGTAAACAACTGTTGGAAAAATTACTTGTGTCATGCACAAAGTAGATGTCCTAACCAACTTGCCAAAACTATAGTTTGTTAACAAGAAATTTGTGGAGTGGTTGAATAACGAGTTTTAATGACTCCTACCTAAGTGTATGTAAACTTCCGACTTCAACTGTGTATATATTTACCAAAAAATATATGGGGGATTGGACTAGAGCTCTTTGGCCATGCACACCAGTGGTGGGTTTGCCATTGAAATTAGATTCAATAACCAGAAAAGAACCCAATACCTACTGTAAAATATGAACAGGGGAATTTTTTGTGTCATGGGGCAATTTTGCTTCCACTGGCCCTTGTTAAGGTCAACGGCAACATGAACTTGACCCATTCCCTGGACATCTTCATGTGGATCTTCCAGCAAGACAATACCAAAGTACAAAGTACACATCAAAATCCACAAATAAATTGTTAATTGGCCACAAAATCAACATTTTACAATGGCCATCTCAGTCTCCGGACTTCATACCCATTGAAAACCTGTGGTTTGAAATGAAGAAGGCATTTCATAAGCGGAGACAAAGGATATCAATGGTCTTAGATCCAGGGTTGGGTATGTTACTTTCTAAATGTAATCCAGTACAGTTACTAGTTACCTGTCCCACATTTTAATCAGTAATGTAACTTTAGGATTACCCAAACTCAGTAACATAATCTGATTACATTCCGTTACATTAAGATTACTTTTCCCTTAAGCAGTACAAGTTAGAAGCTGGCACAGTCCCAAAGTCATAAAATCAGATTTTAAATCTTAACCCTAAAATGACATAATTTTATGGAATTTTCCAAGCTGTTTAAAGGCACAGTCAACTTAGTGTATGTAAACTTCTGACCCACTGGAATTGTGATACAGTGAATTATAAGTCAAATAATCTGTCTGTAAACAATTGTTGGAAAAATTACTTGTGTCATGCACAAAGTAGATGTCCTAACCAACTTGCCAAAACTATAGTTTGTTAACAAGAAATTTGTGGAGTGGTTGAAAAACGAGTTTTAATGACTCCTACCTAAGTGTATGTAAACTTCCGACTTCAACTGTATATATATTTACCAAAAAATATATGGAGGATTGGAAATGATGCAAACAATTAAATTGATGGAACCTTCAATCTATCTGCAATATCTTCAGTTCTCATCTGTTGAGGATGAAGCACAATCACTTCCATTTAGAATTAGGGCACATGCCTAGCTTCGATTAATTCACATTAATGATGTTGTTGCCGTGTTGTGACCATCATATAGGAGAGGTGATACGTTTGGAAAAAGGAAAGTGAAGTGAACCCCCGTAAGTAAGCATTTCACATTCGGAGCATGTGATTTTCAGTATGGTAAAATAATGTTTGTTGTGTAGCTAAACACTAAACGGCTCTAAATTCACTGTCAAACTGCAAACAAAGCTATAATCACTTTTGGAGCTAACTAGTGCTCTCAAATCGTATGCTGATGTCCACATTAGATGGGAGTTGTATTCATAACATTGCTAACTTAGCTAGCTAACATATATTTTGAGAAAAAAAAGTTATACAAAGTGACTAGCGAGCTAGCGTAAGCAATGTTTGGTGGTCAATGAGACAGAGCTAGCAAACCAACTGATGCTCATAATTTGTATACATGCTGGAACAGTGCACACGTAAAACATACTTTTAAACTTTTAAATAAACTTTTTTTATGACAAAGTATTACCAAATCATATATAATTGAATGTATAGTGTGTTGTGGTACCTTGGGTTGTTTTCATATTTTCTCTTGAGGATTCTTCTTCTGGTTTTGACTCATCTATGGCTTGTGGCAGTGGTTCTTCCTCTTCACATTTCTATAAAAGTTGAATTCATAGGTTAACATGTTTAAGACATTATGACAGTGGATCTTCAATTATGTTCTGTTGAGGATAAAGCACAATAGCTTCGATTTAGAATTAGGGCACCTTAATGTGTAGTCTGGCATGCCTAGTTTGGGCTTAATTCATACTATGGCTGTCATTGCCCTGTTCTGACCAACATATAGGAGAGGTGATTCGTTTGGAAAAAGGAAAGTTACTTTACCTGTTAACATAACATGTTCCCTTATTTTCCCATCTTAACACAGATAACAAATTATGAAAGTATGTCTGTGTTAAAACGGCAGCCAAAACATCTCCAAACAGGTCACAATAAACTATTGATAAAATTCAAGATCTCTCCCAATCAATGCTTGGCTTGGACTGAAATAGGTGCCAGTACTTATTTAGAGGGCATTCCACAATACATTTAAGATAGTATTCTATAAGAAGTGCAGGAATTTAAGCAGTAGAACATTCAAGGTGCCGGTACTCTGTTCCGGTGAGCTCGTTCCCAAGTCAAGCACTGTGCCCAATAGATTTCATTGGAGTAAGATCACGCAATGCGACAGCACAACAGTGGCTTCTATCTAGAATTTTATAGAAGTACATATTTTCCGAGTAGCCTACTCAGCACAACCCTAGTCATTACCCACCTTTTGTTCTCCCTGTTCTCCCTGGTGAGTATTTTCTTTCAAGACCATCTCTGGATTGGAAAGGGATGGGGCTGAAATCTCTGGATGGGGCTTTGGGTCAATAATACATCCACAAATGAGTGATGTCACTAGATCCATACCGTTACAGTTACAGTGTTATTTGTATTCACTTTACATAGCTTATATTCAAAATGTATATAACAACAAAAAACAAGCTGGAAGTCAACATTTTATCACATTTAGCTTTAACCTTGAAATGGAACATGTCACATTACAGGAACATGATCAGCATGACCACTGAGGATGTTAAAGTGTGTCTTACCCTCTCTGCCTCCTCCTTGCCATTGTGTTCCCCCTAATACCTCCTCTGCTGCGCCTGGAATGGAGGTTGATATATATTATTTTAGTGACGGCAGTATCTCAGATGCAGAAGGGAGATGCAGTGAGATCAGTGAAAGCGTGTTTATGACTCTAGCTTACCACTAAGTAAGTCATTTTACAGTATGTATTGGGTTCTTTTCTTCTCATGTGTTCTTATTTTGATGCTAAATCCACCAATGGTTTGCGTGGCAAAGAGCTCTATGTTCATGTCAGTTGACCAAAGCATTGGTTCCAATTCAACTAGAGCTCTTTGGCCATGCACACCAGTGGTGGGTTTGCCATTGAAATTAGATTCAATAACCAGAAAAGAACCCAATACCTACTGTAAAATATGAACAGGGGATCTTTTGTGTCATGGGGCAATTTTGCTTCCACTGGCCCTTGTTAAGGTCAACGGCAACATGAACTTGACCCATTCCCTGGACATCTTCATGTGGATCTTCCAGCAAGATAATACCAAAGTACAAAGTACACATCAAAATCCACAAATAAATTGTTAATTGGCCACAAAATCAACATTTTACAATGGCCATCTCAGTCTCCGGACTTCATACCCATTGAAAACCTGTGGTTTGAATTGAAGAAGGCATTTCATAAGCGGAGACAAAGGATATCAATGGTCTTAGATCCAGGGTTGGGTATGTTACTTTCTAAATGTAATCCAGTACAGTTACTAGTTACCTGTCCCACATTTTAAATCAGTAATGTAACTTTAGGATTACCCAAACTCAGTAACATAATCTGACTACATTCCGTTACATTGATTACTTTTCCCTTAAGCAGTACAAGTTAGAAGCTGGCACAGTCCCAAAGTCATAAAATCAGATTTTAAATCTTAACCCTAACCTTTACCATACTGTTAATCCTAATGCCCTTTTGATGAATGACTTTTTGTTTTGTTTTTACTCATGCATTATGCTACTTTGTACTATGTGGAGTGTAAAAAAAGTTTGGATATGATTAATTTATCCTTTTCTATTTAGGCATATAGAACTTTGGACTATATGGACGTAATATCAGGTTTTGATTTAGGTAAAGGCGAGGATGGGTAAGACTGACTTAAAAAAATATATCTTTTTATATTAATTTAATTTGAAGATTGTACATTAGAAATACCAAGGTAGCTTTAGTTTTTGTAAAAATTAAGGATCTGCCCCTTTTTTCAATTTTCGCCTAAAATGACATACCCAAATCTAACTGCCTGTAGCTCAGGCCCTGAAGCAAGGATTTGCATTATCTTGGTACCATTTGAAAGGAAACACTTTGAAGTTTGTGGAAATGTGAAAGGAATGTAGGAGAATATAAAACAATAGATCTGGTAAAAGATAAAACAAAGAAAAAACCAATCGTTCTTTTGTATTTTTTTGTACCATCATCTTTGAAATGTAAGAGAAAGGCCATAATGTATTATTCCAGTTCAGGTGCAATTTCGATGTGTATGTGCAGTTTTAGACTGATCCAATGAACCATTGCATTTCTGTTCAAAATGTTGTATCAAGACTGCCCAAATGTGCCTAATTTGTTTATTAATAACTTTTCATGTTCAAAATTGTGCACTCTCCTCAAACAATAATGGTATTATTTCGCTGTAATAGCTTCTGTAAAATGGACAGTGCAGTTAGATTAACAAGACTTTAAGCTTTCTTACAATATCAGATATGTTTATGTCCTGGGAAATGTTCTTGTTACTTACAACCTCATGCTAATCGCATTAGCCTACGTTAGCTCAACCGTCACGTGGAAGGGACACCAATCGCAAAGAAGTTATTAATATGATATGTCCTAATTGTAGAGGTCGGGTATATTGTGGCCCTTGTTCGCCGATGTGAATTGGAATGATTAGCTTTTAAGATAAAATTTAATAAATATGAATAGAGGTATTATATGGCTAGGATAAATGATTATATAATTAAAAACCTGCCTTGGTTCTCTATTGGAATAGGCCTATACTATCCTAAAATATTTGGTATTACCCTTTTACATTTAGAAAATACATCTCAATATAAAAATGTAAAGGATGATTATTCGTCTGATACACCGGCAAATGGATGGATTAGGTATTGTCAACAGGGCTGTTGTCTCTAGTGTGTGTGGGCTGGGTAACACTGGGATAAAGTGATTCAAGTTAACGGTATAACTAATACAATAATTGGCTTATGGAAGCACTACTCTAAGCTAGAGAAAGGTATATTATATATTTCTATATAAGCTATTTATGCTACCTTTTATATTCTTGATCCTAATGATATAGGCCTAGGTGTAAAACAGCCGAGGAGATAGAGCAACAACCCTGGAATAAAAAGCATAATGTGTAGGGTGGAGAGAGGGTTGGTACAGGTTAACTCGCTCTGTATTGTCAGTACTGCATGTGTTCTTGGCTGTCGTGCCGTGGCTGTGTCGGAATCGATTGTGGGTTGAACTTGAGTATGCCTTCCCATAAGGGACTGCCTGGGGCTGGCTAGCGGTCGGCTCTGGCACCGTCATGGCACGATACCACAGGATATAATGTGATGCCCATGCCAAATTTTTACTTGCTGTCATTAGCAGCCGTTAGAATCTATGTTCCTTTTTCCTTCTTCCTTTTTTTAAATACATCAGGATATAATGAGGACAAAATGAAATATGTCTTGCATATAATGGACATAAAAAAAGGGGACTGGTCTTGCGATATATATATATATATTTTTAAGAACAACTGAATCGAATGAACTGACCAGGCTGGGCTGACATGCTGATAGCCTTGCTAAGACTTTCAAATATGAGCATGCATGTATGAGATTGTTCTGTTATTATTTATATTAATATTATCTATTATTGTTACAAAAAAAAGAAGACTTTTCCATGTTATTTGGTTAGTTCTCTTAGGCATCCTCATAGATAATTATGTTATCATGGGACTGCCCATATTTCCGTCTGGCCAACGCCAATTTGGCGGCCAAGGGTTTACCTTAGGACGCAAAGGCCCATCATGAGTCAGGGAGATGGTCTGATTGTCTTAGTGACAACAGACCTAGATATGGGGGAGGGGGTTCAGTGGGTGGAATATTAGGACAATTGGAGGTTTACAAAGTTGCAGCTACAGTATGCTTAACAGTGCACATTATTATGGTACAGCTATATGGACACTTAATCACCATGGTACTTTTTAATGGTAGGTTAACAAACATTGGTTGTGGTAAGTATAATTGAAACTTGTGTATCATTATGGTAAGTTGGGAAATAAGTATAGAAAGTTATAATTGTAATGGCTTAGCAGATCATAAAAAAAGAAGATACATTTTTACATGGCTAAAAGAGAAAGAATATAATATCTATTGTTTACAGGAAACTTATTCTACAAATATAGATAAGGTTGGGTGGAAAAAGGACTGTGATTAAGAAATATATTTTTGTCATGGTCAGAGAAACTCAAGAGGGGTGATTATATTAATTAATAAAAATGTTGATTCGATTGTGCAAACTGTACAAACAGATCTGCAAGGAAGATGGATTATTTTAAATATTCTATTGGACAAAAACAGATCTGGGTAATGAATCTATATGGGCCAAATAATTATGATCCACACTTTTTCTAAAATATATATAATCATCTATTGAGCTCACAAGCAACAAAATAATCTATTATTATGGTCGGAGAAAATAATACGGTTTTAAGAACCTCAATGGATCGTAAAGGAAATCATTCTACAAACTATCACCCTCAAGCACTTAAGGAGATCACAAAGATCATGGATAAATTAGAACTAGTGGATATATGGAGGTTGAAAAACCCTGACCTAGTGAGATATACAGTGGGGCAAAAAAGTATTTAGTCAGCCACCAATTGTGCAAGTTCTCCAACTTAAAAAGATGAGAGAGGCCTGTAATTTTCCTCATAGGTACACTTCAACTATGACAGATGAAATGAGAAAAAGAAATCCAGAAAATCACATTGTAGGATTTTTAATTTATTTATTTGCAAATTATGGTGGAAAATAAGTATTTGGTCAATAGCAAAAGTTTATCTCAATACTTTGTTATATACCCTTTGTTGGCAATGACAGAGGTCAAACGTTTTCTGTAAGTCTTCACAAGGTTTTCACACACTGTTGCTGGTATTTTGGCCCATTCCTCCATGCAGATCTCCTCTAGAGCAGTGATGTTTTGGGGCTGTCGCTGGGCAACACGGACTTTCAACTCCCTCCAAAGATTTTCTATGGGGTTGAGATCTGGAGACTGGCTAGGCCACTCCAGGACCTTGAAATGCTTCTTACGAAGCCACTCCTTCGTTGCCCGGGCGGTGTGTTTGGGATCATTGTCATGCTGAAAGACCCAGCCACGTTTCATCTTCAATGCCCTTGCTGATGGGAAGGAGGTTTTCACTCAAAATCTCACGATACATGGCCCCATTCATTCTTTCCTTTACACGGATCAGTCGTCCTGGTCCCTTTGCAGAAAAACAGCCCCAAAGCATGATGTTTCCACCCCCATGCTTCACAGTAGGTATGGTGTTCTTTGGATGCAACTCAGCATTCTTTGTCCTCCAAACACGACGAGTTGAGTTTTTACCAAAAAGTTCTATTTTGGTTTCATCTGACCATATGACATTCTCCCAATCCTCATCTGGATCATCCAAATGCTCTCTAGCAAACTTCAGACGGGCCTGAACATGTACTGGCTTAAGCAGGGGGACACATCTGGCACTGCAGGATTTGAGTCCCTGGCGTAGTGTGTTACTGATGGTAGGCTTTGTTACTTTGGTCCCAGCTCTCTGCAGGTCATTCACTAGGTCCCCCCGTGTGGTTCTGGGATTTTTGCTCACCGTTCTTGTGATCATTTTGACCCCACGGGTGAGATCTGCGTGGAGCCCCAGATCGAGGAAGATTATCAGTGGTCTTGTATGTCTTCCATTTCCTAATAATTGCTCCCACAGTTGATTTCTTCAAACCAAGCTGCTTACCTATTGCAGATTCAGTCTTCCCAACCTGGTGCAGGTCTACAATTTTGTTTCTGGTGTCCTTTGACAGCTCTTTGGTCTTGGCCATAGTGGAGTTTGGAGTGTGACTGTTTGAGGTTGTGGACAGGTGTCTTTTATATTGATAACAAGTTCAAACAGGTGCCATTAATACAGGTAACGAGTGGAGGACAGAGGAGCCTCTTAACTTCTTTGGGAGCAGTGCATGAGGTGACCGTTTTAGAGAGCCTGGCGTGCCCAAAGTTAAAGAAGAAGTTACAGGTCTGTGAGAGCCAGAAATCTTGCTTGTTTGTATGTGACCAAATACTTATTTTCCACCATAATTTGCAAATAAATTCATTAAAAATCCTACAATGTGATTTTCTGGATTTTTTTCCCTCATTTTGTCTGTCATAGTTGAAGTGTACCTATGATGAAAATTACAGGCCTCTCTCATCTTTTTAAGTGAGAGAACTTGCACAATTGGTGGCTGACTAAATACTTTTTTGCCCCACTGTACAACATCCGTTCATACATTTGAAGTCCTTCAAAATAGAAACTACATATTCTAATCTCAGAAAGTAGAAACAGGAGACTGCTGAGGGGAGGACAGCTCATATCAATGGCCGGAACGGAGCAAATGGAATGGCATTAAACTCATGGAAACCGTTTGTCTGATGTATTCGATACCATTCCACCTATTCCGCTCCAGTCATTACCACGAGCATGTCCTCCCCAATCAAGGTGCCACCAGCCTCCTGTGGAAGTAGAACATAAACTAGGCTTCTGTGGGTGGGGCTAAATAATTACAACCGAATTAAAAGAATAGTGATAAAGGGGGAAAAAATGCTGGGCAGAGCATGCCCAGAGCTTGTGGCTGAGCAGTACCAGAGCGAAATTGGAGCAGGAGAGAAAGCCGACTATTTCTTTTGTCTGGTCAAATTACGCTCTGCTCCTCGCTCCACACTCGCCCACTTACATGCGCTGGCATTCAAACACATCCCTGCTTTAGGCTATCAAAGAACTGTCAAACATATCAATGGATGTAATCAGTGAATGAATGGATGCAGCAACGATTACATGGTCTGACAAGCTGCTTAACAAACAAGGCATAATAAGACAAAATAACAATTAAGTCATTCAAACAAGATAATAAGTCGGAGGATTCTACTAAGCTAACATAATACATTGTTTTAAGATGGTCATACCATGGATAATTTTGCTATTAAACATTGAATTTGGCCTTACTGCTATTGGCCCATAAAAACTCATTGAATAACATATTCATACAATGGGGTTCAAGTCTGGAGACTGAGATGGCAATTGCAAAATGTTGATTTTGTGGTCAATTAAACCTTTCTTTGTGCATTTTGATGTGTGCCTGAGGTCATTGTCTTGTTGGAAGATTGACTTGCAGCCAAGTTTCATTTGAGAGGTAATTGCCTTTCCTGGTTGTGTGTGGTTGTCACTTGTGTGTTTGTAGGTGGGAAGACTTAGCAAAATGATTTCGGCAATTAGATTCAGCTGACTAGTGTGCAAAAGTGGGAATGTAGGTTTGACTTTGGATAGTCTATCACCGGGGCTATTTAGGAAATTATCATATTTATACTTTGTAATCAAATTTGACAGTAGAATACATGTTTCTGACTCGTATCGATGCCAAATGGGCTGTTTTCTAAATGATAAGTTGTTTTAAAGGGGCAGTTGATCTTTAAGCTGATATGAGCTTAAAAAGATAGAATGTTAATGCAGATTTTATTTTGTTCGATTTAATTTAAATGAATATTCAGGTGGGCAATAATTTTGACACCTATCTATATTTGGTGTTTTTATTACTTGTTAAACAAAATATATTTCTCTGAGCAATTGTATTAGTATAAGAAAATAAGAACAAAGAACTCTTTAGCACCAATATAGTGCAATGTTTCTATTATTTATTATATACAGTCTTTTTTGCTTCTTTATCAAGGGTGCCTATAATTTTGGAGGTGACTGTGTATGTTTAGATGCAGTCACAACAGCTCATAAAGATGGTCAGTGGTAGGAATACTTGGTAGAACTGTAATCCAGAAACCAGCTACCCAATGTACCCATAATGCTGTATTGCTGTGTATTCTCCGAAAATAATTATATTCTACAGGAAATGTTATAAATGTTAAGTACCAGAATTCCTATAATATCCTCTAACATTATATATATGTGAAACTTTTTTTGATATATGGGTTGCTATAACAATTGGTTTGAAGTGACATTGAGAATTTGAGAATGCATAGGCCCTACCACTCCCATTGTTTCACTAGCAGAGATGCTAATGCTATTTGTGGGGTAAGTAAATAAAGACAACTAAGTCATATTTTTGGTCATTGTCTTTCTGGATCAATGGATGAATCACTTTTTGTCAATAAAATTAAGTATATTTCAAATTTCAAATCCTTTAAATGGAAGCAGTGATGATTTTAGCATGTAAATCTTGCTGTGGCAAACTCAGACAATTGTTTTAAAGATGCATGCCAGCAAAGCCACTACACAACACTAAACAAAACATTAATTGCACTATAACGGTGACAAATGGTGCCCACAAACTGTTAGGGCCTACCTAAAGCTGTCCCGACATCGGAGCTTTCCTTTCAGCACTATGGAGTGAATCCTTACCACTGCAACACCTGGCTATCAGCGGAGCCTTGTCTGGCAGGAAAACAGTTCATTCAGCCTCATTTACTGCCCTTTTAAAAACCATAGCTGATATGGCTGACTTGCTTAAATAAATATGATTTTCCACCTACTCCTTGTGGATTTGTGTAACTCTGTAAGGTTCTGTTTTTTTTCATTTTTTCTGTTTCCTTGTGTTTTGTACGTAGCCTTGTTTTTTTGTGTTCTTGAACCTGCCCTGTCTTTCATTTTTATTCATTGATTTCACCTGTGTTTTTTCTCACCTGGTATCATTAGTTATTTATTTAGTTTGGTTGTTTCTGTTTTGGCCTATGTGAGTTATTCTTGTTTTCACCTGTCTGTCTGCCTTCATGTTTTAGACTTTCGCAAGCCTGTCATCCCCGTATTTTGTATTTTGGTGAAGACGCGATAAACCTGCCGCGCTCTGCACTTGAGTCTATACTTTTTTCTCCTGAGTATTCATTACAAACTCGATAAGAACCACATTCTCCTTCAATTATAACAAATGCCGATATGAGTTGTGACTTTTGAACCATACACCAACAATATTACATTTATGTTCAGTAAATTCATAATGTGTGTTCTTATATCATTAACACAGCTCTAAGTATAAGCAAGTGCAGGCAAACGAGCGAGCTGTGGCGAGATAAAGTCAGCAAGATGTTGAGGCCTTAACTTTACTCTTCTTTAAGTCACCTCAGAGAAAGAGCGGGAGAGAGAGACACACTTACCCGACCATGTGAAGTATTTTATTAGGCCTATTTCATCTAAAAAGAAGGAAAATTAAGTCACGAGCGCATTGCGCAAAAAAAACAACCCTCGCAATAGAATTGCATGGGTCTATTAGTGAACTTTTTGTCTAAAAATATATTTGAATGGGAAGCGATTGTCACTGGCAATTGTTACAGACCCAAGAGGCAAGCTGTAATTTCAATTAAGACATCAGTAAGCTAAGACCGACATTGTCATATGCCTATTTGTTCAGCACTTTTGAAATGGACAGCAACCGAATTCAGAAGATGGGCCATTCTTACAATATTCTCCCTGTACACCAAGTCAGAACCGTAGGATAAATAAGTGGGGCATATGAGAAGACAATGAAAGCTCTTACAATATTCAATGATTACATTTCTCTAAAACTGACTAAAGGCTACATGTGCACCACCAAGTCAGAACAGTAGGCTAAGTTCTGAGGGGGAGAGGGACCAAATTCTTAGGGTGAGACATGGGCTGGGCATGGGCTACTAACAGCTTACTACACAACATACACTTAGTATTACTTTCTTAGTTACAGTATACTTAAGTTATGATGCCCAAGAAGCCAGTACTTGGAGGACATATTGGCACGGGTGTTGTTCGGCCCGAGACTCTGTGCCAATATAACCTCCAAACACCGGTTTTGAGGGCATTATCACTTTTATACAACAGCTTACCAACATATCAAAAAAGTATTGACATAGTTTCATTAAAAACTTTATTTTGATGCAAGTATTCATACTATTTTATCCTTCCACAAGATATAGTCCTGACACAAATCGGTTGCTACCGAGGGTAGTGCGTATGGCCCAGTACATCACTGGGGCCAAGCTTCATGCAATCCAGGACCTCTATACCAGGCAGTCAGAGGAAGGCCCAAAAAATTGCCAAGGACTCCAGCCACCCTAGCTTAAACTGTTCTCTCTGCTACCGCACGGCAAGCGGTACCGGAGCGCCAAGTCTAGGTCCAAAAGGCTTCTTAAACAGCCATCACTAACATTGCGTGGCTGCTGCCAACATACTGAATCAAATCTCTAGCCACTTTAATAATACAAAATTGGATTTAATAAATGTATCACTAGTCACCTTATATAATCCCATTTTATATAATGTTTACATATCCTACATTACTCATCTCATATGTATATACTGTACTCTATACCATCTACTGCATCTTGACTATGCCGTTCGTCCATCACTCATCCATATATGTACATATTCTTATTCATTCCTTTACACTTGTGTGTATAAGGTAGTTGTTGTGAAATTGTTCGATTTTACTGCACGGTCGGAACTAGAAACACAAGCATTTCACTACACTCCCATTAACTTCTGCTAACCATGTGTATGTGACCAATACAATTTGATTTGATTTGAGATAGCCCTATTTGGTAAAAGACCAAGTCCATATTATGGCAAGAACCGCCCAAATAAGCAAAGAGAAACAAGAGAAGAGACATGCTTTGGCAAAGAACATGAACAATGGACAATAGACCAGTGGAAATCTGTCCAAATTTGAGATTTTTGGTTCCAACACCCATGAGATGTAGAGTAGGTGAACGGATGATCCCCGCATGTGTGGTTCCTACCATGATGCATGGAGGAGGAGGTGTGATGGTGTGGGGGCGCTTTGCTGGTGACACTGTCAGTGTTTAATTTAGAATTCAAGGCACACTTAACCAGTATGGCTACCACAGCATTCTGCAGGCATACGCCATCCCATCTGGTTTGCGGGACTATCATTTGTTTTTTAAAAGGACAATGGCCCAAAACACAACTCCAAGCTGTGTAAGGGCTTTTTGACCAACAATGGAGAGTGACGGAGTGCTGCATCAGATGACCTGGCCTCCACAATCACCCGACCTCATCCCAATTGAGATGGTTTGGAATGAGTTGGACCGCAGAGTGAAGGGAAAGCAGCCAACAAGTGCTCAGCACATGTGGGAACTCCTTCAAGGCTGTTGGAAAAGCATCCCTCATGAAGCTGGTTGAGAGATTGCCAAGAGTGTGCAAAGCTGTCGTCAAGGCAAATGGTGGCTACTTTGAACAATCTAAAATATAACATATATTTTGATTTGTTTAACACTTTTTTTGGTTACTACATGATTCCATATGTGATACTTCATAGTTTTGATGTCTTCACTATTATTCTACAATGTAGAAAATAGTAAAAATAAAGAAACACCCTTGAATGAGTACGTGTGTCCTAACGATTTACTGGTACTGTATATATTTGTGTATGTATGTATGTACAGCATCTATATATATATATATATATATATATATATATATATATATATATATATATATATATATATATATATATCTATGTGTGTATGTACAGTGAGGGAAAAAGTATTTGATCCCCTGCTGATTTTGTACGTTTGCCCACTGACAAAGAAATGATCAGTCTATAATTTTAATGGTATGTTTATTTCAACAGTGAGAGACAGAATAACAAAAAAATTTATTAAAAAAAACCCAGGTGAAAAATGTTATAAATGCAATTGCATTTTAATGAGGGAAATAAGTATTTGACCCCCTCTCAATCAGAAAGATTTCTGGCTGCCAGGTGTCTTTTATACAGGTAACGAGCTGAGATTAGGAGCACACTCTTAAAGGGAGTGCTCCTAATCTCAGTTTGTTACGTGTATAAAAGACACGGCCAGGGGCTCCATGCAAGATCTCACCTCGTGGAGTTGCAATGATCATGAGAACGGTGAGGAATCATCCCAGAACTACACGGGAGGATCTTGTCAATGATCTCAAGGCAGCTGTGACCATAGTCACCAAGAAAACAATTGGTAACACACTACGCCGTGAAGGACTGAAATCCTGCAGAGCCCGCAAGGTCTCCCTGCTCAAGAAAGCACATATACATGCCCGTCTGAAGTTTGCCAATGAACATCTGAATGATTCAGAGGACATCTGGGTGAAAGTGTTGTGTACAGATGAGACCAAAATGGAGCTCTTTGGCATCAACTCAACTCGCCGTGTTTGGAGGAGGAGGAATGCTGCCTATGACCCCAAGAACACCATGCCCACCGTCAAACATGGAGGTGGAAACATTATGCTTTGGGGGTGTTTTTCTGCTAAGAGGACAGGACAACTTCACCGCATCAAAGGGACGATGGACGGGGCAATGTACCGTCAAATCTTGGGTGAGAACCTCCTTCCCTCAGCCAGGGCATTGAAAATGGGTCGTGGATGGGTATTCCAGCATGACAATGACCCAAAACACACGGCCAAGGCAACAAAGGAGTGGCTCAAGAAGAAGCACATTAAGGTCCTGGAGTGGCCTAGCCAGTCTCCAGACCTTAATCCCATAGAAAATCTGTGGAGAGAGCTGAAGGTTCGAGTTGCCAAACGTCAGCCTCGATGACTTGGAGAAGATCTGCAAAGTGGAGTGGGACAAAATCCCTCCTGAGATGTGTGCTAACCTGGTGGCCAACTGCAAGAAACATCTGACCTCTGTGATTGCCAACAAGGATTTTGTCACCAAGTACTAAGTCATGTTTTGCAGAGGGGTAAAATACTTATTTCCCTCATTAAAATGCAATTCCATTTATATATATATTTTTTTTCACATGCGTTTTTCTGGATTTTTTTGTTGTTATTCTGTCTCTCACTGTTCAAATAAACCTACCATTAAAATTATAGACTGATCATTTCTTTGTCAGTGGGCAAACGTACAAAATCAGCAGGGGATCGAATACTTTTTTCCCTCACTGTATATGTTTGTTCTTTCGTTACTGGGTTTGTGGGTCATTGTTTAATTTAACATTTGACTTTCATGTTAGTGTTAGTGTGTGTCTGCGTGCTTTTGCCAGTTACGTTCCGTTAAATAAAGTATGTACACTGTACATCACTGGAAACACTGGAAACCTCGCTGCATCTTGGTCTGTCCCGCTAGAAGATCGTGACAGAATGACCCACCATAAAAGGACCAAGCAGCGAGATAATCGGGGTCAGCAGGAGAACTGAACATGGGAAGAAATCCTGGATGGAAAGGGACCCTGGAACCAGCCTGGGGAGCAGGAAAGGCTGAGCGGCGATATTATGAAGAAAAATATGGAGCATGGAAACCCGAGCGGCAGAAGTACGTGGGAACACGGCTGGCGAGGAAGCCCGAGAGGCAGCCCCAATAATGTTTTTTGGGGGGGGGCACACAGGGAGGTTGTGTGAGCCAGGTTGGAGACCTGAGCCAACTCCCCGTGCCTATCGGAGGGAGCGTCGCACTGGTAAGGCACCGTGTTCTGCGGTGAAGCGCACGGTGTCTCCAGTCCGCGTTCACAGCCCGGTGCGCGACATGCCAGCTCCCCACATCTGTCGAGCTAGGGGGAGTTTGCAGCCAGGTAGTAGGGTGTTGGCTCAGCGCTCCTGGTCTCCGGTGCACCTCTTCGGACCAGGATATCCTGCGTCGGTTCTACGCACAGTCTCCAGTGCGCGCCACAGCCCGGTGCGTGACATTCCAGCTCCCTGCGTCTGTCAGGCTAGGGTGAGCGAACAGCCTGGAAGGAGGGTGCCGGCTCAGCGCTCTTGGTCTCCAGTGCGCCTTCTTGGAGCAGAATATCCTGCGCCGGCTCTGCGTGCGGTGTCTCTGGTGCGCGCCCACATCCCGGTGCACGACATTCCAGCTCCCCGCATCTGCCCAGCACGGCCTGTTCCTGCTCCACGCACTAGAAACCCTGGGCGCATAGCGAGCCCAGCACGGTCTGTTCCTGCTCCCCGCACCAGATCCCCTGTGCGCATCGCGAGCCCAGCACGGACTGTTCCTGCTCCCCGCACCAGGTCCCCTGTGCGCATCGCGAGCCCAGCACGGCCTGTTCCTGCTCCACGCACTAGAACCCCTGTGCGCATCGCGAGCCCAGCACAGCCTGTTCCTGCTTCCCGCACCAGGTTCCCAGTGCACATCGCGAGCTCAGCACGGCCTGTTCCTGCTCCCCGCACCAGGTCCCGTGTGCGCACCGCGAGCCCAGCACGGCCTGTTTTACCATTTAAAGGCTATGGCCATTGACATGTATTGAGATTTATGCAAATATGGTTGTAGTACAAAAAGTATAAATAATATTACAAATATTTCTCAAGCTATCTACAGGTGACTGACAAAATAATGGGAACACTTAGTAGATGAGGGATACAAAGTATATTGAAAGCACGTGCTTTCACACAGGTGTGGTTCCTGAGTTAATTAAGCAATTAACATCAACATGCTTAGGGTCATGTATAAAAATGTAGGGCAGGCCATAATATAGTCAGTTGTTTTGGTTACTATCACCATGCCCCATATGATGACAATGCCCCCATCCATAAGGCATGAGTGGTCACCAAATGGTTTGATGGGCATGAAAACTATGTAAAAACCATATGCCTTGGCCTTCTCAGTCACCAGATCTCATCCCAGTTGAATGTAATGGGAGATTCTGGAGCAGCGCCCGAGACAGTTTTTCACAATTTCTCGTGGAAGAATAGTGATCGTTCCAGACACTTATAGAATCTATGCCAAGGCGCATTGAAGCTGTTCTGGCTTGTAGTGGCCCAATGCCCTTTTAAGGCACTATGTTGGTGTTTCCTTTATTTTGTCAGTTACATTTCAAAAACATTTCAAAAGAGCTGAACCAAAAAAAACAACAACATTGAACTGTTTAGTTGTTGTGTATTGTGTCTTCATCCTCAGAGCTGCATCTTTTTGATTAACAACTTACCTCGAGCCTGAAGAGCTGGTCTTGTCAAAGTGTGTGTGTTTGCTGCTGGCAGAGGGGTAACAGAACACTGTTGCTTTTTCTTTCCTTTCTGCACCTCCTCCTGTAGATGGCTGATCTGCTTCTGCATTTCTTGCATTGACTGCTGTTGATTCAACATGAAGCCCTGTAGCATGACTCCGAATGCTGCCATGCCATCAGGAGTGACAGTGTTGTGAACAGGTGTTGTGTCTCTTCCATCCCCTTCCCCACCTGTTGCACCTGGTGACCCCTCATCAGGCCTCTCCATCACTATAACCCCACCACCTGAAGATGGATGGGCTGCAGCAGTCTAAAGTCTGGCAGGGAAAACATATTGTTTTTAGAGTTTCTCAAAGTAAGGTAAAACAAATAAATAAAAATAAATAAACTTGTTAGTGGTTTACTCTCACAAATGTTTTTATTAGTAGATGATCATCCAACACTAAGAACAGATCTCAAATTAATCAGATGTTGGTCTCTTTACACTGGCTGTAAGTGGTATTTTTTTTATTTTATTCTCTAGATCACCTACATAGCTTTGCCCCTGAATATTTAGCAACATTTTTGGTACATTACAAAACATACTGTCTTCCAAAGATTCCTTGATATATCCAATACACAGTTAAAAGGACTAGAAAGTGTTTATTTCTTCAGGTTTCAAAATAGCTAACATGCATGAAGATGTCAGAATACAGATATGATGTCATTGTTTTAACACTATAAGCACCGTTTTTTATGTGGAATGACTTTTAGCGATACTTTTGTAACCCTTTCCATCTTTATGCAACACAAGAATTCTTAATCCTAGGTCTTCTGACCTCTCTATTGTTCAAGGCATGGTTCACATCAGGCAATGCTTGTGAATAGCAAACTTACATTTTGTGACTGTTTTTTTATGGGGCAGGGCAGCTCTAACCAAAATCTCCAATCTCGTCTCATTGATTGGACTACAGGTTAGCAGACTCCTGACTCCAGTTAGCTTTTGGAGAAGTCATTAGCCTAGGGGTTCACATACTTTTTCCAACCTACACTGAATGTTTAAATTGTGTATTCAATATAGACAAGACAAATACAATAATTTGTGTGTTAATAGTTTAAGCACACTGTCTATTGTTGTGACTTAGATGAAGATCATGTCAAATTGTATGACCAATTTATGCAGAACTCCAGGTAAACCCAAAGGGTTCACATACTTTCTTGCCACTGTAGCCTCAAAACATGTTTAAAACGTATGATATCATGGATGGTCTGTCCTTGCATCCATAGCTCTGTCTATGAATTTGAGAATGGTTACAATTCTCCAGCCCTATCACCCAGCTTTTTACCTAAACAGGGATTACACTTTGTTAATGTTTCAACCACTGATTGCCGCCATAAAACCAATTTGAGCTGAAAATGCTTCCTGAAATTTGAGAAATACCCAAGAATTGAACGCTGTGGTATCTCATCAACCTGTACACATTGTAATCTAACACTAAGAAAAGTATTAGAAGTGCATAATCTGTATTATATTTTAAGTCCATGTTAGTCCCTGATATTTTTTATTTGAGAAATGAACAAAATGCCTACATCAAATTGCATAAGTTGCCTATATGATTTAATAATCTAGAAATTACACATTTGCATTAGTTACTCTTGTTACATTGAACATAAAAACATCTCATAACTCATACAACTTGTTACAGAAGGCATTATATAAAATAAAAGTCATTTACTGTTATAAATGATTTCATATGATTTGAATGTTTAATGGTGACTAAATTAATTAGTGAGGGAAAAAAGTATTTGATCCCCTGCTGATTGTGTACGTTTGCCCACTGACAAAGAAATGATCAGTCTATAATTTTAATGGTATGTTTATTTGAACAGTGAGAGACAGAATAACAACAAAAAAATCCAGAAAAATGCATGTGAAAAATGTTATAAATTGATTTGCATTTTAATGAGGGAAATAAGTATTTGACCCCCTCTCAATCAGAAAGATTTCTGGCTCCCAGGTGTCTTCTATACAGGTAACAAACGGAGATTAGGAGCACACTCTTAGAGGGAGTGCTCCTAATCTCAGTTTGTTACCTGTATAAAAGACACCTGTCCACAGAAGCAATCAATCAATCAGATTCCAAACTCTCCACCATGGCTAAGACCAAAGAGCTCTCCAAGGATGTCAGGGACAAGATTGTAGACCTACACAAGGCTTGAATGGGCTAAAAGACCATCAACAAGCAGCTTGGTGAGAAGGTGACAACAGTTTGAAGAATGGAAGAAACACAAAAGAACTGTCAATCTCCCTCGGCTTGGGGCTCCATGCAAGATCACACCTCGTTTAGTTGCAATGATCATGAGAACGATGAGGAATTTTTTTCTGGATTTTTTTTTGTTATTCTGTCTCTCACTGTTCAAATAAACCTACCATTAATCTTATAGACTGATCATTCTTTGTCAGTGGGCAAATGTACAAAATCAGCAGGGAATCAAATACTTTTTTTCCCTAACTGTATACTTTTAAGGTAATGAGATAAACAATAACTAACAGTATTTTACCTCTGTATATTGGCTTAAAATGTTTGTGCGTAGGAAAGTAGGAACTGATAACAGGAACAGCTTGTGGCAGACAACTTGTGACCCTTGTGAAACTAAGAACAGGGACTTCTTGTGAGAACAAAGGCCCCCCTGTCCTTGGGACGGGAGGGATACTAGGAGCTGTCCAAGACTGACTTATGTTGCAAAGATTGTGTCAAGCCAATGAATGGGTACTGTGGGAAAACACTATTTCCTAGAGAGGGCGGGGCATTTGTATCATTGGTGTTTAGCTTAAAGCTTATACAGTATAAAAAGAATGTGTTCAACTTTGAAATTCAGAGCTCTCCTGAATAAACATTTACATTTGACTATTGTAGACTGGGCTTCTGTCTGTCTCATTTCAACTAGTATCTTACAAATTCTGGGTTACAGGAACATATCTGGGGAAGGGTACCAAAGCATTTCTAAAGCATTGAATGTCCCAAAGAACACAGTTGCCTCTTTTTTTGGTATTTATGTTTTAGAATTTTTTATACATTGCAGAAATTTCTAAAAAACATGTTTTTGCTGTGTCATTATGGGGTACTGCGTGTATATTGACGAGGAAAAACAGGAATACAATTGTTTTTAGAATAAGGCTGTAATGTAACAAGATGTGGAAAGAGTCAAGGGGTCTGAATACTTTCCGGATACACCGTATCATCACACTTGTCACTCCTGTTTAACAATTCAAAATCGCTTTGGCACAGTAATATTCAATCAATCCTTACTGTACTCTATTCCATCTACTGCATCTTGCCTATGCCGTCCGGCCATCGCTCATCCATATATTTATATGTACATATTCTTAATCATTCCTTTACACTTGTATAAGGTAGTTGTTGTGAAATTGTTAGTTTACTTGTTAGATATTACTGCACGGTCGGAACTAGAAGCACAAGCATTTCGCTACACTCGCATTACCATCTGCTAACCATGTGTATGTGACCAATAACATTTGATTTAATTTGATAGGCATCAAGTCACTTGCCGATAATGTTGCAGAGCCCCACCTGTTTTGAGACCCACTTGTTTAGCATGTTATTTTGGCATTAATACATATCAGTTTGTAAACATTGTTTAAAAAAAGATAATTTAGTTAATAAAGCCGCATACCAACATGGTCTATGTTTTGCTTTCTTGAGTAAGGCAGCTCCAAAATGCAGTTGTTTCAGTTGTTAGCTCAGTGCTTTCTATGGTGGTGGGGCAGCCAGCTAAAGCACAGAGCGCTGACATTGGTTTTCTATAGTTGCACCCTAATTGGCTCAGTGTTCTGTCACTCATGGGGACACTACATCACCACATAATCTTCAGAGAGAGATGGACAGTTCAAGCCCCCTTGAGTGCTTCGATTGATTTACATTAGAAGTGCCTGTCCAAGAAGGCTCAGGGTCATTGGCCACAGATAAAATTATGTCAAATTACATTTTATCTACTGTGGCTTTGATTGATCATGTCAACATCCCACTTTCAAAATCTTTGCTAGCAAGCTAGACAAGGAGTTGTCATCATGAATGTACTGGCAAATCCTTTTCAATCCTTGTCATGTGAAGATAAATTACAGATAAAACGTATAATCGGCCATTGGACATAAACATAACACAAGTCAAATCGCAAATTCAACAGTGAGTCCTTTGGAAGGAATCAGTGGCTAACTGCGAAGCAAAGCAACCACTATTTTGCTTCCCCTGCCAGCTATTCGGTGGAGAGTGTGTGGTCCAAGTCTAGTTTTAAGGATTTAAAACATCTGTTAAAAAAGTATATTTTTCAAGCTTAAAATAATAAACATTCATACACAACACGATGGACCAGAAAATGGTTGACTACATTGGCCATGCTGTCAATCCATCATGACTTCTGCTGTGTTCAAAACAACAGGGAACTCGGAAATCTCAGACTTTAGTGCATTCAAAACAACTGGGAACTCAAAAAAAACTAGCTCCAACTGGGAAAATAAGTTTTGAACAGTCATCCTACTTGGAATTCCAGGTCTCTTCTAGAGCTCCGACTTTCCGACCTGAAGATCACTGACGTTATGATTCAACCTTGTTTTTTGGGGGGGGGGTTCCCAGTTGTCTTGAAAGTGTAACAGGTGTACAATATACTTCATGTACTTTAACGACAATCCCTCATATTTGTTTTAATTTATTATATTAAGGTTATTTTAAAATGTATTACATTACTTTCAAGAGTGAATTATTTTATTGTATTTATTTTCTAAATTGTGTTAATGCTGTGATGTCGTCAACGGGAGCCATGCTCTTACTCCTCAGTTTTCTCAGAGTGTGATGAGGAGAGGTAGGTGTTATGTATGCTCCGGTCTTTTGACTGCACATGTTCGCTAATGTTCACAAATTCACAAGAAAAGACAAGCAAAATATTTTTACTTATATATTATATATTATATCGTCAATGATTTAGTGTTGCATTACTGTTTATAGGAATATATATTAATGTGAATGGGGATAATGTTCGAGTGCAACTTTGCAAGGCTAGCCCAACTATCGTTAGCTACCTTTCTCTGTTAGGCAGGGGCAGCTGAGGGGTCGGTTTTGGAGAGCCTGGCGTGCCCAAAGTAAAATGCCTCCCATTCAGGCCCAGACACTAGGATATGGGCATAATTAGTACTATTGGATAGGAAACACTCTGAGGTTTCCGAAAGTGTTATCATTTTGTCTGTGAGTGTAACAGAAGTCATTTGGCAGGCAAAAAACAGATATTTTTCCATCCGGAAATCTCATTCTTGAGATTTATAGCTCACTTTGAGGCACTGCCTATAAGAAAATATTTATACCAGGACCCTGAATGTAGTACCTACTGCTTCCACTAGATGTCAGCAGTGTATAGGCAAAGTTTAATGGAAATCGGAACTAATGCGTTCTATTGAGAGAAGTTTTAGCCGGGGGACCTCTTTCTCAGTTGCACGTTTTTCGTCGCACATTTTGCTGAGGGGTCCACTTTATTTGACTTATATAACGTTTAGGTGACCATCCAAGTGAAAGATTATCACTTTTATTCATAAAAGATAAGCTAAGGAAGCATTTTAATTGTTTTTTGTTTTGTTGAGGGAAAGTTTATAGGTATAGTTGAACGCATTCTCGTCACATTGGATTTTCTGAACACAAAGCGCCAACCAAAAGGAGATTTAAGGATATAATAAATTACTTTTTCTAACCAAATACCCATGGATTGTCTTCGTTGGACACTTAGGAAGCCCTCTGCAGACGTTCTACAAAAGGTAAGGCACAGGTTTTCCCTGTGAAATGCATTTTCTATCGACCACGCTGGTATGGTTATGGAAAATATGTGAGGTGCTAGCCTCACACAATCAAATGTAGTGCTTTCGCCGTAAAGCCTTTTTGAAATCCGACAACGCTATGATATTGCCAAGAAGCAGAGCTTTTGATGAGTATGGAACACTTGTATATTGGTGCATTTTTTATAATTAAATTTTGGAATTTTGTCTTGCATTTCACCTGGTAGTGTCGGGAGTGGGGCGCTAGCGACCCGGCACTCCCTGAGAAGTAAGTGAGCAGAGGACTCCAATGGTGAGTCCAAAAATAGGTTTTGTTTGCTGCTGCATAAATGTAATATACCAGGGAGATGTGTATACTGTAGATAAGAAAATAATACAAAGTGTATGTTGTGTAGCAAGTTGTTAGTAGCCCATGTGCCTCACCCTAATAATTTGATCCCTTTCCACCTCATAACTTTCCACCGCACATGTAGCCTATAGCCAGTTTTAGAGAAATGTCATCATCAAATATTGTATAAGCTTTCATTGTCTGCTTATATGCCCCCTTTATTTATCCTACATTTCTGACTTGTACAGGGAGAATACTGTAAGAACTGCCCATGTATAGAATTCTGTCGCTGTCCATTTAAAAAAATGCTGAACAAATAGGCATATGACAAAGGCCCTTTTTTCATGTTGGAACAGTAGGCCTACACGATTTAATTTCTAACGCATTTCATATTTAATTTCGAGCCTACATTACACAATTTTCATTATAATGTATTTTATACAAGGCTATGTCGAATTTTATGATTGGAGAAAAAATACAGATTTCCTGTAATTTCTTTTGTGGTAAGAACCAAGAGGGGCCTAGCTTCGTCCTTCACGACTGGTAAAGGCCTTAATTCTACCCCTCAGGAAATCCTACATCCATGTAATTTGATCAGAACAGGATTGATCAACATTGATTCATATTACTGGTTTGCATCCTAAAAAAAGGATAGTTGTGTTTTGCTGCATGACACACTTACATTACTTGTCTACCCATATTATGTGTATCATTGTCAGGTTATTAGATGTAGAAGCTTCAGTAACAAAAGAATGCCATGGTTGTAGTAATACTATACAGGTAGTTTGTAAATGTGTAGAATGTGTTTGTTTTGGGTCCACACTGGTAAGAACTTATTTAAATTAGACAGTCACAGAGGATTTTCTTCTGAATAACTGATTCAGCTTCAGGCAACTTTCATGTAAAGCTTGATCACACCTGAAGTAACTACTTCTATCCGTCATGCCCATTGTTGCTTATCCATTGTTCACTAGATATGTCAATGTAATGACACCCAATGTTGGTGGAGCTTGCCCAACCCAGAATTACATGCTAAAATCACCACTGATCATATAGAAATAGCTAAACATTCTTCTATCAACTCCAAAGAAATGACATGTGGCGCAGGAACCAATGACTGGCTGCATTTTTCTATTATTTAGACACCTGCTGGTAGCTCTTCTGGTTGGGACAGCTCATGAGGTGTCCTAAATATCTGTCGACTAGGTGGGACTCATGACTAAAGATGCTTCATGCACAGTTTTTATTTTTAATCCAATGAGTGTGATTAAAATGTCTCTACACTTAGCACTTACAAAAAATGTTCTACTCCAATACGCTTTGTGGATAAGGGTCCAGTTTTAGCCAACTTAACACTAATTGGCAGTGGTATTTAGAATAGATAAAACAATATGTTGATGACCTACAAAGCATTGCAAGGCTTTGCCTCTAAATATTTAGCAGAACTTTGAGTAAAAAATATGTTTGTTTACAGGCTTCCCTTGACATATCCAATGCAAAGGGTGAGAGAGCATTTATAGTGCAGGCTCCAAAATTGTTGAATTCATTGCCAGACAGCATTAGAAGTGCAGAATGTGTATTAAACATTTAAAGGGAATGGAAATACTTTAGGAAGTAAAGATAAGCAAAGAGATGTATTCAATTCACTAATACTAAACATGTGCATTTAACATAGTTCTATATATTTAATATTTTAATTATTGACAGTTCTGGGTAGTCTGGGGCCATTCACATCCTGGTCTTTGGAGCACACGATCTTCAGCATGCTCTTCTCTCTAAACTTTTTGGCCATCTAGCAGATCTCCTGCATCTCCTAATCCTCAGTCTCATACTCCCCTGCCTTCTTCTTCAGCCCCTCCTCCGTCTCCAGATCCTCCAGGTTCTTCATGACGTCAGGGTCAATATAATCTGCAATGTTGTGACCTTTACATATTTCAGGAATCACATCATATTTCTCATCTTGATTCATCAGATCCCAATATTTCTGTAGGTCCAGGATATGGCCAGCACCATTTTAAATTGTGATAGTAATGATTGACGCCACTGGCAGTCACTGGCAGGAATCAGCAAATTGTCTGTGGTATTGAGTAGCAGGAATGGAAGAGATGAAGGTTAGGTGTGGACAACGAAAATGGCAAGAACAAGTAGTAATTCAAACATGAGCTGTATAGCGCAAGGCTGTATGAATAGGCAAAAAAATAATCCCTTGGTAAAATACCATTGGCTACCCAAGGACCACATATTTTTGTCCTAAAGAGGAAGGAAATCCATCTTCAGCTAGCAGAATCTGCAGCCAGAATATTGTGGACGAAGACTTTGAAGGGCACTTTCGATGCGGCAACTGGGAGTTTCCGAAAGGAAGGGAGTCATAGGCCTAAGTTGAAGCCCTGTGCTTGCCCCTCCATCTTCAATTTCGAGGGTTATGGTGTAGGCGTAACTGAACAACCATCATCAACATCGCTGACTTGGGAGTTAAGCCAAAGCTGGACTGAATGAAGGAGGTGGTGGAAGTCAATGCCGCCTGAGGTAAAGTTAACCGATCATGAGTCGTGCGTGTTGTTGACCAAGCTTGTGATAGACACTGGACAACTTTGTTGCAACTCTAGTTGAAGGTAATTGCGTCCGAAGTGATTTGTGTAACACCCCCAGCAACTAGCAAGCAACACATTTTCTCCATGTAGCCCTGTTATTAGATAGCTATCGTTAGCTAGCTTCCACTAGTCAATTAATACATCTTGCTGACAGATTAGTTTGTTTTTAGCTCCACCTCAGACAGCTAGACTGAATTTGACATCGCTAATGTTTACATAAAAATAAATGTCCCTGTATTTGCTTTTGTGCGTGTGTGCTTACATTGCATACAAGACAGGTAGCTTGTTAACGCCAACTGATATATTTGGGTTCAGTTGTCTTATCAAAATGCTTGTTTGTTTTCAGGATGACATCGTCATCCCTTAAAAGGTTTTCATCCTGGAGTAGACTAGGCAGACGAGGCACTGTACATGCAAATAATGTTATTTCTAAGGCTATTGTTCATTTCAAGACACAATCTGTCATCCCCGAGACCATTTTGGATATAAAAAGGAAACTATTTACAGTTGAAGTCAGAAGTTTACATACACCTTAGCCAAATACATTCAAACTCTTTTTCATTCAAATACATTTTTCACAATTCCTGACATTTAATCCTAAGTACCACCACTTTGTTTTATGAATGTGAAATGTCAGAATAATAGTAGAGAGAATGATTTATTTCAGCTTTTATTTCTTTCATCACATTCCCAGTGGCTCAGAACTTTACGTACACTCAATTAGTATTTCGTAGCATTGCCTTTAAAATGTTTAACTTGGGTCAAACGTTTTGGGTAGCCTTCCACAACCTTCCCTCAATAAGTTGGATGAATTTTTGCCCATCCATCCTGACAGAGCTGGTGTAACTGAGTCAGGCTTGCTTGCACATGCTTTTTCAGTTCTGCCCACACATTTTCTATAGGATTGAGGTCAGGGCTTTGTGATGGACACTCCAATACCTTGACGTTGTTTTCCTTAAGCCATTTGGCCACTACTTTGGAAGTATGCTTGGGGTCGTTGTCCATTTGGAAGACCCATTTGCGATCAAGCTTTAACTTACTGACTGATGTCTTGAGATTTTGCTTCAATATATCCACATAATTTTCCTCTTCATGATGCCATCTATTTTGTGAAGTGCACCAGTCCTTCCTGCAGGAAAGCACCCCCACAACATGCTGCCAACCAGGTGCTTCACGGTTGGAATGGTGTTCTCCGGCTTGCAAGCCTCCCCCTTTTTCTTCCAAATATAACGATGGTCATTATGGCCAGTTCTATTTTTTCATCAGACCAGAGGACATTTCTCCAAAAAGTATGATCTTTGTCCCCATGTGCAGTTACAAACCATAGTCTTGTTTTTTCATGGTGGTTTTGAAGCAGTGGCTTCTTCCTTTCTGAGCGGCCTTTCAGGTTATGTCGATATAGGACTTGTTTTACTGGGGATATAGATACTTTTGTACCTGTTTACTCCAGCATCTTCACAAGGTCCTTTGCTGTTGTTCTGGGATTGATTTGCACTTTTCGCACAAAGTACGTTAATCTCTAGGCGACAGAACGCGTATCCTTCCTGATGCATGATGGCTGCGTGCTCCCATGGTGTTTATACTTGCGTACTATTGTTTGTACAGATGAATGTGGTACCTTCAGGCATTTGGAAATTGCTCCCATGGATGAACCAGACTTGTGGAGGTCTATATTTTTTGGCTGATTTCTTTAGATTTTCCATATGATGTCAAGCAAAGACGCACATCCACAGGTACACCTCCAATTTACTCAAATGATGTCAATTAGCCTAGCAGAAGCTTCTAACGCCATGACATCATTTTTGGGAATTTTCCAAGCTGTTTAAAGGCACAGTCAACTTAGTGTATGTAAACTTATGACCCATTGGAATTGGGATACAGTGACCTAATCTGTCTGTGAACAATTGTTGGAAAAATTAATTTTCATGCACAATTTAGATTTCATAACCGACTTGCCAAAACTATAGTTTGTTAACAAGATATTTGTGGAGTGGTTGAAAAACGAGTTTTAATGACTCAAACCTAAGTGTATGTAAACTTCTGACTGTATTTAAGTGGAGTAAAATAAGCTTATATTTTGGGGTACAACAGTTGAACAAAGCTCATGAGGCATTTATTTATACATTAAATTCTTCAAAAATCAATGGATACATATCATTAAATTCATAAGTGCAAAATTGGATGTCAAATCAAATCAAATTTAATTTGTCACATACACATGGTTAGCAGATGTTAATGTGAGTGTAGCGAAATGCTTGTGCTTCTAGTTCCGACCATGCAGTAGTATCTAACAAGTAATCTAACAAATTCAACTACGTTATACACACAAGAGTAAAGGAATGAATACGAGTATGTACATATAAATATATGGATGAGCGATGGCTGACCGGCATAGGCAAGATGCAGTAAGGGGTATGGAGTACAGTATATACATATGAGAAGAGTAATGTAGGATATGTAAATGTTGTATTGATCTTGTGAATCAAGCCTTTCATGTGATGCCTCTTCTTGATTCATTTGAATTTGTAAAAAACCCCTTAATAACCCTGTAATTTACTAGCTAGCTATGTACAGTATTTTTGTAATCCAGTTTTGTGATCTGTCTCCACTACCATGTACCCAGTTTGCTTTGGATAAATAACACTTGATTTGATTTACTACTTGTACATAAGGTGCTGGCATTAGGCCTATGTATTGAAAAAAAATTTAAGCAGGCTAGATTCACTAAATGGACTGTTTTTATTCCAACTCAAACCCTATGTAGATGCCACTTGCTTCTGGGTATGCACACCTTATGGGAGAGACCACACACCTAGAGATGATGCGACCTACAATAGTCCAATTCTCTCTTGTGCCAATAGGGTGAACTGGCGCTAAGCATAATGTATTTAACAGCAACCAAATTTTGCTGACAGCATTGTGTATAAAACAGCGCCACCGTGCTACTCTTTTTACAGTTTTATAAACTCAGCGGAGAACGTTCTCTCCCCATTCATTTCCGTTCTATTCTTGAGGGGCGTTTCTTTAAAACATGCATCCAATCCCCTTTAGCACTTACATAACTAGACCAATCATATGCTTCAATATGGTCGGGTCACAATGCTGTGGCAAGACAGGACAGTTATAGATGTTCCGCTCATTTTAAGTTGCAGGTGCAGATGCTCCGATTTCAAAATGATTTGAAGCACAGCTGAAAAGTTAATGCGCTGACTATACAATGGACTAATTACAAAAATAAAAGCAGTACTTTTCAGTGTGTGAGTCATAAGATGTGTGCCGTGAGAGCATGAGAAGAGGGTCAAATGCGTGTTTACAGTCAATGCGTGAGAGTTGGAAGCTCTCAACTTTCTCTCGTGCCAGTGATGCAACACTGTCAATATGGCGATTACAGTTGACTGGCGGTCTAAAGCCAAGTGTTTCCGTTTTTCTTTAAGTCAATGCTAGACCTGTTTTAAGAGTGTGCATAATGCTTTTATCAAAATGCCTACATTATATTGCCTTTAATGACAAGTTTCCATGAGTTACTCTAGGGTGCGTTCATAAATTCACTCTGGCTATCTACTCCAATTTCTGAGTGTGCCAGAGCGCACAAGAACTGATGCGCAGCACCTGTTGACTTTGACCAGTGTCAGTAAACATCGGCAAAAACGTAATTAAATTATTGCAACACAATTAAAGTCACCAACGCTCCAGAAAACATGAACACAGCCTAACCAGCTCTGTTAGGGAGCGTAAAATGGTCAGAGTGAGGTGTTCTCTCATTTGTGTCTGGAAGTAGCTAGCCAACTTTAGCCAGTAAACTTTGGTGCTTGACTGCCTTTGTGAGATCAGAACGCTCGGATCAACCCTACTCCTCAGATCAACCCTACTCCTCGGATCATCCCTACTCCTCAGATCATCCCTACTCCTCGGATCATCCCTACTCCTCGGCCAGAGCTTCCAGTGTGCGCTCTGAACACTCAGAGAGCAAAGCGCTCTGAATTTACAAATGCCCAGAGCCACTCTGGCACAGCAGAGTGGATTTATGAACACACCCCTAGTTACAAAGTCCTCCACAGTGGATGCATCATAAAACCCATAAAAACACAGAAACGGTTCCAATTGTTTTTCCTCCCTTCATTTTTCACATTGTGAATACAAATATAAAAATAAATGAATTGTGTGTTTGGTGTAGGCTTACCTTGGCAAGATGTTTTGATCGCCTTGTAATCAGTGGAAATTTGATCATGTAAATCCTGGTGGAGCAAACACAAAACAATGTTTTTCGATACATGCCAGCAAAGCCACTACACAACACTAAACAATACATTAATTGCACTATAACGGTGACAAAGTGTTGGGACAGCATTATGTAGGCCCTAACAGCAGAGCTTTCTTTTCAGCACCATGGAGTGAATCCTTACCACCGCTACACCTGGCTATAAGCGGAGCCTTGTCTGGCAGCGAAACAATAATTCAGCCTCGTTTACTGCATTTAAAAAAAAACATAGCTGATATGGTTGACTTGCTTAAACAAATGTGGTTTCCGCTGACAATTGAGATGTACAAACTATGGCATTAGGGGACAACGAGCAGATGAGAGGCAATACGTAATTTCGATGAAGACATTAATGAGCGAGCTAGGACAGATGCAGTCAATATAACTATTTGTTCAGCACTTTTGAAATGTGCAATGACAGAATTCAGAACATGGACTGTTCTTACAGTATTCTCCCTGTACACCAAGTCAGAACCATAGGATAAATAAAAGGGGCATATAAGCAGACATTGAAAGCTCTGACAATATTCAATGATTATATTTCTCAAAAAAAGGTTATAGGCTACATGTGCACCACCAAGTCAGAACAGTAAGCTAAGTTCTGAGGTGGAGAGGGACCAAATTATTAGGGTGAGGCACATGGGCTACTAATAACTTACTACACAACATACAATTTGTGTTACTTTCTTAGCTACAGTATAGATATCTCCCGGGTATATTCCATAATTTATGCAGCAGCATACAATACATTTTTCGACTAACCTTGCTGTGTTGTGCTCACTAGAACAGGAAGATGGTGCAGCGGTCCTTGTAGTCAAATTTTGTCATCAAACTTTGACAACAAAGTCTGGCATTCTCTGGATTTATGGTGCCTTTAAGACAACTGGGAACTTAGAAAAAAAACATGGTTGTCACGTCCAGGCCAGAGTTTAAGGCTGGCGTGTTTTTGTTTCGTTTTGGTGTAGGGTTATTTTGGTTCTAGTTTGTCTATTTCTATGTTGGGGGAATGGTTCCCAATTAGAGGCAGCTGTGTGTCGTTGTCTCTAATTGGGAACCATATTTATGTTTGGGGTTTTCTATAGTATTTTGTGGGTTATTGTTTATGCATAGCTTCGTTGTGTGTGGCAGTCTATGTTGCGATCTTTGTTCATTTTGTTGTTTTGCCCAGTTACGTTCATTTATTAAAAGATGTATACTGGATGCCTCGCTGCGCCTTGGTCTGTCATTTCCGAAGATTGTGACAATGGTTGAATCATGACATCAGTGATCTTCAGGTCAGAGCTCTAGAAAGAGGCCAGAGTTCCCAACTTGGAATTCTGAGTTGGATGACTGTTCAAAACTTAATTTCCCAGTCGGAGCTAGATTTTTCTCGAGTTCCCAGTTGTCTTGAATTCACTGAAGTCTGAGATTTCTCAGTTTCTGAGTTTCCAGTTGTTTTGACCTCGGCAGAAGTCATACTGGATTAACCGCATGGCCAATGTATTCAACCATTTCTGGCCCGTGGCATGTGAACGTAAAAGAGACCCTTAAACCCAGACTTGGACCACACACCCACTCCACTAAATAGCAGGTTAGTGATTGCTTTACAATGCTTGCAGTAAGCAAATAATTCCTTGCAAACCAATCATTGTTAATTTAGTGATTTCCAACTTGTTGTGTAATGTTTATGGCCAATGAGCACTGATACATTTTATCTATAATTTGTCTTCATGTGACAAAGATTGAAAAGAATTTGCCAGTAGATTGTTGATGTGATTCATGATGATGACTGCTTGTCTAGCTAGCTAGTTAAGATTTTAAAAGTATGATGTTGTCATGATCAGTCCAATCAAAGTTACGGTAGATATAATGTGATTTGACAAAATTTTATTTGTGGACAATGAACTTGAGCCTTCTTGGATGGGCACTGCTAATGTAACTCTATAGCAGCACCCAAAGGGCTTGAATTTTGGAGCTCTCCCCGTAGATTTTGCAGTGACGTAGTGTTCCCATGAGTCACAGAGCGCTGAGCCAATCATTGCACAACTAGAGAACATTACCAACCCCTACGCTACCTCACCACCACAGAAAGCACTGAGCTAAGCTGAAACACCTGCATTTTGGAGCTTCCTTACTCAAGAAAGCAAAAAAGAGACCATGTTTGTATGCGGCTTTATTTACTAAATTAGATATTTTCTTTACACTGTTTGCAAACTGATATGTGACACTTATTAATGCCAAATTAACATGCTAAATAGGTGGGGCTCAAAATAGGTGGGGCTCTCAAAACGGGTCGCCACTGCATGTAATTCTCTCTCGGACAAGTTGAGATTTATCAATATATTTGCCTCAATTTACTCAAAAAAAAAAAATCGCAATGCTACTTATTTGCACGGTTATCAAAATGTCACGTGAGGGTAAGCCTACACGAAACACAGACCTTATATGAAGTAGTTCTAAAATCCCATTTCCTGGTTTTATGACTCATTATGTGGTATCAAATAACATATTACAGAAGGCTTTGTATAAAATAATTTGCATATGTTGTATCAATAAATGAAACAAGAATGTGGTTTAGGTTTGTTTCTTGAAATAGTAACTTTAAAAAAAAGTCCTTACCTGTTGAGTTGGTACCCAGAGTCATATGTCTGAAAATGGAGATGCAGCTTACGCTTTATAGCGATGTGGGGCGTAGGCTTAGTTGTACTTCATGAAGTGATAGGTTAAACTTATTTTGAAGGTTTTCGCTTTCTAGTCAGTCATGTGATTTCTTGTAAATCATGGAGATCCAGTCTGTCTAGTTCAGGTGCAGAAGCAGTTGCCCCTCCCTCGCATACCACCTGGGACAACTTTAGAGATTCCAGTTTTCCAACAGTCACAAGGCTGTTGACAACCAAGGCAACTATGACTGCAGTTGTTAAAGACATCAGATAACCTATTTCCTGTATTCTCAAAATGATTGAACATTTTGTTTAATGTAGTACAGTTTATTTTCAATTTCTACTTCAAATGGAGCGCACTTTATTAATAACATGTATTAAATCATATTAAATAATGTCATTCAAATAAGTTGCCTCGCCCACATACAGATACTAATACAGTTGCTCAGAGAAAAAGATTTTGTTAAACAATAAAAAAAAATCTCAAAGATAAGAATCAAAATGATTGGATCCCTTGTTATCAGTACTTTTCCCCTTGAGGATAATAACGCAGCCTTTTTTCCAAAATGTTTTATGAGATTGGAAAACACATATTTGGAGTGATCAGACAATTCCTCCATACAGAATATTTCGTTTTCCTTGGTATCCTTCATCTGCGCTTATGAACTGCCCTCTTCAATTAAAACCACAGATTTTCTTTGGTGTTGAAATCCGGAGACTGGCCATTACAAATTAATACAAACCCATCGAAAGCGGAGACTCTCATCATGAACACATACAGTGAGGGAAAAACGTATTTGATCCCCTGCTGATTTTGTACGTTTGCCCACTGACAAAGAAATGATACATCTATCATTTTAATGGTAGGTTTCTTTGAACAGTGAGATACAGAATAACAACAAAACAATCCAGAAAAACGCACGTCAAAAATGTTATAAATTGGCCTGTGTTATCTAACTTCCATTGATAATAAACAGTACTGTGCAGTTGTCTTCATCGACCTGGCCAAGGCTTTTGACTCTGTCAATCACCGTATTCTTATCGGCAGACTCAACAGCCGTGGTTTCTCTAATGACTGCCTCGCAGAGTTTACTAACTACTACTCAGATAGAGTTCAATGTGTAAAATCGGAGGGCCTGTGCCACAGGGTTTAATTCTCGGGCCGACTCTTCTCTGTATATATCAATGATGTCGCTCTTGCTGCGGGTGATTCTTTGATCCACCTCTACGCAGACGGCACCATTGTGTATACATCTGGCCCTTCTTTGGACACTGTGATAACAAACCTCCAAACAAGTTTCAATGCCATACAACATTCCATTACCTCCAACTGCTCTTAAACGCTAGTAAAACGAAATGCATGCTCTTCAACCGATCGCTGCCCGCACCCGCCCGCCCAGCATCACTACTCTGGACGATTCTGACTTAGAATATGTGGACAACTATAAATACCTAGGTTTCTGGCTTGACTGTAAACTCTCCTTCCAGACTCACATTAAGCATCTCTAATCCAAAGTTGCTGCCAAACATACCCTCGTAAAACTGACTATCCTGCCGATCCTTGGCTTCGGGGCAATGTCATTTACAAAATAGCCTCCAACACTCTACTCAGCAAATTGGATGCAGCCTATCACAGTGCCATCTGTTTTTGTCACCAAAGCCCCATATACTACGCACCATTGCGACCTGTATTCTCTTGTTGGCTGGTCCACACTACATATTCGTCGCCAAACCCACTGGCTCCGGGTCATCTAAGTCTTTGCTAGGTTAAGCTCTGCCTTATCTCAGCTCACTGGTCACCATAGCAACACCGACCCATAGCACACACTCCAGCAGGTATACAGTGGGGGGAAAAAAGTATTTAGTCAGCCACCAATTGTGCAAGTTCTCTCACTTAAAAAGATGAGAGAGGCCTGTAATTTTCATCATAGGTACACTTCAACTATGACAGACAAAATGAGGAAAGAAAATCCAGAAAATCACATTGTAGGATTTTTTATGAATTTATTTGCAAATTATGGTGGAAAATAAGTATTTGGTCAATAACAAAAGTTTATCTCAATACTTTGTTATATACCCTTTGTTGGCAATGACAGAGGTCAAATGTTTTCTGTAAGTCTTCACAAGGTTTTCACACACTGTTGCTGGTATTTTGGCCCATTCCTCCATGCAGATCTCCTCTAGAGCAGTGATGTTTTGGGGCTGTCGCTGGGCAACACGGACTTTCAACTCCCTCCAAAGATTTTCTATGGGGTTGAGATCTGGAGACTGGCTAGGCCACTCCAGGACCTTGAAATGCTTCTTACGAAGCCAGTCCTTCGTTGCCCGGGCGGTGTGTTTGGGATCATTGTCATGCTGAAAGACCCAGCCACGTTTCATCTTCAATGCCCTTGCTGATGGAAGGAGGTTTTCACTCAAAATCTCACGATACATGGCCCCATTCATTCTTTCCTTTACACGGATCAGTCGTCCTGGTCCCTTTGCAGAAAAACAGCCCCAAAGCATGATGTTTCCACCCCCGAGCTTCACAGTAGGTATGGTGTTCTTTGGATGCAACTCAGCATTCTTTGTCCTCCAAACTTGACGAGTTGAGTTTTTACCAAAAAGTTATATTTTGGTTTCATCTGACATTCTCCCAATCCTCATCTGGATCATCCAAATGCTCTCTAGCAAACTTTAGACAGGCCTGAACATGTACTGGCTTAAGCAGGGGGACACGTCTGGCACTGCAGGATATGAGTCCCTGGCGGCGTAGTGTGTTACTGATGGTAGGCTTTGTTACTTTGGTCCCAGCTCTCTGCAGGTCATTCACTAGGTCCCCGTGTGCTTCTGGGATTTTTGCTCACCGTTCTTGTGATCATTTTGACCACGGGGTGAGATCTTGCGTGGAGCCCCAGATCGAGGAAGATTATCAGTGGTCTTGTATGTCTTCCATTTCCTAATAATTGCTCCCACAGTTGATTTCTTCAAACCAAGCTGCCTACCTATTGCAGATTCAGTCTTCCCAACCTGGTGCAGGTCTACAATTTTGTTTCTGGTGTCCTTTGACAGCTCTTTGGTCTTGGCCATAGTGGAGTTTGGAGTGTGACTGTTTGAGGTTGTGGACAGGTGTCTTTTATACTGATAAGTTCAAACAGGTGCCATTAATACAGGTAATGAGTGGAGGACAGAGGAGCCTCTTAAAGAAGAAGTTACAGGTCTGTGAGAGCCAGAAATCTTGCTTGTTTGTATGTGACCAAATACTTATTTTCCACCATAATTTGCAAATAAATTCATAAAAAATCCTACAATGTGATTTTCTGGATTTCTTTTCCTCATTTTGTCTGTCATAGTTGAAGTGTACCTATGATGAAAATTACAGGCCTCTCTCATCTTTTTAAGTGAGAGAACTTGCACAATTGGTGGCTGACTAAATACTTTTTCCCCCCACTGTATTTCACTTGTCATCCCCAAAGCCAACACCTACATTGGCCGCCTTTCCTTCCAGTACTCTGCTGCCAATGACTGGAACGAATTGCAAAAATCACTGAAGTTGGAGACTTAAATCCCCCTCACTAACTTCAAGCATCGGCTGTCAGAGCAGCTTACAGATAGCTGCAGCTGTACACAGGCCATCTGTAAATAGCCCATCCAATCCCCTATCTGTTTTTTTCTGCTCTTTTGCACACCTGCTCTTTTGCACACCATAATAGATTTTCTATTGTGTTATTGACTGTACGTTAGTTTATCCCATGTGTTAGTCTGTTGTTTTTGCCGCACTGCTTTGATTAATCTTGGCCAGGTTGTAGTTGTAAATGAGAACTTGTTCTCAACTGGCCTACCTGGTTAAATAAAGGTGAAATAAAAATGAAAATCTTAAAACAGTTCCATTTGTTAGCTTAGTAGAAACCCAGACCCGGGCAGACTAAGGTTAAAACCACGGGTTAACATAATAAATTATGTAAGATTAATAATGTAATAATACTGTTATTACGTTATCCGGTGAGTAACAATGTTTTTGATGAATAATGTCATATCAAAGTCAATGTTTTTATGCATTATTTTCCTCATTTTGATGAACATACCACCCTCCACCATACCACCCCGCACACACACAAACCAATGCACATGTACGCATACACAAACACACACTCACATCCACACATTGAACTGTACACAGATGCATTCACACACACACACACACACACACACACACTTTTTATGAAGGGGTGTACATAACACCTTAATGAAACCAGTGATAACACCATTATTTCAGTATCATTCATAACAACTAGAAGTCTTCAAGGCTGCACACGAACCCTTCACTCTTCTCTCTCGCTCGGTGCCTCACATTAACAGCTTCAGTTAATAACGTAGCTAAATAATATTTTTTTTCTGCTGCTTCCCTCTCTCGGATCGTATCAGACCGGGTCTGTACAGGGCTGAGCCTGGTTGTCCTCTGTCCATTTGGACTGGGTCTCCAAACTTGTAATTCATGTATTCAAGACTATCAGGTAGGAAGGTAAGATGTAGACCATGTCGAATAAACAATAGTTTAATGATCCTCTTCGCTGATCCTCAACACAAGGGTGCATGCTCAACCCCCTCCTGTACTCCCTGTTCACCCATGATTGCGTGGCCACGCACGCCTCCAACTCAATCATCAAGTCTGCAGACGACAAAACGGTAGTAGGCCTGATTACCAACAATTTTGAGACAGCCTACAGGGAGGAGGTGAGGGCCCTGGGAGAGTGGTGCCAGGAAAATAACCTCTCACACAACGTCAACAAAACAAAGGAGCTGATCGTGGACTTCAGGAAACAGCAGAGGGAGCACCCTCCTATCCACATAGACGGGACTGCAGTGGAGAAGGTGGAAAGCTTCAAGTACCCTTGGCGTACACATCACTGACGATCTGAAATGGTCCACCCACATAGACAGCGTGGTAAAAAAGGCGCAACAGCGCCTCTTCAACCTCAGGAGGCTAAAGAAATGTGGCTTGGCACCTACAACCCTCAAACTTTTACAGATGCACAATTGAGGGCATCCTGTCGGCTGTATCACCGCCTGGTATGGCAACTGCACCGCCCGCAACCGCAGGGCTCTCCAGAGGGCAAACTACCTGCCCTCCAGGACACCTACAGCACCCGATGTCACAGGAAGGCCAAAAAGTTCATCAAGGACAACAACCTGCCGAGCCACGGACTGTTCACCTGCTATCATCCAGAACGTGAGGTGAGTACAGGTGCATCAAAGCTGGGACTGAGAGACTAAAAACAGCTTCTATCTCAAGGCCATCAGACTGTTAAATAGCCATCGCTAGGTGCGTATAGACTGGTCACTTTTATAATGTGTACATTTTGCTTTACTCATCTCATATATATGCTGTATTCAATTCTACTGTATTTTAGTCTATGCCACTCTGACATTGCTCATCTTAATATTTATACATTTCTTCATTCCATTCTTCTACTTTTAGATTGTGTATTGTTGTGAATTGTTAGATACTACTGCACTGTTGGAACTAGAAACACGCAGTAACATTGACTTAATATGGGTATGTGACCAAAAAATTTGATTTGATATGTCATTTAAAACTCAGATGCACAACTGTGGGTAAAAACCAAAGCTGTGTTTGAATACTCATATTTACCGCACTAACCATACTATTTGTAATGTAAATTGAGTATATAGTATGCTTATTGGTCATAGTATGGATATAGTTGGTATGCCAAAAGTTCCCGGATGTTGTACTACATTCACCAAAATTCGAAGTATACAAGCAGGGGGCACTATTTCCATGCTTTTAGGGCCCATAGTGCAATTCCTTAGGAAATGGGCATAGCTTCACAACGTTTTCAGATTAAGAAAATGGTAGAAAATATGCAGCCAATGTCCGACGAGAGCAGATACAAATTCTTTGCTTTAACTAATTATGAAACATTTTGAGCAATGTAATAGGTTGCATAGCAACAGCATCAACTTCCAGTAGACAGGCGTAGCACAAGTACGCTGAACTGAAAGGATAACATTTGTTTACAGTATCATAAAAGTAACTTATATTATGTTGTATATACTCATTAAGTATGTAGTATACAGTATGTTAGTATGGGTATTTGAACACAGCTCAGGGCCCGGTTTCCCAAAATCATCTTGGTTTATCATTAGAACCTATGGTTTTAATGATGAACTGAGCATTAAGATGCTTTCGGCAAACCGGGCCCTTGGCCTCATTGCCCAGAGCCTTCGTACAGCTTTAAATCATAATTAGAAACTTCTCACGATGTATCTTTAGCCAAAGTGCACCGTCAGACTTATTTTCTGCCTTACCTCAAAATATGTAACTGTAAAACTATTTATACGAGTAAATAGGCATGATCATACGATGATACAGTTGAAGTCGGAAGTTTACATACACCATAGCCAAATACATTTGAACTCAGTTTTTCACAATTCCTGACATTTAATCCTAGAAAAATTGTCTTATGTCAGTTAGAATCACCACTTTTATTTTTAGAATGTGAAATGTCCGAATAATAGTAGAGAGAATAATTTATTTCAGCTTTTATTTCTTTCATCACATTCCCAGTGGGTCAGAAGTTTTCAAACACTCAATTAGTATTTGGTAGCATTGCTTTTAAAATTGCCTTCCGCAAGCTTCCCACAATAAGTGTGGGTGAATTTTGGCCCATTCCTCCTGACTGAGCTGGTGTAACTGAGTCAGGTTTGTAGGCCTCCTTGCTCGCACACACATTTTCTATAGGATTGAGGTCAGGGCTTTGTTATGGCCACTCCAATACCTTGACTTTGTCCTTATGCTATTTTGCCACAACCTTGGAAGTATGCTCAGGGTCATTGTCCATTTGGAAGAACCAAATTCGCCCAAGCTTTAACTTACTGACTGACGTCTTGAGATGTTGCTTCAATATATCCACATCATTTTCCTCCCTCATGATGCCATCTAGTTTGTGAAGTGCACCAGTCCCTCCTGCAGCAAATCACCCCCACAAGATGATGCTGCCACCCGCATGCTTCACGGTTGGGATGGTGTTCTTCGGCTTTCAAGTCTCCCCCTTTTTCCTCCAAACATAACGATTGTCATTATTGCCAAACAGTTCTATTTTTGTTTAATCAGACCAGAGGACATTTCTCCAAAAAATATGATCTTTGTCCCCATGTGCAGTTGCAAACCGTAGTCTGGCTTTTTTATGGTGGTTTTGGAGCAGTGGCTTCTTCCTTGCTGAGCTGTCTTTCAGGTTATGTCGATATAGAACTCGTTTTACCGTGGATATAGATACTTTTGTACCTGTTTCCTCCAGCATCTTCACAAGGTCTTTTGCTGTTGTTCTGGGATTGAGTTGCACTTTTTGTACCAAAGTACGTTCATCTCAAGGAGACAGAACGTGTGTCCTTCCTGAGCGGTATGACGGCTGCGTGGTCCCATGGTGTTTATACTTGCGAACAATTGTTTGTACAGATGAACGTGGTACCTTCAGGCGTTTGGAAATTGCTCCCAAGGATGAACCAGACTTGTGGTGGTCTACAATTTATTTTCTGAGGTCTTGGCTGATTTCTTTTGATTTTCACATGATGTCAAGGAAAGAGGCACTGAGTTTGAAGTTAGGCCTCCCACAGGTACACCTCCAATTGACTCAAAGGATGTCAATTAGCTTATCAGAAGCTTCTAAAGCCATGACATCATTTTCTGGATTTTTCCATGCTGTTTAAAGGCACAGTCAACTTAGTGTATGTAAACTTCTGACCCACTGGAATTGTGATATTGTGAATTATAAGTTAAATAATCTGTCTGTAAACAATTGTTGGATAAATTACTTGTCATAACCGACTTGCCAAAACTATAGTTTGTTAACAAGAAGTTTGTGGAGTGGTTGAAAAACTAGTTTTAATGACTCCAACCTAAGTGTATGTAAACTTCCGACTTCAACTGTATATGTTTCATTTGGGTAATGTAAAGTATATAATTTAATATCACAAGATATAATTCTGTCTACAGTGGAATGCACTGTTTATACAGTGCCTTCGGAATGCATTCAGACCACTTGACTTTTTCCACATTTTGTTTACTCACAGCCTTATTCTAAAATGTATTAAATCGTTTTTTTCCTAATCAATCTAAACACAATACCCCATAATGAAATAGCAAAAACAGTTTTTTAGAAATGTTAGCAAATGTATATTATTTTTTAAACAGTAATACCTGATTCACTTAAGTAATCAGACCCTTTGTTATGAGACTCAAAATTGAGCTCAGGTGCAACCTGCTCCAAGTAGCAGGGGTTCAGATTCGAGGATGGTAACATACACTGGGTGAACGAACGATATGTTCTGGAAGTGTAGTTTCAGCATGACTTTCAAAGTGAGAGAAGAGGTAGTCTGAGTGAAATCTCGAAGTGTAGTGTCGCATCGTTCCACTTTTAACCAAAGTTTTGTTGGCTTTAAAGCCCTTTTGATATCATTGAAAAATGTTTGAGAGATTAGTGATATTGTCGTGCCCGAATCAATTAGCACATGACAAGATAAGCAGTCCTCCAGGACTGTTTCCAGGTATTGCTGTTTAGAGTCGTGTTTAGTGGACATATTCCCCACAAAGTGGAGTGGTCGTTCGCAACAACGTGATGTGCCATTTCTGTTCAAGGTGAAAGCAGATCGACTTTTCGGATTTTGAGTGGGCTTGGCTTTAACAAAGCTTTTGACCTTTTTCTTCATAACCTTTGTATCAGTATTTATAGACAAAGCCTGTGGGCTTGTTTCTTGATCAAGCGAGCCCTGGATAGGGTCTCGAGTTGGAGCGGGAGAAATTGTAGTACTTGTGACTTATCTTTTACCCTTTCCTCAATTTTTTTCTCGCTTTAGTTCTTAATGTAGTGGAAATTCTAGAGAACATTGGTCTATGTTTTGATCGTCCTTTAACCCTTTGTTACCCTTGTGCTCTGACACTTTGTGTGGGTAGGGTGCAGGAATGTAGTGAACAGGTCGATTGTAGCGGTAGTCGTTTCGATGGCGACGTACTTTACGGTTATTTCGACCGCGGTGGTTATAGGATTCGTGTTTTTTTTGTAGAAACCGTTTTTGCGTGTCATGTCTCAACGCTCCAATACCTGATACTGCACCATCAAACTGGAGTGAGTGCTCCTGGTTCAAAACCGAGTGGTCAGGGCTCTTAGCGTTGCGAGCTCTTGATGCCTCAAAAGCTGTGCTTGCAAGCTCTCGGAGTTGTAAGATAGGCAAGCCAACATGGGCTGCAGGGCCCAAGAAGGTAATGAAGGTGGGATACATGTTCGACAGAAACATTTGTTTGAATGGTAACAGCTCTTCCATTCCTGTTTCAGTGAGTAGGCCAAAGTAAGCTGAACTATGATAGTAAGCTTGTGGGTGTTCGTTTGTTTGCGAGTCGCAGAACCACTGAATTCTAATTTCAAAGCTGTGGTACGTTCAGCGTAGTCATTTAGCACGTGTTGCTGTTGTAGACAAATGAACCTCGTCACGTGTCTGTTCGACGTTCGCTTCAACAGGTAAACCCTGTCAGAACCCATAGCGTTCGAGTAGCCATCCAACGCGTCCTCTGTCAGCTAATAACGTCTCAGTATCGTTTGGCTGACCTGGAATGGGGTCAAAGGTGGGGAAATTCTTGACCAGTTTGTCAAGGTATTCCACTTCGAGCGGGTGGAGAGGGTTGGCTTCATCATGTGGGGAAGTTAGGGCCGAAGGGCCAACAGGAGAAGCCACGCTTTGGCTTTGTTGGCGAGGAGGTGCCATATTACTCAGTGCCGGATGGCCAAGAGGAGAAGACAGGGACACTTAAGGGAGGCAATGTCTGAAACCTCTATCGTCTTCACTCCTTTGAGTACCGGACTCCGGTTGCTTGGTTTTGTAGTAGTCACGCTTTAGCGCGTTACCGTTCTGGAATTCCACCAGGTTGTACTCCACTTGAGCGCTTAGAGTACTGATTTTGGACATGTGAGTGTCGCACTTGCTCCTTTCGGTCTCAGACTTATCTGTCATTGTTTGCAGATAGAGGTCTTGCGTACGGAGCGAGAGATTCAGTGATGAGATTTCCTTTGCTTGTTTTGAAATCAATATTTCCATCTTCATCAAGAGTTCTCTCATCATTCATTTGGTCAGCGACTTCAATGAGTTCTGCTGATTTGTTATCCAACTTAGTCATTGTGTTCATTGACTGATCGTCTTTGGTCTGCAAAATTTGGAGTAGAACATTGTTACTTTAAGTAACGTTCAACAAAACTGCCTGCATGTTATCAAATTGCGCACTCCTGTTTGTAGATAACGCAACAGATTTATCTAGGTTGGAGTGGACTACATCGTATTTAGTTTTGGCTAAATTGAGCTGTTCCTGGAGAAAACGATTTTGTTGAAGAGTTTGCTCGTTCATCATCATAAGTATTTGCAATTACTTTGGATTGTTCAGATTTCAAAAGCAGTTCCTCGGCTAGCAGAATGTTTTCTTTTCCTGCTTTTGTCAATAGTTGCTCAGTTTTCTCCACCTGTCCCCTCATGTTTTGCCATGTCTTGCACGTGCTTCAGCTGTGCACTGTGGTATTGGACAGATGCCAATGCCATAAGACTGTTGAACAATTAATAAAATGGCCACCCAGACTTTTTACATTGACAGCCCTCCCCCCTTTGTTTTTACACTGCTGCTACTAGCTGTTGATTATAAACTCAGCAAAAAAAGAAACGTCCCATTTTCAGGACACTGTCTTTCAAAGATAATTTGTACAAATTCAAAAAACTTCACAGATCATTGTAAAGGGTTTAAACACTGTTTCCTATGCTTGTTCAATGAATAATAAACATTTAATGAACATGCACCTGTGGAACAGTTGTTAAGACACTAACAGCTTACAGACGGTAGGCAATTAAGGTCACAGTTATGAAAATGTAGTACACAAAAGAGGTCTTTCTATTGACTCTGACAAACACCAAAAGAAAGATGCCCAAGGTCCCTGCTCATCTGTGTGAACGTACCTTAGGCATGCTGCAAGGTGGCATGAGGACTGCAGATGTGGCCTGGGCAATAAATTGCAATGTCCATACTGTGAGACGCCTAAGACAGCGCTACAGGGAGACACAGTGGCAGACCACGTGTAACAACACTTGCACAGGATCGGTACATCCAAACATCAATCCTGCGGGACAGGTACAGGATGGCAACAACAACTGCCCGAGTCACACCAGGAACGCATAATCCCTCTATCAGTGCTCAGACTGTCCGTAATTGGCTGAGAGATGCTGGACTGAGGGCTTGTAGGGCAGGTTCTCACCAGACATCACCGGCAACAACGTCGCCTATGGGCACAAACCCACCATCGCTGGACCAGACAGGACTGGCAAAAAGTGCTCTTCACTGACGAGTTGTGGTTTTGTCTCACCAGGGGTGATGGTCGGATCCGCGTCGAAGGAATGAGCGTTACACCGAGGCCTGTACTCTGAAGGAGGATCGATTTGGAGGTGGAGGGTCCGTCATGGTCTGGGGCGGTGTGTCACAGCATCATCAGACTGAGCTTGTTGTCATTGCAGGCAATCTCAACGCTGTGCGTCACAGGGAAGACATCCTCCTCCCTCATGTGGTACCCTTCCTGCAGGCTCATCCTAACATGACCCTCCAGCATGACAATGCCACCAGCCATACTGCTCGTTCTGTGCATGATTTCCTGCAAGACAGGAATGTCAGTGTTCTGCCATGGCCAGCGAAAAGCCCGGATCTCAATCCCATTGAGCACGTCTGGGACCTGTTGGATCGGAGGGTGAGGGCTAGGGCCATTCCCCCCCAGAAATGTCCGGGAACTTGCAGGTGCTTTGGTGGAAGAGTGGGGCAACATCTCACAGCAAGAACTGGTAAATCTGGTGCAGTCCATGAGGAGATTCACTGCAGTACTGATAGGGAAATTTGTATGTTTAAGTAATGACTAAGAATATTCCATTCTGAAAAATGTATGCAATAGGGTTATAAGACAATGATAATCCAATTGATGTGTGTGTGTGTCTAGAAATGTATACTGTATAGTGACTGGAACATGGTGGTACTATCTTGCAATGTAAGAAGGAGTATTTGGGAGAACAAAAGACTTCTTGTGAGAACAACTAGATAAGAAAGGCTTCCCTGTCCTCGGGACAGGAGGAACTGGTAGGGACTGTATGTTGCAGAAAGTGATAAGCTATGAATGTATACTGTGGGAAAGTACTGTTGCCTAGAGAGGGTGGAGCTCATTTGTATCATTTGTGTTCAGCTTAAAGCTTGTACAATATAAAAAGACTGTTTACATTTGGGGTTCAGAATTCTCATGAATAAACAAACCTGGCCTATTGCAGATTTGGGACTTTGTCTAATTTTCTGAGTTTATATGCATAGTCACTTGACCCCTACCTACATGTACATATTACCTTGACTAAACTATACCCTCACACATTGACTCGGTACCCCCTGCATATAGCCTCGTTATTGTTATTTTATTGTGTTACTTTTTATTTTATTTTTAACTTTAGTTTATTTAGTAAATATTTTGTCAAGTCTATTTCTTGTACTGCAATGTTGGTTAAGGCCTTATAAGTAAGCATTTCACGATAAGGTCCACTGTTCCTAGGCCATGAAAATAAGAATTTGTTCTTAACTGACTTGCCTAGTAAAATCAAAAAAATTGATTTGATGCCAACAATGCAGTTTTACGAAAAAAATAAAGAGTTAAAGAAAAATATTTACTAAATTAATTAAAAAACAAGAGGCTGACACTACCCTAGGCCTATTGCATCATAGATACTGGAGGCTGAGTTGGGGGACACTGTGGTCGCATCTGTCAAAACCCCTGGACAGGGCCAACCAGGCAGGATTTAGTCAAAGTCACCATTATTAGTCAGTTGTACAACCAAATGCCTTCAACTGAAAAGTATCTTCCGCATTTAACCCAACCCCTCTGAATCAGAGAGGTGCGGGGGGCTGCCTTAATCAACATCCACATCTTCAGCACCCAGGGAACAGTGGGTTAACTGCCTTGTTCAGGGGCAGAATGACAGATTTTTACCTTGTCAGCTCAGGGATTCAAACTTGCAACCCTCCGGTTACAAGTCCAACACTCTAACCACTAGGCTACCTGCCTCGCCATAACCACCCCCACTTTGCCAAATGACAGCCCCCACACCACTAGAGGGATATCAACAGATCACCAACTTACTACACAGAGACAAGCTACAGACCTTTGGTCTCAGCTTCGGCAATGCCACACTGTTAATAACTAGCTACAGGATTGCTAGTTAGCGTTACATTCCTCCTGCTTGTAGCCAATAATAGTTTTCCTGTCAGCGAACATGTCTAGGTCCTAAAATGTATAACCTTAGCTAACTAGCCAGTTATTTAGCCAGCTAGCAAGCTAGTTATGACAATGCCAGAAATACTCATATCTGGCTATACATTGCTTTGACCTAGCTAGTTAAAGTTATCCGCCAGAGAGACATTCAGGTCTTAGTTACGATTTCTAGCTAGTTTTCCACCACTAACTCTAAACAGCCGAGTTGACTTCCTATTTTTAAAGACCTTGATGAGTAGAATAACTAGCTAGCTAATTAATGTTAGTATTTGAAGGCTTTGTTTGTTTTTGGCAGTTTAGATCTGATATTACATTTTTTTTTTATTTGTTCTAGATCAAGGATGTCCACCTGTCATCCACCAACACATTTGAAAATACAGTACATGGAGGAGTTGGAGTCTATCATTGACCAATCACAGGAGTAGGATAGGAGGAGAGGAATAGGATCACCAACAATGAGAGGTAGGCTACCTGCAGTCAGACTGTTACTAGGAGGGTGTGGATGTGGGTGGTCTTTCTTTATCTCATCTCTCACTCACATAATTTCTCTCATTCCCCCTTTCTATCTCCTCCTTTTCTCCCTCTCTCACAGTGTGAAGGTTGTGTATAATGAGCTCCACAACACTCTAATGGCCATCAATGAGCAGGACAAAACTGGGCTGGTGGAAAAACACCCACAGACCAGACCCAGCATGCCCACTGACTGGCCTCAGTTCCAGGTGCAACACACACACACACACACACACACACACACACACACACACACACACACACACACACACACACACACAGCTGTCTAATGGAAGTCAGTGAGACCTAATGGAGTGCACTGTAATATGGGTTGATGTAGACTTGAGTCCCTTTGTTATTGTCAGTTAGTCTAATGCAGTGAACACTGTTACAAGATAATGTACCAGACTGTTTAAAGGAGAATGGGAACACTAGGCTTTAGAACCCCAGTTGTAAATCGCCATATTGCCATTGTCGCGTCACTGGTAGAAGAGAGCGTTTTGGAATTCCAAAAAATGTACAGAGAGCAGCAGTAGCTCTGTGTCTGAAAGTGAATTAATGCAGAGAAGGAAATAATTAGGGAGCCAATAAACCTCCTGAAACCTTTCATGTTTAGCAGATCATTGCCTCAGGTCATTGCCCAAGGTTTGTTCTCTTGGCAAGAATACGGCACAATACTATTCTACTGTATCTTATTCTATGCCGCTCTGACATTGCCCGTCCATATATTTATAGATTATTACATTCCTTTACTTAGATTTGTGTGTATTGGGTGTATGTTGTGAAATTGTTAGATATTGCTGCACTGTCAGAGCTAGAAACAGCATGTAGCATTTTTGCTACACCCGCAATAACTGCTAAACACGTGTATGTGACCAATCAAATTTGATTTGAATAGTGTCTTGACTTAATTTTTTCATTAATCTGATGACTGTTATTTATTTAATCCATTAACTACTTAGGGAGCAGTGGGGCTACAGTCCACAGTCTGAGTAAACGGACGGTCATATCTAAGGAAGGCCAAACAATGTCTCTATCCTCAAACTATTCTTCTGCCTGAGTTCCAAATTATTTTATCATGGGCGGCCATTGTCTGCCCATAGATAAGGTCACTTAATTTACTTCCTCCTCTGAAAGGTGAAACCCAACCACCCTTGGCTAAAAGGATGCACTAGTATACTAAAGAATACATTAACTATGTTTAATTGTTACCCGATTAAATGAATCATGTAACAATTAACTCATTAGGATTCGGGGAACAGCTGAAAACATTGTTTAGAGTTACAATCTCCCAAATTAAACTCTGATATTTACCTATTTCATCGATAAACAGTCATCTTATTAATCAATACCTCTTGTCAAATACCCATTCTGAACTATCGCTGTCACGTTTATAGGCTGGCGTGTTGGTGTAGTTTTGGTGTAGTTTTTTTTTGTTCTAGGTGTTGTATTTCTATGTTGGGATAATGGTTCCCAATTAGAGGCAGCTGAGTTCCGTTACCTCTAATTGGGAACCATATATATGTTTGTAGTTTTCAGAGGGGTTTTGTGGGTTATTGTTTGATCATAGAATGTGTTGTGTGACATGTTATGGGTCACGGTGCGATCGGCGGTTTCGTTCGTTTTGTCTTTTTTCCCCCCCAGTTACGTTGCTTAAATAAAGATGTATACTGGATGCCTTGCTGCGCCTTGGTCCGTCACTACTGAAGATGGTGACAATCGCAACCTTCTTGGATCTGCAAAACCCCAAGTCTTGCTCATTGTTCAGTACTACACAAATTGGTTTAATTTATTTACTAGCTAACTAAATAATGACACAGAATACACATACACACTTACGTGAGACAAATGTCCCTAATGGGCTGACAATATATGACGGCTTGTTACAGCATAGATGGAGAGGACGGAAGAGTTAGAGAAAAAAGACACTTATTGTGGATACATTCTAGGACTGCCCTCACATCAATTGTATACCTTGCACACGAACTGCCGCCCATTTTGGAATAAGAAATAATGAATTTATTTACGTGTTGAATGCCGTTCGCCGTTTCTCTGTCGGAACTAAGCCTTCTCGGAAAGTTGTTGGCCTTCCAGCTGTATGGCTCTGTTGTTCACTCTGGAAGATAACTAGCCATGTCAACGGTTCCCATTGGTGATGAGCGTAGTAGGGTAGTCTCACTTAGATGTCGAGAAAAGCAAATCTGACTTAAGACAGCTACTCAGCTGTACCAGTGATTATCTGAGGTGAGCTTCTCACCTCTTCCTCCTCATGTTGGTTTTCAGGATTCGGACCACAATGGATATGAGCTGCATCTCTTCGTCTCTCTGGTCTAAAGGAAGGTGAGTTTATTTCTTCACCTCGTGTTGAGGTTTAACGTTTCAACCATTTCCAACAAGAAGCTACCTGCCTCATGTTGATTCCTCTTCCAAGCCTTTATGCACTCTTGGTCCAAAGGGACATTTCAACAAGCTCTCTGACTTCACTCGGGTTGTGGCTTCCTTATTCTCATTAGAAAACTAAAATCACATTCCTATCTTAACAAAAATACTTTCCATTGTATTCACGTCATATTGGATGACAACTTGACAGATAAAGGGGGTATCCTTTCCAAGTTACAGTATTTGGTCCATACAGTTTTTAACCTGTTGAGGAGTAGTGATGCGCTAGCGCCCCACCTGCGACAACATCAAAATACAAAACTAGTTATTTTAAACATTCATGAAAATACAGGTGTTGCACATTATTAAAAAGCTTAGAATCTTGTTAATCTCACAGATGTCAGATTTCAAAAAGGCTTTACGGTGAAAGCATTTGATTGTCTGAGGACAGCGCCCCACCACACACATTCAATTAGCATAATAACATAACCAGCACGGGTGTCGCAACTCTAAAATAGCGAGAAAATATATTGCTTACCTTTGAAGATCTTCCTCTGATGGCATTCCAAAGGGTCCCAACAACATAATAAATGGTCCTTTTGTTCGAAAAAGTCCCTCTTTATTGCCATGAAGCTCCGTTTGGTTGGCGCATAATGTTCAGTAGTACACCGTTCCACTCGCTCCATATACAAGACATAGAAAACATATATAAGTTACCTATGAACTTTGTCAAAACAACCCAAACAACATTTCTAATTGATCCTAAGGTCCCTAATATGTTTATAAACGATAATATTGCAGACGGATAATTTCCTTGTCGATAGAAAAGGAAAAAACCGAGGCGCACTCTCTCTGTCACGCGTGCTAAACATAAAAGTCCAATGTTCAGTCCACTGATGAAAACAGCTCTTATTCTTTGGTTTTTCACAAAACAAGCCTGAAACCTTGTATAAAGACTGTTGACATCTAGTGGAAGCCGAAAGAACTGCACTCTGGGTCCTAATTATTTGACATTCCCATAGGAAAGCATTGGTTGTGGACATATTGTCAACTTTGTAACACTTCCACTTTTTATGTTTGTGGGTCAGTGAGATGCATAACACATTTATCTAAGGTGGTGCTAACAAAATCAGGTAGCTAGCTAGCTAGCAACACTTGTTGACAGCTAACATTACTGGCTAACATTAGCTGCTGCAGGGAAAAACAAATCTCTGTCAGCATAACTAGCTAAACTTCACTGACTTGCACCGCCTCCTCTGTTCATTTCTTGGCACTGAAGTCATTGATGTTGTCGATGATGGTCGGTCAGTAACCACCACACCGTAACCCTCAAAGTCAAAGATGGATGGGCAAGCAAATGTGTGTATTCTTTCCATTTGGAAACTCCTGCTTGCAACATCAAAAGTGCCCTTCATAACAAAGTCCTCCTCGGCGAAGTGCCACTGCAGACCCTGCCCTGAGCTGGCACGTCCTTCCTCTTTAGGATTTGGAGCCACTTTCTCCCCAGTATTGTGGGTCCTTGGGTAGCCGATGGTAGCTTACACAAGGATTGTTTTTTGTAGCAGCCTGGGGCTACAGTTCACGTTTCAATTACTTGTTGCCATCATTGTCCGCTGCTCACTCTTCTATTCATACTCACTGGCGCCAGTCATTACTATGGCAATTTAAGATGCCGCTGACCAAAGGTCAAATAAACATTGTTCACAATCAAAATATAAAAAATAGAGATGTTTCTATGTTACATGCAAATGTTTAGTATTAGTGGATTGAATACTTAGCTTAACTTCCTAAAGTGTTTCCATTCCCCTTTAGCAGTAGTGTATGGTCCAACAATGTGACCATTATTAGAGACTGCTGGAGGGTAATATGCTGGACCGGCCTGCATTGTTGTTGAATGGAGTCTAATGAAACCTATCTTTCAGGAGGTCACCGTGAAAGCTAACCAAAAAATTGAATAAATGAGGTACTGGCACAGCAAGGCACTATAGAGGTGAGCATGTCTCCACCTGTCTTTGTGACCTTATGCTACAGTACAATTATCATTCAGTACTCACCAGTTCATTATGATGAATCATTAATTCCTAATTACTGATTGGTTTGTTAATTGTTTGTAGACCATAGACATATAATCCATAGATGGCAGTTCCCATTCAAGTTAAGACTGGCAGCCATTGCTAGTGTACCCATGAGTTTTAACAGTCAAATTGCCATGGTTAGAGGTTCCAAAACCCTTCTTTGGAATATTTGTCTATGGCCAGAACGCAACAAGCAGTTCCACAGATAGAATGAGCGATAGGAGAGTGGAAAAAGGTACTAGTGCATTGATAAGCACACCAAAGATGACATGAACAATAAATAATAACATAAAGATGGCACTTCTAAAAGCCTTTTTCACACCATAGCCTGCTGAATTTGCAGGATAACTTTTCTTTTTTTGATTTCGGCACAAATGAAAATGTGGCACTGACTCGCCCATGGATTGATGTTTCAGCATTGTCTGAATTAAGAGTTTGGCATTCGACCAGCCATGTGTGACATGCGACAGGTACAAGCCTGCTAGAGTTAGTGGCAGGTGGGCGGGCAAACAATGTCCATTGTCGTAGTACGGTTGAAGCCTGACTTGTTCCGTAGTATATCATGCCTGCTCTCGCTCCTCCTCCCTGGCGCTCGAAGGCGCAAGACACTTATCCAGAGTGACATACAGTGAGGGGAAAAAAGTATTTGATCCCCTGCTGATTTTGTACGTTTGCCCACTGACAACGAAATGATCAGTCTATAATTTGAATGGTAGGTTTATTTGAACAGTTAGAGACAGAATAACAACAAAAAATCCAGAAAAACGCATTTCAAAAATGTTAAATTGATTTGCATTTTAATGAGGGAAATAAGTATTTGACCCCTTTTCAATCAGAAAGATTTCTGGCTCCCATGTGTCTTTTATACAGGTAACGAGCTGAGATTAGGAGCACACTCTTAAAGGGAGTGCTCCTAATCTCAGCTTGTTACCTGTATAAAAGACACCTGTCCACAGAAGCAATCAATCAATCAGATTACAAACTCTCCACCATGGCCAAGACCAAAGAGCTCTCCAAGGATGTCAGGGACAAGATTGTAGACCTACACAAGGCTGGAATGGGCTACAAGACCATCGCCAAGCAGCTTGGTGAGAAGGTGACAACAGTTGGTGCGATTATTCGCAAATGGAAGAATCACAAAAGAACTGTCAATCTCCCTTGGCCTGGGGCTCCATGCAAGATCTCACCTCGTGGAGTTGCAATGATCATGAGAACGGTGAGAAATCAGCCCCGAACTACACGGGAGGATCTTGTCAATGATCTCAAGGCAGCTGGGACCATAGTCACCAAGAAAACAATTGGTAACACACTACGCCGTGAAAGACTGAAATCCTGCAGTGCCCACAAGGTCCCCCTGCTCAAGAAAGCACATATACATGCCCGTCTGAAGTTTGCCAATGAACATCTGAATGATTCAGAGGACAACTGGGTGAAAGTGTTGTGGTCAGATGAGACCAAAATGGAGCTCTTTGTCATCAACTCAACTCGCCATGTTTGGAGGAGGAGGAATGCTGCCTATGACCCCAAGAACCCCATCCCCACCGTCAAACATGGAGGTGGAAACATTATGCTTTGGGGGTGTTTTTTCTGCTAAAGGGACAGGACAACTTCACCGCATCAAAGGGACGATGGACGGGGCCATTGTGGTGGTTAATTTCTTTACTATCAAATGAGAGACAAACTTATCACACAAGTCAGAGTTATACTTAAAATACATATTTAATAGTAAGAGCTTTGCAATAGCAACGGCTTCTCAACGAATTCACCACTTTCTCTAATGATCCGTTGAGAGCGGCGACACAAAGGCTACTGAGATCTTTTATAGCAAGGATCCACCCCCTAGTCTACATAACAAACCAGATGTTTGGAACAGGTCACAAGGTGAGAGTTTTTAAATGAGAAAGGAGCATCCCCCAGCCAGATAGCATTCACTATAAATTATGTTCAGTTTGGCCCCTAAGACTAGGTTCAGATCTCGTTCCTGGTACTTCATAGCAAAGAAACACCAACTCATCCAATGGCATAAATCAATTGTCAACTCCAGATACTCCCATCTCAAGTAAAACCCTTTCTTGACCACACACCTGGACAAGCTCACTGAGGGGAGTGAGCCTCTAGGTCATACACTATCCCAGGATAAGTGCAACATCAGAGTTGACATACAATAGTTCCAGACACTACCCCACACATCCCCCAAAGAAAAAGGAGGGAGTGACTGGCGCACAGACATTGTGGAGACAAGCAATTGGTTCCCCATTAATCACGCCATCCCTTCACATGGTTTAAGAATAGGTAAAGACACATTCACATATGAATAGCACCATGGACATAGCATGGACATAGCATAGCACCATGGACATGTGAAAGACAAGCCTGACCTCTCCCCTCTCTGGCCTCTGGTGACTGAGCCCCAGCTGAGGAAAGAAGTGCAACTGCCAACACCAGAGTCCAAAGGGATACATTCTAATAAGTATATCACATAAGCATATTATGCAGATAAGACATCTTAATTACCTATGTTACTCAACTAATTCTAATTATTCCGCCACACCATGTAACGTCAAATCTTGGGTAAGAACCTCCTTCCCTCAGCCAGGGCATTGAAAATGGGTCGTGGATGGGTATTCCAGCATGACAATGACCCAAAACACACGGCCAAGGCAACAAAGGAGTGGCTCAAGAAGAAGCACATTAAGGTCCTGGAGTGGCCTAGCCAGTCTCCAGACCTTAATCCCATAGAAGATCTGTGGAGGGAGCTGAAGGTTCGAGATGCCAAACGTCAGCTTCGAAACCTTAATGACTTGGAGAAGATCTGCAAAGAGGAGTGGGACAAAATCCCTCCTGAGATGTGTGCAAACTTGGTGGCCAACTACAAGAAATGATTGCCAAGAAGGGTTTTGCCACCAAGTACTAAGTCATGTGTTGCAGAGGGGTCAAATACTTATTTCCCTCATTAAAATGCAAATCAATTTATAACGTTTTTCTGGATTTTTTTGTTGTTCTGTCTCTCACTGTTCAAATAAACCTACCATTAAAATTTTTGACTGATCATTGCTTTGTCAGTGGGCAAACGTACAAAATCATCAGGGGATCAAATACTTTTTTCCCTGACTGTACAGGAGCAGCATATTTTTCACCAGGCCCCCTGCGCAGTTGGTATTCGGTCATGATTACTACAAGTTTAGATTGGTAGTCTTGCCTGCAATCTAACAATTGTTAGCTGACATGGCTAATGGAGTGACTAACTGATATAACATCTACTATTCTTACTCTCAATTGTAAGTTGAGACCCCACTCAGTTCCTCTTTTTTCATCAGTCCCTAGTGGCCAGGTGCCCTAAGCAACCGGTTATGTCACTTATGCCTGGAACCAGCTCTGATTTTTTTATTTTATATTTACCCATTATTTTACCAGGTAAGTTGACTGAGAACACATTCTCATTTACAGCAACAACCTGGGGAATAGTTACAGGGGAGAGGAGGGGGACGAATGAGGCAATTGTAAACTGGGGATGATTAGGTGACCATGATGGTATGAGGAACAGATTGAGAATTTAGCCAGGACACCAGGGTTAACACCCCTACTCTTACAATAAGTGCCATGGGATCTTTACTGACCTCAGAGTCAGGACCCCATTTAACATCCCACCCAAAAGACAGCACCCTACACAGGGCAATATCCCCAATCACTGCCCTGGGGGATTGAAATATTATTTATTTTTTGACCTGAGGAAAGAGTGCTTCCTACTGGCCAACACCACTTCCAGCAGCATCTGGTCTCCCATCCAGGGACTGACCAGGACCAACCCTGCTTAGCTTCAGAAGCAAGCCAGCAGTGGGATGCAGGGTGGTATGCTGCTGGCAATTACACAGTTGCTAATTACACAGTTGACATAAATCCAAGATAAATCAGGCTAAGATGCTGCAACAGCAATCAGTCAACAGACATCTTAGTGCAGAACAACATTGCCTGGACACTTGTATGATTTTGTGATGACTCCAAATGATATTAGTTACCAAAGAGTAACTAATACAGACGATCAAGGTAAGAATAGACATAGCTATAACGTTCTACTTATGTTTGATGAAACTGTTGTGGTTTTATGTGTAATTTTGGAGAATTGTTTAGATTTGCTAACTAGCTAGCTAGAGGTTGGTTAGATTCAACAATATGAACGTTTGTAGCCAGTCTGAGCACATGCCTGTTAGATAGTTAATCTGCCTTGAAATTTCTACATATCCTTCCAACAAGACAACTAAGGATCATCTGCTGACCATTCAGGGAATTGACTTCTCAACCGGTGTTGCATATTTAGTTCCGTAATATGGAGTATTGACTTAAAAATGACAAGGGGGGAAAACTCACTTTAACATGCATTGCTGGCTCAAAACCTAATTTAAACGTGACTGTCATAGCATCTATAATGTACATGTAGGAAGAGGTAAAGCTGACTAGGCAATCAAGATCGATAGTAAACAGAGTATCAGCAGCATATTTGAAATTGTGTGTGTGGCGTCAATTTGCGCGCGTGTGTTTTGGTGTGTGTGTCGGTGTCAGTGTAGTATGTGTGAGTGTGTGGGTAGAGTTTAGTGAGTGTGCTCTATAGAGCCAGTGCAAGTTAGTCCAGGTAGCCACTTGATTAACTGTTAAGCAGTCTTATCATACAGTCATCATCCAGGTTTTCTATCAAACAGATACAGTGCCTTCTATCAAACAGATACAGTGCCTGCCCACATTTTGTTACGTTATAGCCGTATTCAAAGACTTGTCCCGAAGCCACTCCTGTGTTTTCTTGGCTGTGTTCTTAGGGTTGTTGTCCTGTTGGAAGGTGAACCTTTGCCCCAGTCTGAGGTCCTGAGCACTCTGGAGCAGGTTTTCATCAAGGATCTCTCTGTACCTTTCTCTGTTCATCTTTGCCTCGTTCCTGACTAGTCTCCCAGTCCCTTCCACTGAAAAATATCCCCATACTATGATGCTGCCACCACCATACTTCACCGTAGGGATGGTGCCAGGTTTCCTCCAGACTTGACGCTTGGCATTCAGGCCAAAGAGTTTAATCTTGGTTTAATCAGACCAGAGAATCTTGTTTTTCATGGTCTGAGAGTCTTTAGGTGCCTTTTGACAAACTCCAAGCGGGCTGTCATGTATATTTTACCGAGGAGTGGCTTCCGTCTGGCCAATCTACCATAAAGGCCTAATTGGTGGCGTACTGGAGAGATGGTTGCCCTTCTGGATGGTTCTCCCATCTCCACAGAGGAACTCTAGAGCTCTGTCAGAGTGACCATCAGGTTCTTGGTCAACTCCCTGACCAAGGTCCTTCTCCCCCGCCTGCTCAGTTTGGCTGGTCGGGCCAGCTCTAGGAAGAGTCTTGGTGGTTCCAAACTTATTTAATTTAAGAATGATGGAGGCCACTGTGCTCTTGGGGACGTTCAATGCTGCAGACATTTTATGGTACCCTTCCCCAGATCTGTGGCTCAACATAATCCTGTCTCATAATCCTGTCTCTGACAATTCCTTTGACCTCATGGCTTGTTTTTTTTCTCAGACATACACTGTCAACTGTGAGACCTTTTATAGACAGGTGTGTGGCTTTCCAAATCTTGTCCGATCAATTGAATTGACCACAGGTGGACACCAATTATGTTTTAGAAATATCTCAAGGATGATCAATGGGAACAGGATGCACCTGAGCTCAATTTCAAGTCTCATAGCAAAGGGTCTGAATAATTATGTAAATAAGGTATTTCTGTTTTGTATTTTTAATACATTTGCTACAATTTCTAAAAACCTGTTTTCACTTTGTCGTTTTGGGGTATTGCATTTAGATTGAGGATTTATTTTTTATTTAATCCATTTTAGAATAAGGCTGTAACGTAACTAAATGTGGAAAAGGTCAAGGGGTCTGAATACTTTCCAAAGGCACTGTATGTCACATTTCCAGTTTGTCTATGTCTTGTTTCCTGCAGCAGGGCACGTTGACAGGAATCCTTTTCTCTAACTTTAAGTCACATGATTTCATGGAAAATGTTTCTTCAGTGAGGGTGTGTAATGCAAGTCAAGGTATCATTGGAGGAGTATCAACAATAGGCATACCCAGCATTGTTCAAATGAGTTTTAGTTCAATCTGAACATACTAGTTCACAACCCCAAAGAAGATAAGGTTCAAATGTAGTCCATGAAGTGGTAGGTCTATTAGGATTATGTGCACAGCTATTCTGCTGTACAATTGCAAACAGCAGTAACTAATCTTCAAATTGCGTTAAGACCGAAATCCAGCTTTGTAGTATCTTGTGACAACGTGTCCTGGTTCAATTATATTCAGTTTCAGAGAAAATGTATTGACAAATTTGCTACAAAATCCAAGTAAAGACCCAGGCAAAGAGCAGTAAGTGAAGTTACTAAGTGAAGCTACTGCTATCTGGCTTTGTTCCAGCATGTTTTGACTGCAGTTAATGCGGTTTGCTTTGGTATTCTTTCAGGTCATACCAATCATGACACCCTCTCACACACACACACCATGAGACAGCCAGTGATCCAGTTATCACCAGAATAAACATGGCACATTCCCACAGGACAATTATGGTAGAACTCGCATTGAAATGCAAATACCCTGATAATGGTAAGAAATATAGATAACTTTTACTTACTTTATTTGCTAACATAAAGCAAATGACAGCAATACAACTATATTTATACAAAGTGAAATATTTAGTATAAACATTCTCCACAATCCCATTCAAGTCATTGGACCAATATGTATTTGTATTGTGTATCATGTTCAAATAATCTACTAGTGACTTTGTTGAGCTTCACAATACATTTTAGATACTGTAGAATGATTTGGACATGATGAGTGAAAAAATGCTAATGACTTTAATGTGATTTGTGCCACAAATGCAAAAATGTTAGCATTTGGAAACATTCCCAGGCAGGGCCAGCGGCAGAAAGAATCAATTGGACGGGCCTTTCACTTCCATAGGCGGGCACGTTTATTCACGGGACCTGCTATTTGTGCATGCGCTTGCTAAAGAAATGAGAGCATAGAACTATGAATTTTCATCAGGATATTTTTTACTATTTTTATTTGTCGGCTTTGGGCCTATGGATTTTATTTTGTTGACGATGGAAGTTATAGATCAACTACTGCATCTCTGTTTTTTTCATAAATCTCTGTACTCTGTCTCCCTTTATATCTACAGTTGAAGTCGGAAATTTACATACACCTTAGCCAAATGTATTTAAACTATTTTTTTTTCACAATTCCTGACATTTTATCCTAGTAAAAATGCCCTGTCTTAGGTCAGTTAGGATCACCACTTTATTTTAAGAATGTGAAATGTCAGAATAATAGTAGAGAGAAGGATTTATTTCAGATTTTATTTCTTTCATCACATTCCCAGTGGGTCAGAAGTTTACAAACACTCATTTAGCATTTGGTAGCATTGCCTTTAAAATTGCCTTCCACAAGCTTCCCACAATAAGTTGGGTGAATTTTGGCCCATTCCTCCTGACAGAGCTGGTGTAACTGAGTCAGGTTTGTAGGCCTCCTTGCTCGCACACGCTTTTTCAGTTCTGCCCACAAAATGTATATAGGATTGAGGTCAGGGCTTTGTGATGGCCACTCCAATACCTTGACTTTGTTGTCACAAATTTTGCCACAAATTTGGAAGTATGCTTGGGGTCATTGTCCATTTGGAAGACCCATTTGCGACCAAGCTTTAACTTCCTGACTGATGTCTTGAGATGTTGCTTCAATATATCCACATAATTTTCCTCCCTCATGATGCCATCTATTTTGTGAAGTGCACCAGTCCCTCCTGCAGCAAATCACCTCCACAACATGATGCTCAGGCATTTGGAAAAATCTGGCGTTTGGAAATTGCTCCCAAGGATGAACCAGGCTTGTGGAGGTCTAAACAAAAATGTGGTCTTGGCTGATTTCTTTTGATTTTCCCATGATGTCAAGCAAAGAGGCACTGAGTTTGAAGGTAGGCCTTGAAATACATCCACAGGTACACCTCCAATTGACTCAAATGATGTCAATTAGCCTATCAGAAGCTTCTAAAGCCATCATTTTCAGGAATTTTCCAAGCTGTTTAAAGGCACAGTCAACTTAGTGAATGTAAACTTCTGACCCACTGGAATTGTGATACAGTGAATTATATGTGAAATAATCTGTCTGTAAACAATTGTTGGAAAAATTACTTGTCATGCACAAAGTAGATGTCCTAACTGACTCCCCAAACTATAGTTTGTTAACAAGAAATTGGAGTGGAGTGGTTGAAAAACAAGTTTTAATGACTCCAATCTAAGTGTATGTAAACTTCCGACTTCAACTGTAAGTGTTCAGACCCTTTGCTATGAAACTCAAATTCAATTGATTGGACATGATTTGGAAAGGCACACACCTGTCTATATAACGTCCCACAGTTGGCCGTGCATGTCATAGATAACATCAAGCCATGAGGTCGAAGGAATTAATCCGGATTATGTCGAGGCACAGATCTAGGGAATGTTACTACAAAATGTCTGCAGCATTGAAGGTCCCCAAGAACACAGAAGACTTCATAATTCTTAAATGGATGAATTTTTGAACCAGCAAGACTCTTCCTAGAGCTGGCTGCCCGCCCAGCCAAACTGAGCAATCGGGGGAGAAGGGCCTTGGTCAGGGTGGTGACCAAAAACCTGATGGTCACTCTGACAGAGCTCTAGAGTTCCTCTGTGGAGATGGGAGAACCTTCCAGAAGGACAACCATCTCTGCAGCACTCCACCAATGAGGCCTTTGTGGTAGAGTGGCCAGATAGAAGCCACCACTCAGTAAAAGGCACATGGAGTAAAAGGCACCTAAAGGACTCTCAGACCATGAGAAACAAGATTCTCTTTGGCCTGAATGCCAAGCGTCATGTCTGGAGGAAACCTGGCACCATCCCTACAGTGAAGCATGGAGGTGGCAGCATCATACTCTGGGGATGTTTTTCAGTGGCAGAGACTGGGAGACTAGTCAGGATTGAGGGAAAGATTAACAGAGAGCAAAGTACAGAGATCCTTGATGAAAAGCTGCTCCAGAGCGCCCAGGACCTCAGACTGGGGCAAATGTTCACCTTCCAACAGGACAACAGCCCTAAGCACACAGCCAAGACAATGCAGGAGAAGCTTTGGGGCAAGTCTCTGAATGTCATTGAGTGGCCCAGCCAGAGCCAGGACTTGCACCTGATCGAACATCTCTGGAGAGACCTGAAAGAATTGCTCCCCATCCAACCTGACCGAGTTTGAGAGGATCTACATAGAAGAATGGGATAAACTCCCCAAATACACGTGTGCCAAGCTTGTAGCGTCATACCCAAAAAGACTCAAGGCTGTAATCGCTGCCAAGGTGCTTCAACAAAGTAGTGAGTCAGACTACTTATGTAAATGTGATATTTCAATTTTGTGTGTAGATTGAGGGAAGTAAACAATTTTATCAATTTTGGAATAAGGCTGTAACAACGTAACAAAATGTGGAATAAGTCAAGGGGTCTGAATACTTTCCAATTGCAATGTCGTTGTTTATGTTATACAAAGGCAGAGTGCAGTATCAGCATTTTTGGGGTCATAGGTCAGATCTGTGTTCATGGTGTGTATGCATGCCAAATTATTTCATAATAAGATAATAGTCACTTAGTGGATTATCAGCCAAAACACTTTAAAGGGCCTGTTGTGTTGATATTCTAGTTTTGTCCCTTTAGGGCACCTGTAACCCCTTGCTTACCTATGTTGAAATGCTTGGAATGTTCTTCCTGTGAAAAGCATTAAACAATGCCCACGTTAATTTCTACTCCCATCTAATGTCCTGTCCTTATATTAGTTGTATAAGTAATACAGTGTGCTATACAACAAAACTGGCGACGAGGAAGAAACGTTCTCACGTTTGTGCTCATTATCTTCGGAAGAAAGTCGCTGTAGAAAGACGCAAATAAAACGTGGAGCTAGCCAGTCGAGTGATGCTGGCTAGCTTTTGATGTCAGAGCAACGAGAGCCTCGAGGGATAGAAAGAGTTTCGCTGCGGGAGAAAGGGAAGTCATTGGGAGTTAAAAGAAGAGAATAAAAGGGTCTGGGAGTAAGGGACTGTCTGAAAAGTGTGAGAAAAAAAAATAAACCAAAAATGTCTGCATTGGTTGGAAATATAGGAACATTTGATGAATCTGTGGACCAATGAAGTTCTTACACAGAATGTTTTGAGTACTTTGTGTTGGCCAATGGAATTAAAGCAGAAGTAGTTGTGCCAACATTTTGGACTGTGATGGGAGGAAAAACATTCAATCTACTGCGCAGCCTAGTAACACCTGAAAAACCTGGTGATAAATCATATGATGAAATTGTGGCTACCTTAAAAGGACATTATTCTCCCAAACCACTGATAATCTCAGAGAGATTCAGGTTTCATGATAGAAATCAAGAGGAGGGGGAATCAATCTCACAGTTTGTGGCTGTATTGAACAGTTATCTGAACACTGTGAATTTGGGCGATCAATGAGTGACACTATACGTGATAGGTTAGTGTGTGACATGCGCAGCGAGGCAATTCAGAAACGCCTTTTGACTGAGAGTAACTTAACATTGCAGAGAGAAATAGAAGTGAGTACGTCAATGGAAATGGCAAATAAAGACGCACAACCGCTAAGTGCATCGACCGTAGTGCATAGGGTGTCTACGGAGTTTAAAAAACAATGCAGGAGGTGGCAAGCCATGCTATCGCTGTGGAAAACCAGGTCACCAAGCAGAGAGAAAAGAAAGTGCATAAAATGGAGCACACAGAGGATGAACAAAGTGATACCCTGTCTGAAGGGGAAGAATCTTTGCATGTTTTGTCCATTTCAGACAATGGACACGGATACTGGGTGACACCGCTACTGGATGGAAACGCAGTACGGATGAAAGTGGACACTGGAGCAGCCATATCTTTGCTGTCTGAGGCTGTATACAAGGAAAAACTACATCACCTCACACTAAAGCCAACAAAGATGACGCTGAAAACATACACTGGTGAGATTGTTCCAGTGAGAGGAAGCGTGATTGTTATAGTGGAGCTCAACAAACAGAAGGTAAAGCTACCACTCTACAATGTGAAAGGCAACCATGCAGCATTGCTAGGACGCACATGGCTGAAAAAGATCAAACTAAACTGGCAGGAAATTCATATGGTTGCAAAAGAGGACACAAACCTACGAGGGATATTGAGGAAACACGCGGATGTGTTCAAAGGAGAACTTGGTAGTATGAAGGACATAACAGTTAAACTGACCGTGAAACCAGACAGCAAGCCAAAATGCTTCAAAGCTAGACCTGTCCCATACGCCATAAAACCAAAAGTTGAAATTGAGCTAAACAGACTAGTCGAGAGTGGAGTATTGGATCCAGTAAATGTTAGTGAATGGGCTACACCCGTTGTTCCAGTCATAAAAAAAGATGGGTCACTCAGACTCTGTGGTGATTTCAAAGTCACCATTAACCCAGTCTTGACTGCTGAAAAATATCCACTACACCTCATTGACGACCTATTTTCTGGTTTAGCTGGAAGACAAAAATTCAGTAAGATAGACTTATGTCAGGCTTATCTACAGATGCATGTGGAACAAGAGTCACAAGAACTGTTGACCAAAGTGACTCACAAAGGACTTCCTTTTGGAATCACCTCAGCCCCGGCCTTGTTTCAGAGAGCTATGGACCAGATACTGAGCGGGCTCACTGGGGTCCAATGTTACCTCGATGATCTACTCGTCACGGGCAAAGACGAGCAGGAGCACCTGAGAAACCTGAACGCTACACTACAGATATTGGAGGAGTACGGTCTGAGGGTCCGGAAGGACAAATGCAAGTTTCTCTGTTGAGTACCTGGGCCGCGTCATCGACAGTTCGGGGCTCCACAAGGCGCCATCGAAGGTGAAGGCCGTTGCGGAAGCTCCATCCCCACAGAACGTGAGTCAGCTGAGATCATTCTTAGGACTACTGACATACTACGCAAAGTTTGTGCCAAACCTAGCTAACATGTTAAAGCCACTGCATGAACTTTTGAACAAAACCAAACGGTGGAAGTGGACAGACAGATGTGAGGAGGCCTTCAAGAAAGTGAAAACAGCCTTAGCTCAGTCAGAGGCCCTAACCCACTTCAACCCCAACTTGCCATTACAGTTGGCATGTGATGCATCGCCTTATGGCGTTGGTGCGGTTGTCTCACACATCATGCCATCAGGTGAAGAAAGGCCAATTGCTTTCGCATCACGGACCTTAAGTAAAGCCGAGAGCAATTATGCACAGATAGAGCGTGAAGCACTCGCCAATGTGTTTGGAGTTAAGAAATGTCATCAGTTTCTGTTTGGCCGTAGATTCACATTGCTGACGGACCATAGACCCCTCACCTCCATCTTTGGTCCCCACACCGGCATTCCGTCGCTTGCAGCCAGCCGCATGCAGCGATGGGCATTATTGTTATCTGCTCACCAGTACGATATCAAGTACAGAAGGTCTGAGCAGCACTGCAATGCAGACGGCCGCTCAAGACTTCCCTTACCTGTCGCACACAATGAGCACTCCCAGGCTGAAATCTTCTACTTCAAGGAAGTGACGAATCTGTCCAAGTGAAAAAGTTCCCCCACACTGATCCAGTGATGTCTGAGGTAGTGGACATTCAGTTTGGATGTTTGCTATGGGGTTTTCGAGTTATCATACTGCTGAGAAGAAAGGTGCTTGAAGAACTCCATTCAGGGCACTGTGGCATGGTGCGAATGAAGGAGATTGCACACAGCTACTTTTGGTGGCCAGGTTTGGACGCAGCTATCGAAGACAAGGTCAAGTCATGTTCTGCATGTCAAAAGAGGAGGAACATGCCTCAGCTAGCGCCACTACACCTATGGGACTTCCCAGAGGAGCCTTGGCAGCGAGTCCACATAGACTATGCAGGCCCACTGGAGGATCGTATGTTCTTAGTCGTAGTTGACGCACACAGCAAATTGCCTGAGGTCACAGTGATGAAGAGCACCTCAGCGGAGAGAACTATCGAAGAGTTACGGTCAATCTTCAGTCACTTCGGATTGCCAACGCAACTCGTTAGCGATAATGGCCCCCAACTGGTGTCTGAAGAGTTCCGGTCATTCATGGAAGCAAATGGAATTCAGCACATCAAGTCAGCGCCGTATCACCCTGCAACAAACGGCCTCGCTGAAAGGTTTGTCCAAACGATGAAGCAAGCTTTAAAATCATCACAAGGGACAGGCTCCCTCAATAGGCGCCTAAACACCTTCCTGTTAACCTACAGAAACACTCCCCATGCTACAACCAAACTGGCACCCGCGTCAGCAATGATGAAAAGACAGCTTCGCACGCGACTCGACCTTCTGAGACCTCCAAAGACTAAACAGGTTGTACAGACACAACAGAGATCACAGGTGGAGAGACGGAGCAAAGCAAAAGACAGAATCTTCATAGCTGGAGAGAGTTATTGCTCGGAACTACTGCAAAGGTCCAAAGTGGATACCAGCCACAGTGATTGCACAAACAGGGCCTGTGTCCTACACAGTTCACACACTGGAAAACACGTCTGGAGGAGACACGTGGAACAACTGTTGCCAGGAACCAACCCCAGAGATGACTCCTGTCAAGTGGCAAACCAAGATCAGTTACTGGAGACCTACCATGACTACGAGCCATCACCTGAACATCCACTGCAGCAACCTACAAATGTGGAAAGTGCTCCAGACTCACCTGAACCAGCCAGAGTGCCTACTCAGGGTACTGTTGCACTCCAGTCTGGGCATACACCATCACCACTCAGACTCAGAGACAATGTGACTGTAGACTCACCTATACGTTGTCATTACCCTGCAAGAGAAAGACGACTCCCTGACAGGTTGACTATTTAGTTCAGACTAACCTCCGACATTGGGGCAGAATACACCCCAGAGTTAAGTCTGTGAACTGAGGCAGTCTACCCTCATTCCCTAGTTTAAAAAAGGTCATTCTGAAAAGTTCATTTATTTAAATTAAAATAAATAATGTTAAAAAGAAAACAATAGGCAAAACAGTGAATATTTACTTTTTCCTTATGAGTCATCAAAAGTAAAGGGGGAGGAATATGTTGTGTATTGATATTCTAGTTTTGTCCCTTTAGGGCACCTGTAACCCCCCCTGCTTACCTACGTTGACATGCTTGGAATGTTCTTCCTGTGAAACGCATTAAACAATGCCCACGTTAATTTCTACTCCTGTCTAATGTCCTGTCCTTATATTAGTTGTATAAGTAAATCAGTGTGCTATACAACAGGGCCGAAGTTAAGTGATGGGAGATACAAGGACTGACCCTTCATATGATCATAATTATAATTTTAACCATGTTTTGAGGCTATACAGTGTTCTGAACTAAGCTCATGAGGCATTTATAAGTTATATTCTTCTAGATTAAATAGGTATTTAACATTCATTTAAAAGTAAAATGGATGTAGCAACTGCAGATTGCCCCTTTAAGGCCATTTTTCTCAGTTGCCCTGTTTGCATAGTTACTGATCTTGGCCTTTGTAGGTTAGTTATTGACCTCAGGTGGCTGCCCTGCCCTTGCCCCTAGTCTGCCTCATGTCCCTCCTTTCACCATGGGTACACCTTCCTGAAAACAATAGCTCTATACATTGCTTTAAACCTGTTCTGCCAGTTCATGTCCTTGAAGATTAGAATGGTCCAATGTGGTTAGCCAAGAAGATGTCAAGATAGTAATCCTGGATGATGACTGTGTGAACCATCAAACAGATATCACATTTCTGGTTCGTCCATAACTTGTATCGTGCTTGTAGGAGGGTGCATTTACATAATTACATGGAAAATGTTTCTTCAGTGAGGGTGTCAAATGCAAGTCAAGGTGTCCTTGGCTGATTGTTATCAAGAGGCATACCCAGCATTGTTGAAATAACTATGCTATGATAAAATCTGACCATAGCAATTCACACTAAAAGAAGGTTCCAGTGTAGTCCATGAAGAGGTAAATCAATTAGAATGATGGGCACAGCTATTCTGCCATACAATTACAAACAGAAGTAACTAACTACACATTAAATTATGAAATAGATACTACAAAGCTGCATTTCGGGCCTAACAAAATTTGGACAAAATGTTGGTCAAAATTGAGTTAGGACTGAAATCCGTCTGTGCAAATGGATTGTAAAATGTGCAGTAACTACACAATCCAAGTAAAGACCAAAGCAAACAGTCGTAAGAGAAGTTACTAAGTGAAGTTACTTTACTCTGGCTTTGTTCCACTGTGTTTTCACTACAGTCATTGTGGTTTGTCTTGGTATTCTATGGGGCTCCAAGTTAAGGCCGTCCCAAACATGACACACACCATGAGACAGCCAGGGATCATCTCACTGGAAATTTCTGGTTGAACTCACATTGAAACGCAAATAACCAGATAATGGTAAGATAGCAAACCTAATAGGTAAAAGTTAGCTAACATGAATCAACTGACAGAATTATAACTATATTTATACCATGTCAAATATTTCTGAAGTTTAAGCATTCTCCATGATTAAATCGTTTTTTCCTTTAAACCGAGAAAATGCTTGAGGGTTACTTCAATACAACATTCAAAACATGAACACACGGCTACACAAAACCATTAAATACATCTAGAATGTAGTTAGAACTCTCAAACTGTTTCCCTCAAACAGAAAAACAACAAGAAAGATGGATTAACACATTTATATTTCAGATCCTATACTTTGGATTTACCCATCTAGTTGTTTAAGGTCATACAATGGCAGAGTGCAGTATCAGCCTTTTAGGGGTCATTAGGTCAAATCTCTGTGCATGTTTGATATACCAAATTACTTCATAATAGGATAATAGTCCCGCAGTGGATTATCACTTATATACCTACAACATATTTGTCTATACAGTTAAAACAATTTAAAGGGCTATTCCCCAGTTCGAACAATAACAAAGAGGGCACCCCGCTTCTGTTTTGGTAAAAAGGTTAAAGGCTGGGCCTGGATAAATGTAACCACATCTCAAATTCATAGACAGAGCTATGGATGCAAGGACTGACAGTGAGGTTTAACCATGTTTTGAGGCTATACAGTGTATGTTTACATTTACATAGTTTACAAACATGGGAGTCAAACTTACTGCTTGGGCAGTGCGCTACCCTGAAGGAGCAGAGCCGTACACTATATATACGAAAGTATGTAGACACCCCTTCAGATAAGGAGATTTGGCTATTTCAACAACACCCGTTTCTTGCCAGGTGTATAAAATCGAACACACAGCCACGTAATTTCCATAGACAAACATTGGCAGTAGAACGGCCTTACTGAAGAGCTCAGTGACTTTCCAAGTGGCATTGTCATAGGATGCCACCTTTCCAACAAGTCAGTTCATCAAATTTCGGAGGTGGAAATTGCTAGGAGCAACAACTGCTCAGCCGCAAAGTGGTAGGCCACACAAGCTCACAAAATGGGACTGCCGAGCGCTGAAGCACATAGCGCGTAAAAATTGTCTGTCCTCGGTTGCAACACTCACTACCGAGTTCCAAACTGCCTCTGGAAGCAACTTCAGCACAATAACTGTTTGTCGGGGGCTTCATTAATGTGTTTCCGAGCAGCCACACACAAGCCAAAGATCACAATGCGCAATGCCAAGCGTCGGCTGGAGTGGTGTAAAGCTCGGCACCGTTGGACTTTGGAGCAGTGAAAACACGTTCTCTGGAGGGATGAATTACATTTCACCGTCTGGCAGTCTGACTAAACGAATCTGGGTTTGGCGGATGCCAGGAGAGCGCTACCTGCCCCAATGCATAGCGTCAATTGTAAAGTTTGGTGGAGGAGGAATAATGGTCTTGGGCTGTTTTTCATGCTTCGGGTTAGGCCCCTTAGTTCCAGTGAAATGAAATCTTAAATCTACAGCATAAAATGACATTCTAGACGATTCGATGCTTCAAACTTTGTGGCAACAATTTTGGGAAGGCCCTATCCTGTTTCAGCATGACAATGCCCCCATTCACAAAGCGAGATCCATACAGAAATAATTTGTCGAGATCGGTGTGGAAGAACTTGACTGGCCTGCACAGAGCCCTGAGCTCAACCCTATCGAACACTTTTGGGACGAATTGGAATGCCAACTGTGAGCCAGGCCTAATCGCCCAACATCAGGGCCCGACCTTACTAATGCTCTTGTGGCTGAACGGAAGCAAGTCCCCGCAACAATGTTTCAACATCTAGTGGAAAGCCATCCCAGAAGAGTGGAGGCTGTTATAGTAGCAAAGGGAGGGACCAACTCCGTATTAATTCCCATGAATTTGGAATGAGATGTTCGATGAGCAGTTGTCAACATACTTTTGGTCATGTAATGTTTATTGCCAATCTTATATTTTTTGATTTAACAAGTGACATCAGTAAAAGATCATACCTTTCACCTGGATTCACCTGGTCAGTATGTCATGGAAATAGCAGGTGTTCATAATCTTTAGTACACTCAGTGTAAACGCCTCATAAGCTTAGTTCTAATGTTGTTCCCCATAGATAAAAATAAGCTTGTTTCGCTCCAATGTTTTTTTAGTATAGAGACCCAAAATATAAGTTTGTTTTGCTCCAATGTTATATTGATGCTTTGCTTGGGCAGTGCGCCACCCTGAAGGAGCAGAGCCTATAATCGCCAAGACTTGCATATTTAACCACTAGAGTCAATGTCCGTGCCTCCGTGGAAATCTAATTAGCATAATAATAACAATAAACATTCCCCATGACAATCTGTCTATTCATCTTTTTTGCATGGGCTGCCTCTCAATCCAACTGGCAGAACTACAGCGATGTTTGCCAGACCAGTAGACATGCCGAAAATCGGTCTTTTCACAAAAACGTCTGTAGCGTCCGAATGGTTTGGCCGACAAACTACTATGACCTTTTTACGGAAAGAACAGCATGGTGTTCTCCGTTTTGCTCTATGACCCCCACAAGCGTCATGGGACTCGTCTGAAGTCAGTACAACCGATCTGTAGCGTCTGAACAGTTTGGGTTACACACTAATAGGACCCCTTTGAGGAAAGATGAGCCTCTCATGAACACATACGCATCAGTATATTTTGCTTAAGAATGCCCACAAGCCTCACAAGACTCGTCTGAAGATAGTCCGGTACCAGTTTAAAAAATGAATGGAAGTAATATGTAGGGCGGTAGTTTAGCGCCTAAAAAAAGGCATTAAATATGTGTCAAAAAATATAAACAGTATTTCCTGATTTATAAACTGTTCATAAACATCCTGATAAGAAATGAGTCAAATCCAAAGTAGAAGTGTGAGGTTTTGTGTTATCTTCTCATTTGTTTAATGAATAACAGCCGTGCTGCTGCTTCTGTCACAAACAGGAATCCCTTTCCCATCATCTTGCTTGCTGCCTGCAGTGTGTCCCAAAGTGTCCTTCCCAACTCACTTTCACCCTCCAGATTCATTGATCTTGCGCTAATTGTTTCGTCTATAGCTACATTGCTACTTGCCAACACTGCCCAAACCATAAGTAACACAACAATGTATAATTGGATCCGTGTTGATGGTATGCAGAATTTCCTTTAACATTTTCATTGTAGGTAGCCTAGCGGTTAAGAGCGTTGGGCCGAGTAACTGAAAGGTTGCAGGTTTGAAAAAATGTACATGTAATATTTTTTACATAATATGGTTGTGTTCTGTCTTTTAAGAGCTCTACTTTGTCTTGAATAAAAGTTACATAAAAAATGTAATAAAAAAGTCTAAAAGCACTCTAAACTGATTGGTATTTGGATGAAGCATACATTGCAGAACAGTGATTAACACATCTTCACAGAATATGAACAAAATAATCGATCTTAAGGGGGTTAGCAATCAAAGACGGAGTTGACAAGCCTTTTCTTACCAAGTTGACATCAGATTCCTGTCCCCCCCTCAAAATAAAATTTCTATGAAGATATTGGAAAATTATTCATTTGACAATACCCAACAAAAACAACCATTCTATCAGATCTTTCAGCACTCCATCAGACAAAAATCTGACAGTTTACATTTTACGGAGTATTCAAGTGGTATACTAAGTAGCAATTTTGTGTGGTTTATGACTATAAAACGTAATCAAAATGAACATGTTTGAACCTTAATTTAGATTCTAGCTGAATGTATAAGGAAGATGGAGTTGACAGGTAATGATTGTGACCAGTGATATCGATCATGTTTATACCTGAGTTTTCTGTTTGTCTGTTGCTAATTCGTCTTGCTTGTCAAGTCAACCAGCATGTTTTTCCGTGCTCCTGTTTTTCATAGTCTCTGTTTTTCTAGTCCTCCTAGGTTCTGACACTTTGCCTGCCCTGACACGGTGCCCGCCTGCCTGACCATTCAGCCTGCCCTGACCTCGAGCCTGCATGCCGCCCTGTACCTTTTAGACTCTCACCTGCGTTATGAACTTCTGCTTGTCCTCCACCTGCCCCTTGTCTACTTCGACGACATCCTTGTTTTCTCCCGTTCTGCTCCTTAATAAATATCAGCGACTCGAACCATCTGCCTCCAGTGAATGCATCTGGGTCTCGCCCTGCGTCGTTATACAAGGGATCCAATCATTTGGACCCCTATCGTTTTTAGATTGTTTTTTATATTACAAATGAATTATATAAAATATATATATTTTGTTGTATAGAATATATCTCAATATTTGTATAATTTTTTTAAATAGTATTTTCTGCTCATCTTTATCAAGGGACTCAATAATTCTGGACCCCACTGTATGTGGGTGAGTAAATTTATTTTAATAGCATTATTTTTATATGATTTAATGCATGTTCTCCATTTGAAGAATACACTAAAAGTCAACTTTATTACATTAAACATAATGTTGAATCATTTTGAAACTACAGGAAATAGGTTGACTGCTATGTTAAACAACAACGTAACGGTTGCTTTGGTTGTCAACAGCCTTGTGGAAAAACAGGAATCCCTAAAGTTGCTGCAGGTGAGGCATGCGGCATGCAAAGGGTGGGGCAACTGTTCCTGCACCTGAACTAGACGGACTAGAACAACCTCTGGGATTTACAAGAAATCACCTGACTGACTAGAAAGGTCACCCTTATCTCCCTATCACTTCATGAAGTACAACTAGGCCCCACATCACTATAAAACGTTAACTGTATCTGCACTTGCAGACATACGACTCCAAGGACGTCTATAAAGTCACTATTACAAGACACAAGCCTGATACAATAAAGTATTGTTCTGTCTTTCTAAATGGACATGAAATGAAGTGTGACTTTTGTAAAGGCTATATGCAACACATTTTTTACAAAGCTGGATGGTGTTAAGATATACAGTTGAAGTCGGAAGTTTACATACACCTTACATACATTTGAACTCAGTGTTTCACAATTCCTGACATGTAATAATTCCCTGACTTAGGTCAGTTAGGATCACCAATTTATTTTAATAATGTAAAATGTCAGAATAATAGTAGAGAGAATTATTTTTTTCAGCTTTTATTTCTTTCATCACATTCCCAGTGGGTCAGAAGTTTACATACACTCAATTAGAATTTGGTAGCATTGCCTTTAAATGTATTAACTTGGGTCAAATGTTTTGGGTAGTCTTCCACAAGCTTCCAACAATAAGTTGGGTGAATTTTGGCCCATTCCTTCTGACAGAGCTGGTGTAACTGAGTCGGGTTTATAGGCCTCCTTGCTCGCACATGCTTTTTCAGTTCTGCCCACACATTTTCTATAGGATTGAGGTCAGGGATTTGTGATGGCCACTCCAAAACCTTGACTTTGTTGTCCTTAATTAAGCCATTTTTCCACATCTTTGGAAGTATGCTTGTGGTCATTGTCCATTTGGAAGACCCATTGCGACCAAGCTTTAACTTCCTGACTGATGTCTTGAGATGTTGCTTCAATATATCCACATAAATTTCCTTCCTCATGAAGACATCTATTTTGTGAAGTGCACCAGTCCCTCCTGTAGCAAAGCATCCCCACAACATGATGCTGCCACCCCCGTGCTTCACGGTTGGGATGGTGTTCTTCGGCATGCAAGCCTCCCCCTTTTTCCTCCAAACATAATGATGGTCATTATGGCCAAACAGTTCTATTTTTGTTTCATCAGGCCAGAGGAAATTTCTCCAAAAAGTATGATCTTTGTCCCCAAGTGCAGTTGCAAACCGTAGTCTGGCTTTTTTATGGTGGCTTTGGAGCAGTGATTTCTTCCTTGCTGAGTGGCCTTTCAGGTTATGTCGATGTAGGACTTGTTTTACTGTGGATATAGATACTTTAGTATCTGTTTCCTCCAGAATCTTCACAAGGTCCTTTGCTGTTGTTCTGGGATTGATTTGCACTTTTCACACCAAAGTCGTGTCTCCTTTCTGAGCGGTATGATGGCTGCGTGGTCCCATGGCGTTTATACTTGCGTATTATTGTTTGTACAGATAAACGTGGTACATTCAGGCATTTGGAAATTGCTCCCAAAGATGAACCAGACTTGTGGAGGTCTACAATTTTTTTTCTGAGGTCTTGGCTGATTTCTTTTGATTTTCCCATAATGTCAAGCAAAGAGGCACTGAGTTTGAAGGTAGGCCTTGAAATACTTCCACAGGTACACCTCCAATTGACTCAAATGATGTCAATTAGCCTATCAGCAGCTATTAAAGCCCCCCAAAAATGTACTTGTCATTCACAAAGTAGATGTCCTAACCGACTTGCCAAAACTTTAGTTTGTTAACAAGAAATGTGTGGAGTGGTTGAAAAATGAGTTTTAATGACTCCAACCTAAGTGTATGGAAACTTCCGACTTCAACTGTAGATGGGAGGAGTTGAATGGAGCTGAAGGGTGGGACTAATAACAACAAGAGAAGTAATGTAAAATATACTGTGTCCGTAAAATGTATATCGTTTCAGAACTTTTGTGATACAGCACAGTTAAAAATATTTTGCAAATAGAAATCAAACTGGATGGACATCAGAAATATATGGGAGAGTTTGAGGAAGGACATGACTAAAAACAAACTAAATTTAACTAAATATAATTGCGTCTGTAAAATATATATAGTATGTGTTAGCTTGAAGTAGAAGCCTAAGTGTTAATTTACTCCAATTAGAGGAGGGGTGGTAGGTTTAGGGCAAAACAAGAAAATATATAAATAAAAATACATGTATGTATATGTTTTCATATGTATGTAGGTACAGTGCATTTGGAAAGTATTCAGACCCCTTGACTCTTTTCACATTTTGTCACGTTACAAACTTATTATCATTTTTCCCTCATCAATCTACACACAATACCCCATAATGACAAAGTGAAAACAGGTTTTTAGGATTATTTGCAAATGTATTAAATATAAAAACAACAATACCTTAATAAGTATTCAGACCCTTTGCTATGAGACTAGAAATTGAGCTTAGGTGCATCCTGTTTCAATTGAAACTTGAGGTTTCTACAACTTAATTGGAGTCCACCTGTGGTAAATTCATTTGATCGGACATGATTTGGAAAGGCACACACCTGTCTATAGAAGGTCCCACAGTTGACAGTACATGTCAGAGAAAAAAAACAAGCCAAGAGGTTGGAAGAATTGTCCGTAGAGCTCTGAGATGGATTGTGTTGAGGCACAGATCTGGGGAAGGGTACCATAAAATGTCTGCAGCATTGAAGGTCCCCAAGAACACAGTGGCCTCCATCATTCTTAACATGGAAGAAGTTTGGAACCAACAAGACACTTCTTAAAGCTGTCCGCCTGGCCAAACTGAGCAATTGGGGGAGAAGGGCCTTGGTCAGGGAGGTGACCAAGAACCCGATGGTCACTCTGACAGAGCTCTAGAGTTCCTCTGTGGAGATGGGAGAATCATCTCTGCAGCACTCCACCATTAAGGTCTTTATGGTAGAGTGGCAAGACAGAAGCCACTCCTCAGTAAAAGGCATATAACAGCATGCTTGGAGTTTGCCAAAAGGCACCAAAAGAATCTGTGGCTTCGGGACAAGTCTCTGCATGTCCTTGAGTTGCCCAGTCAGAGCAGGGACTTGAACCCGATCGAACATCTACGGAGAGACCTGTTTTTGATTTGTTGTTATGGGGTATTGTGTGTAGATTGTAGGGAAAAAACTATTGAATCGATTTTAGAATAATGCTGAAAAACTAAAGGGGCCTGAATGCACTGTATATGTGTATATGTGACTCACCACCTAGATTCGGTCTTATGTAGCAAAATTTGAAATGGTGTTTATTACATTGGATAAATTAGAGACTCAGAGCTACAAAATGGTATATCATACACTGCAATTGAGGAACAATGGGAAAATAATTCTGCTTTAAAAGTTGATCAACTTGTAAACTCACTTTTGAGAAAATGGCCTTTGAAAGTGTTGGTATCTAGTGAAGAGCTCTTCTTTGTCTACATCCATTCAGCATCGTTCACACCCTCTTATGCTTTAGCCCCACCCATCTCGCTGCGCTCTCGGAACGCACACTTGACGCTCTGGTCGATGATTTGTTTACCTATGGATAACCAGCTCTTCTGGTTAAATAGACGTTTACTGACACCAGCCATATTCAACAGGTGTTGCACACACGTCACATAACATTAGCTAATGAGCCAGCCAGCTATCGTTAGCTAGTTAAACAACAATGAACAGTGCCAAAAATGCCACAGTGCAGGGAGCTAACCAACCAGGTTCAATGTTAGCTAGCTAACATTAGGCTCTAACTATAAAAGCAAACTGCTCTGGGATACGAATAATAACTCAATTTAGGGAGCCAGCCGGCTAACGTTATCTAGCTAACAGTACACGTTAGCTTAAGACATATAGCTAGCTAGCGAGGTAAACAATGTACAATATATTCCAACACTCAGACAGAATTTACAAACAAGGCATTTGTGTTTAGTGAGTCTGCCAAATCAGATGCAGTAGGGATGTTATCTTGAAGAGTGTGTGAATTGGACAATTTTCCAGTCAAAATGTAACAAGTACTTTTGGGTGTCAGGGAAAATTTATGGAGTAAAAAGTACATTATTTATTTTGGAATGTAGTGAAGTAAAAGCAAAAGTTGCCAAAAATATAAATAGTAAAGTAATGTACAGATACCCCCCCAAAAAAAAGTACTTTAAAGTATTTTTACTTAAGTACTTTTGACCACATCCCAAATGCCTTCACACCAGTACATTAGCAATATTTTATATACTGTTACAAACCCACTTATCAAATAGTATTTGATACAAATGTTAAGGCCATGCAACCTGAGTTGAAACCTGAGTGATTGAGGCTACCTGTCTCTACCTTACCCCTACCTACAGTTCCCTCTGTTAATTTTGAGTATACCTGCCTCTACCTTACCCCTACCTACAGTACCCTCTGTTAATATTGAGGCTACCTGCCTCTACCTTACCCCTACCTACAGTACCCTCTGTTAATATTGAGACTACCTGCCTCTACCTTACTCCTACCTACAGTACCCTCTGTTAATATTGAGTCTACCTTCCTCTAACTTACCTCTACCTACAGTACCCTCTGTTAATATTGAGACTACCTGCCTCTACCTTACCCCTACCTACAGTACCCTCTGTTAATATTGAGTCTACCTTCCTCTAACTTACCTCTACCTACAGTACCCTCTGTTAATATTGAGACTACCTGCCTCTACCTTACCCCTACCTACAGTACCCTCTGTTAATATTGAGAATACCTGCCTCTACCTTACCCCTACCTACAGTACCCTCTGTTAATATTGAGACTACCTGCCTCTACCTTACCCCTACCTACAGTACCCTCTGTTAATATTGAGAATACCTGCCTCTACCTTACTCCTACCTACAGTACCCTCTGTTAATATTGAGACTACCTGTCTCTACCTTACTCCTACCTACAGTACCCTCTGTTAATATTGAGACTACCTGCCTCTACCTTACTCCTACCTACAGTACCCTCTGTTAATATTGAGACTACCTGTCTCTACCTTACTCCTACCTACAGTACCCTCTGTTAATATTGAGACTACCTGCCTCTACCTTACCCCTACCTACAGTACCCTCTGTTAATATTGAGTCTACCTGTCTCTACCTTACTCCTACCTACAGTACCCTCTGTTAATATTGAGACTACCTGTCTCTACCTTACCCTACCTACAGTACCCTCTGTTAATATTGAGACTACCTGCCTCTACCTTACTCCTACCTACAGTACCCTCTGTTAATATTGAGACTACCTGTCTCTACCTTACTCCTACCTACAGTACCCTCTGTTAATATTGAGACTACCTGCCTCTACCTTACCCCTACCTACAGTACCCTCTGTTAATATTGAGTCTACCTGTCTCTACCTTACTCCTACCTACAGTACCCTCTGTTAATATTGAGACTACCTGTCTCTACCTTACCCCTACCTACAGTACCCTCTGTTAATATTGAGTCTACCTGTCTCTACCTTACTCCTACCTACAGTACCCTCTGTTAATATTGAGTCTACCTGTCTCTACCTTACTCCTACCTACAGTACCCTCTGTTAATATTGAGTCTACCTGCCTCTACCTAAGCTGCACCTCCGTAGTTTTTGGGACAGTGAAGCATGTTTTCTTCTTTCTGCTCTATACTCCATAAGTTTGGATTTGAAATCATGACTATGAGGTTAAAGTGCAGACCGTCAGCTTTAATTTTAGGGTATTTTCATCCATACCAGGTGAACCATTTAGAACAACATAATGTGTAATAAACTTGTAAAAAGTTTATAATTCTCAGAATATCAGGCGAGGGCTGAAAATCGTTTCCACATAAAAAAAATGTAGGGGGCAGGATATTTATTAAGGATGAAACTCAAATTAACTTTGAGCGCTTTAATTAGAATTTTACACTGCAAACACTAACAATTGTTGTTCATTCCACGAGATGTAGCGGATCCGGAAAATAGGTTCTGGAACGCATTAGTCCAAAACTGAGAGGTGCTGGATCCTGTTCCCGCATAATCCAGCTCAAATAAAGCACTGATGATACAAGTAAAACACATTAACACATTACCAAAGATCTGACTTTAATAACTTGTGATTCAGAACATTTTCAGTGGGGGAAGAGACCCTCCAGAGTTGCTGCAGTCTGTGTTCTACTGGCTGTCGTTCTATGCCTGTTGGATTCCTGTAAGTGAAAAATATATATATATATTTGTAGTCATTGTTTTGGCAGTTACACATTTTGATTATTTTTTCCCTTTTACAGATGCAGAGAGAAACCAGCTACAGAATAGTCTAAATACCAGGACTACAGAGAGAGACCAGTTGAAGAAGAGTCTGAACACTACAACTATGGAGCGTGACCAGCTACAGAAGGAGATAGAAAGACTGAACTGGAAGATCACAGGTAAGGACAGCCCCCACCACAGTTTCTGTAGTTGACCTGTTATCTCACACACAAGCATATTCAAGAAGTATTATCAGCGCTAGCTGTGGCCATTAGGACCAGAAACAAATGACAGGAACTGTGTTTTGCCGTAGCGCTCAACACATGCCGCAGGAGATCAGAGGTCATCAGAACTACCTACCTAGAACGCCCTCAGATTTTGTTTTGTCAGTCAAGGAAGTTTGATATATAATGTAGTTCGACATCTTTAATCATTCACTGTGGCATCTTTTAGAATTCACCAGTGGCCTTGTGGTTAGTGTCCGCCCTGAGATTGGAAGTTTGGGAGTTTGATCCCCGACCGAGTCGTATGAAAGGCTGTAAGAATGTTACCCGATGAGTGTCTGCTTGGCTAAACAAGAATTTTAAAGTGAATATAAGGTCCTACGATACACTAGTGTCCAGCGGTGTACTTACATTTTTATTTTATTTTATATAAACGGGGTTATCTGAGACCAAGGTCTCATTTGCAGTAGAGCCCTGTGTTCAATACAAATAAATAAATAAACACATACAGTGGCAAGAAAAAGTATGTGAACCCTTTGGAATTACATGGATTTCTGCATAAATTGGTCATCAAATTTTACCTGATCTTCATCTAGGTCACAACAATAGACAAACACAGTCTGCTTAAACTTTATACACACAAACAATTATACGTTTTCATGTGTAAACATTCACAGTGCAGGGTGGAAAAAGTATGTGAACCCTTGGATTTAATAACTGGTTGACCCGGATCAGACCTGCACAACGGTCAAGAGGAATGTTGGACCACTCCTCTTTACAAAATTGATATAGTTCAGAAATATTCTTGGGATGTTTGGTATGAACTGCTCTCTTGAGGTCATGCCCCAGCATCTCAATCGGGTTGAGGTCAGGACTGATTGGGCCACTCTAGAAAGCGTATTTTCTTTTGTTGAAGCCATTCTGTTGTTGATTTACTTCTGTGTTTTGGGTCATTGTCTTATTGCATCACACAACTTCTGTTGAGCTCCAATTGGTGGACAGAGAGCCTTACAGTTGGTATGAGGTTTTGATGTTGGTGCGCTGTGCCTTTTTCTCCACACAGAGTGTTGTGTGTTCCTTCCAAACAACTCAACTGTAGTTTCATCTGTCCACAGAACATTTTGCCAGTAGCGCTGTGGAACATCCAGGTGGACGTGCAGCAATGTTTTTTTTGGACAGCAGTGGCTTCTTCCATGGTGTCCTCCCAAGAACACCATTCTTGTTTAGTGTTTTATGTATCGTAGACTCGTTAACAGAGATGTTAGCATGTTCCAGAGATTTCTGTATGTCTTTAGCTAACACTCTAGGATTCTTCTTAACCTCATTGAGCATTCTGCTCTGTGCTCTTGCAGTCATCTTTGCAGGACGGCCACTCCTAGGGAGATTAGCAACAGTGCCAAATGTTCTTAATTTATAGACAATTTGTCTTACCGTGGACTGATGAACATCGATATTTTTGTAACCCTTTCCAGCTTTATGTAAGTCAACAATTCTTAATCTTAGGTCTTCCGACATCTCTTTTGTTCGAGGCATGGTTGACATCAGGCAAAGCTTCTTGTGAATAGCACACTCAAATTTTGAGAGTGTTTTTACAAGGCAGGGCAGTTCTAACCAACACCTGAAGTGTAATGTAATTCATTGACCTGGTTTTATAATTAGTATTTCTAGAAGAGAATGGAGATGTCAGATACATTGGAAGTGTTTACTTGTACATCAAGCTGCCTCACACTACAAGAAACAGGAGCAGGAGACTAGATCCTATGAGCTGTTCTGGCCTCTCACAAGCCTAGGCTCGTGAAAAGTTACTTACTTATACATTGTGTGAATAAATAATAGTTGCAAAGTTATCTTTAACTTGAAAATGTACCTGAACAAAAATATTAAGGCAACATGTAAAGTGTTGGTCTCATGTTTCCTGAGCTGAAATAAAATATCCCAGAAATGTTACGTATGCACAAACAGCTCAAATGTTGTTCACACATTTGTTTACGTCCCTGTCAGTGAGCATATCTCTTTTGCCAAGATAATCCATCCTCCTGACAGGTGTGGCATATCAAAAAGCTGATTAAACAGCATGATACTTACACAGGTGCACCTTGTGCTGGGGAAAATGAGGCCACTCTAAAATGTGCAGTTTTGTCCACAACACAATGCCATCAATGTCTCAAGTTTTGAGGGAGCATGCAATTTGCATGGTGACTCCAAGAATGTCGACCCGAGCTGCTGCCAGAGAATTGTATGTTAATTTCTCTACATTAAGCCACCTCCAACGTCGTTTTAGAGAATTTGGCAGTACGTCCGACCGGCCTCACAACTGCAGACCACGTGTAACCACGCAGGCTCAGGACCTGCACATGCGGCTTCTTCACCTGCCACCCGGACAGCTGAGGAAACTATGGGTTTGCACAACCGATGAATTTCTGCTCAAACTGATTTCACAAATTTCTTCAGAAATCGTCTCAGGGAAACTCGTCTGCATGTAGCATGGATCTGTACACATTTCCTGGAAGCTGAAAATATCCCTGTTCTTCCATGGCTTGAATACTCACCAGACATGTTACCCATTGAGCATGTCTGGGATGCTCTGGATCGACACGTACAACAGTGTGTTCCAGTTCCCGACAATATCCAGCAACTTTGCACAGCCATTTTAGTGGACTGGGACAATATTCCACAAGCCACAATCAACAGGCTGATCAACTCTATGTGAAGGAGATGTGTCGCGCTGCATGTGACAAATGGTGGTTTTCTGATCCACACCCCTACCTTTTATTAAGGTGTCTGAGATCAACAGATGCATATCTGTATTCCCAGTCATGTTAAATCCATAGATTAGGGCCTAATGAATCTATTTCAATGGACTGATTTCCTTCTATGAACTGTAACTAAGTAAAATCTTTGAAATGGTGGCATGTTTATATTTTTCATCAGTGTAAAAGCTGTAGAAAAAACAGGCAATTCACACAAACGATTCCTGTTGGAAATCACCAGAACATTAGAATTATATCCTAAAGCTGCAAGGTGAAATCTCTATCAGCTCCTTGGAAGGGTTCATTAGAAGTGCTTTATCTGTCATGTTCTTTTTATTTTTCATACATTATTTTTCATAACAGTTGAGTGTCAAATATGGTAAATGTCAAACTTCTAGGGTCCTGTCCTGAAGAATGGAGAAGGTTTGGCTGCAGCTGTTACTACCTCTCTACTGAGGAGAAATAGTAAGTAACAATGCTTTTTCACAACATTCATTCATTCATCAATGGATTTCAATTAGTCCTTTTTGTCTGGATTGGTCTGACTGACTCTGTTACTGAGGGGACCTGGAAATGGGTGAACGGCACCCCACTGACCACCCCAAGGTAAGAGACTACTGCTCTAATAACACTGACCACCCCAAGGTAAGAGACTACTGCTCTATAATAACACTGACCATCCCAAGGTAAGAGACTACTGCTCTAATAACACTGACCATCCCAAGGTAAGAGACTACTGCTCTAATAACACTGACCAACCCATGGTAAGAGACTACTGCTCTATAATAACACTGACCACCCCATGGTAAGAGACTCCTGGTCAATAATAACACTGACCACCCCAAGGTAAGAGACTTCTACTCAATAATAACACTGACAACACCAAGGTAAGACACTACAGCTCCATAATAACACTGACCAACAAAAAAAGAGAGAGAGAGAGAGAGAGAGAGAGAGAGAGAGAGAGAGAGAGAGAGAGAGAGAGAGAGAGAGAGAGAGAGAGAGAGAGAGAGAGAGAGAGAGAGAGAGAGAGAGAGAGAGAGAGAGAGAGAGAGAGAGAGAGAGAGAGAGAGAGAGAGAGAGAGAGAGAGAGAGAGAGAGAGAGAGAGAGAGAGAGAGAGAGAGAGAGAGAGAGAGAGAGAGAGAGAGAGAGAGAGAGAGAGAGAGAGAGAGAGAGAGAGCTGCTCTATAATAACACTGATCACCCCAAGGTAAGAGACTACTGCTGTAATAACACTGACCACCCCAAGGTAAGAGACTACTGCTCTAATAGCTTTGACCTCCCCACGGTAAGAGACTACTGCTCTTATAACATCTACCACCCCAAGGTAAGAGACTACTAATCTAATAACAATTACCACCCAAGGTAAGAGACTACTGATCTAATAACACTGAACACCCCAAGATAAGAGACTACTGCACTATACTAACTCTGACCACCCCAAGGTAAGAGACTACTAATCTAATAACACTTACCACCCCAAGGTAAGAGACTACTGACCTAATTACACTGAACACCCCAAGATAAGAGACTACTGCTCTATAATAACAATTACCACCCCAAGGTAAGAGACTACTGCTCTAATAACACTGAACACCCCAAGATAAGAGACTACTGCACTATACTAACTCTGACCACCCCAAGGTAAGAGACTACAGCTCCTTAATAACACTTACCACCAAGGTAAGAGACTATGGCTCTAATAACACTGACCACCCCAACGTAAGAGACTACTGCTCTAATAACACTGACCACCCCAAGGTAAGAGGGTACTGCTCTATAATAACACTGACCAACAAGGCAAGAGACTACTGCTCTAATATCACTGACCACCCCAAGTAATCAAATCAAAGTCTATTTGTCACGTTTGCCGAATACAACAGGTGTAGACCTTACAGTGAAATGCTTACTTACAGGCTCAAACCAATTTGACAGAGGTTGAAGAATTTTGAAAACAATTATGGACAAATGGTGGACAATCCAGTTGTGGAAAGACACAGCTGTAATCAGAAACGAATAGTTGTGGAAATGACATTTCTAAAAACATGATTTCACTTTGTCACTGTGGGGTATTGTGTGGGTGAGAGAAAAAAAGATGACATCCATTTTCAATTCAGGCTGTAAGTATAAATATTTTCTCAGTCCTCGCCTCCTTCTCAAAACACGTAGGAGAATACAAGCCTTGAATACTCCTTCACATACTGGGCTCATAATAGTTTGTAGGTCACACCGTTCGGACGCTACAGACGTTTTCATGAGAAGACCGATTTTTGGGATGTCTCATGGTCTGACAATCAATGCTTTAGCTCTGCCACCTTCCACCACAGATGTGGAAGGCTGACATCGGCAGATGTGCTGGATTGAGATGCAGTCAATGCAGAAACTGATATCTCTAAGTTACACTGATGGACTTTGATGGGGATTTTATTATTATGTTACTTAGATTGACGCACTGGTGCATCAATGGACTCAGGCTTTCTGTCACGCAGCATAATTTGGAGGTTCCTGCAGTTGGCTACATGGCATATCTAGCCCAGCCGAATGGGCCAGACAGCTCTCCCTTAGACACTTGCCTTGAGGCCACCAGCTCCTTCACACTTCACTAGCTTCTCTTTGTATGTTTGACATGGAGATTGGAGGAAACATTCAAGAGTACTAAGAATCCAACATTAGAACTGAATATAACAGGTCTGTTAGTGACCTCTACTGGTCAGGTCTATACTTACCAATAATGCTGCCATTAACAGGCTGTCTGTAGGTCACCCAGCATAAGTTGGAGGTAGCTGGAGTTGGATACATGGTATTTCTAGGGCAGAATCACATCAGTATGCAAATACACCCAAACTCTGGATAGATTGGTGAGCTGTGGTAAGGTGAGTTCAGAGGTGTGGCCTCATTGGTCTAGCCTTAGCTACCAATGTGCAGAGGGAGAAATAAAAAAACTATTAAAAAAACGAACAAAATTACAAAATCATCATGAAAATAAATATTATTTCCCATGACGTGATTGATCACTTACATAATAACTTGAAACGGATTGTTCTGGACTCACTAGAAATGATTTCACCAGAAGAGAACACAATGATCAAAAACCAAACATGTCGCTCATGGTTCATTTGTATAAATACACAATCTACAAAATATGAATACATAATTTATCAAAATCATTTATACAAAAAGGGTAAAACAAATGTACCATTGCAAAACATTTTTCTACGGTGTGCACTAATAAATACACCCCAGATTTACTAAGTGTTAGCAGCAGGGGTGTATTCATTAGTCGGATGTAACATCTGCAGTTTTTTTCTTCAAAATGGAGTTAAAAATGAATGACAGAACGAAAATGCACACTTTGGTTAATTGTTTTATTTTGTATTTACTCTAGGCAAGTCAGTTAAGAACTAATTCTTATTTACAATGACGGCCTACACCGGCCAACAACTTCCCTAAATTTAGATGGCACCCTATAGTGATTGGCCATTGTCAAATGTTGTGTGCACTTTTGAGAAGTACCCTTAATGTCATTATTTACATTCTATGTCGGTCTTATGCACTGCATCTGTAAAAAAACACAGGCCACTTTTCATCCATGGATATAAGGTCACCACAAGTACAACAGGGCATGTAGAAAGAAAAAGGCTTCATTTTAAACGTCATGTTATTTCATCATTCAATGCAAGGTTTGCGTGCTGGTTTTTTTACCTTTATTTAACTAGGCAAGTTCTTATTCTCATTTAATTCTTATTCAGAATGACGCCCTACCTGGCCAGAACAGGATGGCGCTGGGACCTTTGGCCTCTACCCAAGCCTGACATAGAAAAGAATACAAACAATCCTCAATTACTCACCCATTCAATACAATACACTGTTAACTGTTGAGGTAACTTGGTAGTGTGAATAATTAATTAACCATTCTGGTCTAAAGACACAGTTCATTTATCAGGAGGACAATGCAGTTGCTCTGACTACACAAGAAGTTGGCAGAGCCATATATATAACAGACCAAGGGCATTACACGTTTCCAGATGAATGATTACCAGATAAATGCAGATTGTGGTGAATACCAGAGATATGCAGATTGTAGTGATTACCAGAAATATGCAGATGATTGTGATTACCAGAGAAATTCTGATTGTGGTGATTACCAGAGATAAGCAGATTGTAGTGATTACCAGAAATATGCAGATGATAGTGATTACCAGAGATATGCAGATGATAGTGATTACCACAGATATGCAGATTGATGGTGATTAGCAGACATGCAGATTGATAGTGATTACCAGAGACATGCAGATTGATAGTGATTACCAGAGACATGCAGATTGATAGTGATTACCAGAGATATGCAGATTGATAGTAATTACCACAGGTATGCAGATTGATAGTGATTACCAGAGATATGCAGATTGATAATGATTACCAGAGACATGCAGATTGGATAGTGATTACCAGAGATATGCAGATTGATAGTAATTACCACAGGTATGCAGATTGATAGTGATTACCAGAGATATGCAGATTGATAGTGATTACCAGAGACATGCAGATTGGATAGTGATTACCAGAGATATGCAGATTGATAGTGATTACCAGAGACATGCAGATTGATAGTAATTACCACAGGTATGCAGATTGATGGTGATTACATATATGCAGACTGCAGAATCAAATTACAGTTGGCACTATGCATTGAGGCAGGTAGCGTTCTCCTTGCATCCCCCAAACCCAGATTTGTCCATCAGACTGCCAGATGGTGAAGTGTGATTCATCACTCCAGAGAACGCGTTTCCACTGCTGCTAACTCCAATATCAGCAAGCTTTACACCACTCCAACCCATGCTTGGCATTGCACATGGCCACGTTGAAAGTCACTGATAACAGCACTCCCAATCCTTATTTGCCGTACAGTTTGTATTATTTATGACAATGTATTACATACAGTGTATAAGGCCTTCGAGGGCCTACTTATACCCTGACACAGTGGTGTTAGGAATCTCCTGGTTTGCAGGCCACATCAGGCCTGCAAGTCACATTATGCTGGCTTGCAAAGTGATGTGTAATTCTATTGGAATCCAACCAGAGTTAGGATATCCATTAAGTGGAGTTGTTATTCACACCCAACCTGCATTCAGAATGACTGCCAGAGTAGGGAAGATTGAATACTGAGACTACCTCAATAATCTTAGCTGGAACAACCATCTCAGTAATGGGTACAATAAATACAATTACAAAAATATTGGATTAGTTTAGATAATGTTATGTTATTTATCTTTGTGTAGCATACAATTAACCAACCAATCAATGTAAAAACACATATTACAGAAAATCTCCTGAAATATGATATAGGTTCTATGTAGAACCCTTCTTGGCTTCCAAAGAATACTTCTTGCCTTCTAAAGAATCATGAAAGAACCCTTTCTGCCAAAAACGGTTCTTAGGATGTCAAGGGCTCTATTTCTGTCCGGCCGGTAAGACGGCGCTAGTGTCAAACCTACGTTAGTTTGCAATTTCCTCATTTAAAAACTGGCGTCCTGGCATTTTCCTACAGAAGACCAACCAAAAACCAACCAAAAGCTGGTTTAGCAGTAATGCAGTTGGGTATGTCATGAACTTTGACAGTAGAAATGCAGTCTATCCAGCTGTGACTCAAACTGCCCATATGGACATGGAACAAGAATATCCTGTGCTTTTGGTGCCTGTATAAAACTCATGTTTTTCCCATTTCATTTTATTTGATTAGAAATAGTGAAAATAGCCAAAGTATTTCTGACCCCTGAACCTACAGTGTAGTGCTAGCGCCTGCACTTAGATTTACCATTGCTTAAGGTTCTAGGTAGAAAATGGGAGACTATGTACAAAAAGTGCTGTCATTTCTAAATGGATGAAAATACCCTCAAATTAAAGGTGACAGTCTGCACTTTAACCTTATAGTCATTGTTTGATTTCAAATACAAACTTTTAGAGTAAAGAGTCAAAAGAATAAAAAATGATTCACTGTCCCAGTAATTAAAGAGGGCACTGTATATCAAACCGTTTCCAAACAACTTGAACCGAGCTGTCCTGTGCTGACCTGGTTACTCATTTACCATAATTGCTGGAACTGTGCTATAAAGGACTGTAATGTTCTGTATGCGTTCCTACAGTGAGCATAGGACCACTCATGATATGCAAGAAGCATGAGCTCTAATTATTGCCTTAATTAAAAATGATTCTAATTTGAGAATTCATTATGGCGACTTCACTAGTGAATATTAGAAGGACAGTTTGTACATATGATTGGAGTCTGAGTCAGTCAGTCAGTCAGCATTATAGTGTAAACTCTGTTAAATGTGGATAATGGCAGCATTATATATATTTTTTACCAGGTAAGTTGACTGAGAACACATTCTCATTTACAGCATCAACCTGGGGAATAGTTACAGTGGAGAAGTGGGGGATGAATGAGCCTAATTGTAAGCTGTGGATGATTAGGTGACCCTGATGGTATGAGGGACAGCTTGGGAATTTCGCCAGGACACCAGGGTTAACACCTCTACTCTTACAATAAGTGCCATGGGATCTTTAAGAAGCAAGCCAGCAGTGGGATGCAGGGAGGTATGCTGCTGGTATTAATTAATACATTGTCAAGATGTGTTTAAATGTCCTTTGCACATTTTGCACCATTTTCTATTTGTTACAAAGAGTAGAAAGAAGAGCCGGAATAATTATTCCCTTTGTTTTGGTACTGTCCGTATGCAGCTTGTTTTTGGTCGCAGATCCAGGTATGGTTGAAGAAGTGCAACATTTACCTGGAGCTAACTCTGCAGATAGCACTACTAGGTGATTTTACAAGTCCTACTCAATCGATCAATATTACAATACTTTCAGCAAAAAAGTCTTTAATTTCAAAAAATCTTTAATTTACAATCAGTAGAAACTATGAGAATAACAAGGTTCAGAACTTTTGTGAAACATGGCAGCACAGTTGAAAAATATATGGCAAATAGAAAAAAAATTGATGGTGTTCAGAGATAGATGGGAGGGGCTGAGTGGAGTTGAAGGATGGGATTAGAAACAACAAGATAACTCATGTAAAATATACTGTGCCGTAAAATGTATATAGGTGCAGATCTTTAGTGAAACAGCACTGTTAAAAATATATGGCAAAATAGGAATCAAACTGGATGGACATCAGAAATAGATGGGAGACGTTGAGGGTAGCTGAAGGATGGGATTAAAAACAAACTAAAGATAATAATTGTAAAATACATTGTGTCCGTAAAATGTATATAGTATGTGTAAGCAGGAAGTAGAAGCCTAAGTGAAGCCTTGTCCATTAGTTTACTCCAATTATGGGAGGTGTGGAAAGGTCAGGGGAACATAATAAAGTAAAATATATTTAAAAGATATACAGTTGAAGTCTGAAGTTTACATACACCTTAGTCAAATACATTTAAACTCAGTTTTTCACAATTCCTGACATTTAATCCTAGTAATAATTCCCTGTCTTAGGTCAGTTAGGATCACCACTTTATTTTAAGAATGTGAAATGTCAGAATAAAAGTAGAGAAAATGATTTATTTAAGCTTTTATTTCTTTCATCACATTCCCAGTGGGTCAGAAGTTTACATACACTCAATTAGTATTTGGTAGCATTGCCTTTAAATTGTTTATCTTGGGTCAAACGTTTTGGGTAGCCTTTCACAAGCTTCCCACAATAAGTTGGGTGATGACAATGACAAATCTATTTATATCATGAACGCATTGAATATAATGAATATTGGGTCTCAGTACCTCTTTGAAATCATCCCTGAGCTTCCTCACTCTTATCATGTCTGCTTTCTGATAAGGTTTTAGGACCATCAGCTCCACAAAGACCTCTGCTCCCACCACAGGGATGACAAAAAGATAATAAGAATACTGTATGTTTTCTGGTCTGTTTGTTTGCATGTTAACAGCATTTAACCACGAGTTGAAGACATTTGAACTTCATCAAATATTTGAATGTAGAATAGATATTTTAAATAAAGTTTGCGGCGTATGCCAAGATTTATCAGATGTGTTGTTATTTGACACTATCAATATTTGACACCAGAAAAATGACAAATATCAGAACTACATACTCTTGTCTCTTAGAAAACGTAGAACTGTTTTGTTTTTTTACAGGAGGGAGTGTTCAGCTGTGGGGTGTGGTAGGACGGTGAGATGGTGGAAGCAGAAGCGCGTCGATTACAGCGAGAAAGATGAGTGGACAACAGTGAAGTGCAAGAATGGAACAACAAGTGCTAAGATTGTTATGGAAAACGAGTCTGGTGAATTGTTCCTTGTTGGAATACGTTTTTTGGATAAAGATGTTTATTTGGGAAACCCTTTAGAAGTCACGAAGATGGTGTTGGGAAAAATGGATGCATTCAAAGTAACCAGGAATGGTATGGTGCTGATATCGTGTAGTCATAGTAACCAGGAGTGGTATGGTGTTGATATCGTGTAGTCAAAGTAACCAGGAGTGGTATGGTGTTGATATCGTGTAGTCATAGTAACCAGAAGTGGTATGGTGTTGATATCGCGTAGTCATAGTAACCAGGAGTGGTATGGTGTTGATATCGTGTAGTCAAAGTAACCAGGAGTGGTATGGTGTTGATATCGTGTAGTCAAAGTAACCAGGAGTGGTATGGTGTTGATATCGTGTAGTCAAAGTAACCAGGAGTGGTATGGTGTTGATATCGTGTAGTCATAGTAACCAGGAGTGGTATGGTGTTGATATCGTGTAGTCAAAGTAACCAGGAGTGGTATGGTGTTGATATTGTGTAGTCATAGTAACCAGGAGTGGTATGGTGTTGATATCGTGTAGTCAAAGTAACCAGGAGTGGTATGGTGTTGATATCGTGTAGTCATAGTAACCAGGAGTGGTATGGTGTTGATATCGTGTAGTCAAAGTAACCAGGAGTGGTATGGTGTTGATATCGTGTAGTCATAGTAACCAGGAGTGGTATGGTGTTGATATTGTGTAGTCATAGTAACCAGAAGTGTTACGGTGTTGATATCGTGTAGTCATAGTAACCAGAAGTGGTACGATGTTGATATCGTGTAGTCATAGTAACCAGAAGTGGCATGGTGATGATATCGTGTAGTCATAGTAACCAGAAGTTGTACGGTGTTGATATCGTGTAGTCAAAGTAGCCAGAAGTGGTACGGTGTTGATATCGTGTGTATCTAAAGAGCAAAAGGAACGTGCATTGTGGCTCGCAAAATAATCCACGCATGAAGTGAACAGCTTTGATTTTCGGAGCAAGGCACGGGTAAAATATGTTATCTCTGGCGTCCTGTTGGACATTGATAATCAATATATTATGGTAAGAATTACAGGAGTAGTTAATTCACGCAGCTTGGCCTGTAAGGGGAATAGGAAAATGGAAGTTATATGTTATTGAAGAGTCTGAATGTAAAATGTTGGAACTGCGGTGGAGATAATATTTCCGAATTCCCTGAGTGCCCTGTTAGGGTGAAAGGTTGAGGGGTCAAGCAAATCTCTGTGGAGGCGGTGAAGAACATTGAAGGGGCAAGACACCACAGTTCTGAAGAAGTTATGGCGGCGGATGCACCACAACCAGTTGCAAATGTTATACGTCAATCAAGTGATCTGGATTCACTTATTGTGAAAAAGTGGGATTTTGTTGCATTTATAGCCACTGGTATTAATTGTACTGCACAAGTGTTTAATAAACTGGACATCATTATATCTGCAGCCGAGAAGTTGTTGGGCTTCCAATATTTAACAGCAGAAGCACTGCAAGGACTACTGTCGCGTAAATGTCCCGCAATCACAGGATCCTTCTGAGCGTGTGCAAGGACCTGATTGCAAGAAATAATAATCCTTATTATCCACCTGTACAGTAGGTGGCGGAATGCACACATAATTGCTGCGAATTCCATTATAACAAAGAAGAAAGTAAATTTGACGACTCTTATGTGGCTCCACCCGAGGCCTGTCGACAGCAGGATACATGGTAGGTTAATATTTGTATTATATAAGTCAGGTGTAAGATTCTTTAGGAGTCACTTGTTATTTATCCCAAAGAAACGTGAAGATAATAGCCCGATCTTCAACTTCTTTCTAATAAATGACAGGTCAAACAAATACCCAACTAGGCCCACTATGGCGATGTGCGCACAAAGTCTTTCCAAAGTTGTTCTCTTTCACACAGCGATCTGACGCTGAGATGTGTTCTATTGAGCCGATATATTCATATATTTATCCTGAAATAATACATGCTTATGTTGAACGAAACAATAGGCAATAGTGTTAGTGTATTTGTTACTAACTTTGATAGGCGGTCATGTCATTGAGTGCTCTGAAGACCTTTTTAGTGTCCGTGTCCGAATACCCATCAGATTTGAAGACAATTGCGGAAATAGCGGGCGAAGTCAGACGACTTTTATTATTAATTATGACAAATGTTGAGCAATCAATTTCCGAACGCTCAACACCCCTTGAATATGGCCGGTGTCAGTAAACCTCGGCGAAAAGGCGTTATTAAATTGTTGCCAGCAGCACAGCTACAGTCACCAATGCGTTGGATAACATGAAAACAGCCTAACCAACTCTGCCAGAGCAAATAAAATGGTCAGAGTGGGAGTAGTTACTGTAGCAAGCTAGCCAACGTTAATTCGCTTGGGAGCTTGACTGCTGTTGAGGCCAGAACGCTCGGATCAACACTACTACTCCTGGCCAGAGCGTCCAGGTGCGCTCTGAACTCTCCGAGCGAATCTGACAATGCTCTGAATTTACGAACGCCCAGACAGCAATGTGGCACTCCGGATTGAATTAAATTTTTCACCCTAAATCAGTATTATACAGTATGTTAGTATGGGGCAGTGGTTCCCAAACTTTTTATAGTCCCGTACCCCTTCAAACATTCAACCGCCTGCTGCGTAACCCCTCTAGCACCAGGGTGAGCACACTCTCAATTAATGTTTTTTTTTTGCAATTGTAAGCATACCATACACACACTATACGATACATTTATGAAACATAAGAAAGAGTGAGTTTTTGTCACAACCCTGCCTGTGGGAAGTGACAAAGAGCTCTTATAGGACCAGGGCACAAATAATAATAATAATCAATGATTTTGCTCTTTATTTAGCCATCTTACATATAAAACCTTATTTGTTCATCAAATTGTGAATAACTCACCGAAGGTTAATGACGAGGGTGTGCTTGAAATGATGCACATAACTCTGCAATGTTGGGTTGTATTGGAGAGTCAGTCTTAACTAAATACAGACTGTGTGTGAAATAATTTTTCATGCTAGTGAGGGCCGAGAATCCACTCTCACATAGGTACTTGGTTGCAAAGGGCGTAAGTGTCTTAACAGCACGATTTGCCAAGGCAGGATACTCTTGAGCGCAGCCCTATCCAGAAATCTGGCAGTGGCTTCTGATTTAAATATAATTTTCACAGAACCGCTTGTTGCAATTTCAATGAGGCTCTCTTGATATCGGCAAGTGGATTGGAGGCAGGGCATGAAAGGGATAACACATCCAGTTGTTTGTGTCATCTGGGGAAGCACCTGAGTAATTGAGCACCCAACTCACTCATGTGCTTCTCTAAATCACATTTGACGTTGTCTGTAAGCTTGAGTTCATTTGCATACAAGAAATCATACAATGATGGAAAGACCTGTGTGTTGTCCTGGTTAATGCAGACAGAGAAGAGCTCCAACTTCTTAATCATAGCCTCAATTTTGTCCCGCACATTGAATATAGTTGCGGAGAGTCCCTGTAATCCTAGATTCAGATCATTCAGATGAGAAAAAACCTCACCCAGATAGGCCAGTCGTGTGAGAAACTCGTCATCATGCAAGCGGTCAGACAAGTGAAAAATGAGGGTCAGTAAAGAACTTTAAGCTCGTCTCTCAATATATATATATTTTTTTAAACGTGTCAATACTTTGCCCCTTGATAACCATGTTGTAAAAGCGTTACATGGTCACTGCCCATATCATTGCATAGTGCAGAAAATACACGAGAGTTCAGGGGCCTTGATTTAACAAAGTTAACAGACATATACCAGGAGCTGTGCCAGGCCCGCCACGTCTGTTGACTCATCTAGCTATAACGCATAGAATTCACTGGCTTGTATGCGAAGCAGTAATTGTTTCAAAACATCTCCTGCCATGCCACTGATGCATCGTGAAACAGTGTTGTTTGATGAAGACATTGTCTGTATAGTTTTTGTTGGCCTTTTCCCCAAGCATTGTCCCAGCCATATCCGCAGAAGCAGGATGAATTAAGTCCTTCACAATAGTTTGGCTACATACGGACCGTTAGTGGAATTCCAGTGAGAGAGTAACGGTTAATGTGATTGGATGTTCATTATTTGACTAGGCTACCTGTATTTGACATTGTGTTATTTTGAACATTAGATGGTTTAATTTTATTTTTGGCAGTGAAACGAGGCTACTCAGGCGAGGGAAATACACCACCCAAATGTATAGCCCAGTATGAAAATCTAAATGGACAGTTTGAAAATGTGAAACACATTTTTATTTGGCGTACCCCCAACGGCATTGCCCGTACCCCAGTTTGGGAATAGCCGGTATAGGGTATTCAAACACAGCTCAGGATTGACTTTTTGTAGAAAGAAAAATAAATCAACTTTTGACGTAAACTTGACATCAACTGTCTCCCATCTAGCCATGACCAGGTTCAGGCAGATTGGTGTCCAGCCTAGGCCTGGGTCATGTCTACAATGCGGTACGTTTTCTGTCCCCAGGAAATATCACTTCTTATTTAGTTTAAAATGTGGATTCCAAAAGGCTTTAAATACAAGGCAGTTAACCCACTGTTCCTAGGCTGTCATTGTAAATAAGAATTTGTTCTTAACTGACTTGCCTAATTAAATTAATTGAAAATAAAAATAAGTATCTATTTGTCCATGTTGCTAGTCTGTATGTCCAACTCATACATGTCTACTCTGTTATTCTAAATGAGAGAAAATTAACTAAATGTTTGATAGAGAAGTTAAAATCCTGTTCTAGTGTCCACCATTATGCTAGCTCAAACTTGCTCACACAACACTATGGCTAATTTAGGCAACACATTTCAAACCTGTTAGTTTCCACCCTGTTAGGACTATGCACCTAACAGGTTGGAAAATACACTGAGCTTGACCAATATGTTTTTCTGATAGTCAGATATGTCCTATTTCTGATAGAATACTACAAAATATATTATGAGTTTTTCTCTCCAAAAGTTATGAGGTCCAAAAGGCACCACATTGTAGGAATGACCCGCCTAATTTCCTAAAAGACAACGAAATAACCTAATTATATAATGACTATAATTATTTATATAAAGTGGGCTGAACTTGCATATTTATTTCAACTTTGGTTACCATTACAAGATAATCTAGGTTACCGTTACAAGACAGGTAGCTGCTGTTTTATCTTGTTTCATTAGTCAGGGTTGTACAGTACAGTTCTGAGGACGCTGAAAAGTTAGGTCAGGTACATTATCAACAGAACTATCGTTGCAATGGGTGACTGCACCGTCAGAGTTTACCCCCCCCCCAAAAAAATGCAATGAAACGTGCAATTGTGCTTGTTTCCTGGCACATTGCACGTCTCCTTCACCGTGGCAAAACATTCAGGAGAACTTCAGTGCCTGTATAAGTGGGAACGCTGTGAAGGAATATACAGGTATCTACCAACATAAAGTATCTTAACAAGGAGTTGGGACACCATGAGCCAGAACAGCTTTAATGCACCTTGGCGTATATTCTACAATTGTCTGGAACTCTATTGGAGGGATTTTTATTTCATTTTTATACATAACCCTAAGCATGATGGGATGTTTTAATGGCTTAATTAACTCAGGAACCACACCTGTGAGGAAGCACCTGCGTTCAATATACTTTGTATCCCTAATTTACTCCAGTGTTTCCTTTATTTTGGCAGTTACCTGTATGTCAAAAGCAGTTGTCTTGATTTTAAAATATCTGCTGTACATTTATCAAAGTAACAATTTCTGTGTTTTTAAAGAAATGATTCTTATTTTGTTCCCACACTTTAAGTTGTTATGGCGACCAGCACACAATGCTTTCCTCAGACGATGGTAGGTATGGAAACACAGAATAAACTGACACAAACAATAGTGTTTAATTTAATCTCAGTTTAAGAGGATACATTTACTAAGATATCAATTGTTGTCCCTTAACTGCTGGGATGAATAATACACTTGTTTTTGTAATTTTATTGTCAATAAAGTCTGTTTTTCTCTCTCATTATTCCTTCACCAGTGCTGCCACCTCCTGGTGAATCCATGTCCTGCTGCTGACATTAGTATTTGACATAAGTATTTGTGTCTCTGAGCTGGAGTTCTCCTCAGCGGCTGACAGGACTACAGACATTCAGAGTGGCCTTGATTCTAAGCAATGTTGTGCAGCTATGTTTTTTGACTTGGCCAAAGCTTTGATACGGCAGACCATTCCATTATTGTGGGCGGCTAAGGAGTATTGGTGTCTCTGAGGGGTCTTTAGCCTGGTTTTCTAACTACCCCAAAGAGTGCAGTGTATAAAGTCAGAACATCTGCTGTCTCAGCCACTGCCTGTCACCAAGGGAGTACCCCAAGGCTTGATCCTAGGCCCCACGCTCATCTCAATTTAAATCAAGAACATAGCTCAGGCAGTAGGAAGCTCTCTCATCCATTTATATGCAGATGATAGTCTTATACTGGGCTGGCCACTCCCAGATTTTGTGTTAAACACTCTACAACAAAGCTTTCTTAGTGTCCAACAAGCTTTCTACCCTTAACCTTGCTAGATTACGGAGACATCATTTATAGATCGGCAGGCAAGGGTGCTCTTGAGCGGCTAGATGTGCTCCACCATTCGGCCATCCAATTTGCCACCAATACTCCTTATAGGACACATCACTGCACTCTATACTCCTCTAAACTGGTAATCTCTGTATACCTTTCGCAAGACCCACTGGATGATGCTTATTTACATTCTGTCAAAGGTCCCCAAAGCACACACATTCATGGGTCGCTTGTCTTTTCAGTTCGCTGCAGCTAGCGACTGAAACGAGCTGCAACAAACACTCAAACTGGACAATTTAATCTCCTTCTCTTCATTCAAACACTCAATCATGGACACTCTTACTGACTGTTGTGGCTGCTTTGTGTGATGTTTTGTTGTCTCTACCTTGCCCTTTGTGCTGTTGTCTGTGCCCAATGATGTTTGTACCATGTTGTATTGCTACCATGTTGTAGTCATGTGTTGCTGCCTTGCCGTGTTGTCTTAGGTCTCTCTTTATGTAGTGTTGTGTTGTCCCTCCGGCCGTGATGTAGTGGTGTGTGGTCTTATATTTATATTTTTAATCCCAGCCCCTGTCCTCAAGAGGAGGCCTTTTGCCTTTAGTAGGCTGTCATTGTAAATAAGAATTTGTTTTTAACTAAGTTGCCTAGTTAAACAAAGGTTAAATTAATAAAATAAAATAAACAAACTACAACAATTTTGTTACAAATACACATTTTGTTGCTTCTGTTCTGTTTCTAGCTTATTGCTTCCCATATCAAAAGCCCAGCCTAACCAGCTCTGCTAGGGTGAGTAAAAGGGTCAGTGAGCTGTTCTCTCATTTGTATCTGGAAGTAGTAAGCTAACCAATATTAGCCAGTTAGCTTGACTGCTGTTGTTAGGTCGGATCAACCATACTCCTCGGCCAGAGAGTCCAGTGTGCACTCTGAACGCTCCGAGAGCGTTCAGAGTGCCTCAACTGTTCCTCAACTGTAGTGTTTGATATATAATTTTGTAGCTCTGAGTCTCTACTTTTATAAAATGTAAAAACACAATTTAAAAATGTTGCTACATAAGACAGAATCGAGACGGTCGGGTCACATATTACCAGTTAGTGAAACACCTAGCAGCCTAATCAAGAGATTTTGGCCTTTTGTGGAGGCTGAAAGAGGCATAGTACAGCCATTATCTGAGAGGAAGTTATGTATCTCTTTATTGAAAGCTTGAGGACTTTCCTTTTTTACAACTTTTACATTTTTCAGACTAATTTATGAGTAATGTTAAGTGGGACATCTGTTAAACATTTCATTACATTTGAGTGTACAAAACATTTAGCCATCAGAACAGCCTCAATCCGTCAGGGCATGGACTCGGTGTCGAAAGCATTCCACAGGGATGCTGGCCCATGTTGACTCCAATTCTTTCCACAGTTGTCAATTTGGCTGGATGTCCTTTGGGTGGTAGAACATTCTTGATAATCTAGAAGAAAAAGAAACGCACACCTATATAGGCGAGGTGCTGGCTAGCGGAGTGGAAAACTTAAAAATAAAGAAAAGCCGCACACTCTAGGAGCTCAGATGCAAAAAATATTTTATGTCCAACGTTTCGACAGGCAAGCTGTCTTCATCAGGGTATAATCACAAACACTGCGGGATGACTCGTTTATATAGTGTCAAAGGACACACACAGGTGTCTGTAATCATGGCCAAATGTGGCCTAATATCATTGGTTAATTCTGAGATATTAAAATGACATACAAAAAACAAATGGATAGCATGCGATCATAGATTAAGGCTACATAAGCCTACAAACAATCACAATGGCAAAGTCATAATCACAAGAATGGTTTCAGATCGAAGTCTATGTTGAGACGGCGGGCATGTTGGCTGGGTGATTGACTCTGGACGATAGATTGGCAAAATCCAGTACTAAGTTTATAGTGACTCGTGAATTGAGTCTAGTCCTAAAAACTGAATAGACCCTGTGGACCATAGGAAACCCATCTCTTATACTCTCTCAAGGACTTATCACACAATCGAGAACTGGTAAATATGATATGCATCTTAGACACGCTGTAAACTGGATGTAGGAAATAGAAATGAGAATACGAGAAAATAACTGTATGCATTGGCTGTTGGTATTGGATAAAACGCTGTTGTATTGAACTTGTGCTGAATAAACCATTGAACCCTCACCAAAGACACTTGCTGAATTGAACTGAGTTAATCACTTAGGACAGACACAGCAACGTAGGATCTCGCACAGAGTTTAACTACACTACAAGGAGGGTAAAGGACGCTTATGTAATCTAATACGCTGAGGCAGAGTTAGAATCCATGTGCGGAAGTTTATTCAGGGCAGGTTGTGGGAACATATACGAGAAGGCAGGCAGAGGGTCAAAACCAGAGAAGCAGTCAGATCTGTCGTCATCCAAAGGGGCAATCCAATAGGCATAGGTCAGTAGGCAGGCAAGAGATCGTAGCACAAACATCAGTCAAACAGGTGATCAGAACGCTCGGTAAAGCAGGGTAACTGGCAATACTTCGCAAAGAGTCTAGGCATAGTACAGGTTTAAATAGTTAACCAAACAGGAAAGTGGAGCACAGTCAGTACTCAGGTGATGGCTCCCTCTGCTGGTTTGGCCTTACAGAACCCCCCTCTCTAAGAGCGACTCCTGGCGCTCGACGTGGGCGTCCCCGTGGTCGTGGTGCTGGTCGATCAGGTCTGGCTCTATGAAAGTCCTCGATGAGAGATGGGTTCAGAATGTCCTGGGCAGCGACTCCATGATCTCTCCTCCGGTCCATAACCCTCCCAATCCACCAGATATTGGAGCCGGCCCCCTCTTCGTCTTGAGTCTAGCAACTCCTTTACCAAATAAGCAGGAGTTCCCTCAAAGTCCAATGGGGGAGGTGGTTCTGGTGTCTCATGGTTAGGGTCAGTGTGTGTATGGACCGGTTTGAGGAGGGATACATGGAAAGAGGGAGAGATACGGTAATTAGTAGGAAGCTCAAATCGGTAAGTGACCTCATTGATTCTTTTTAGAATTTTAAAAGGGCCAACATACCTTGGGCTGAGCTTCCTGCTTGGTAGCCTGAGCTTGATGTCCTTGGTTGAGAGCCAGACCCGTTGTCCTGGTTGGTAGAGAGGATGTGGGCGACGCTGCCTGTTGGCCTGGAATTCCTGTGTTCTCACGGCCCGCTGGAGATGGATGCTTGCACTTTCCCACACCCTCTCGCTGTGCATTTAATCCAGTCATCCATCGCTGGGACTGAGGAAGGTTCGCCCGACCACGGGAACAAGGGAGGTTGGAACCCCAGGACGCACTGAAAGGGGGTCAGGCCTGTAGAGGTGTGTGTGAGAGAGTTCTGAGCATATTCTGCCCAGGGTAGGAACTCAGACCATCGGTGTTGCTCTCGACTGCAGTAGGACCGTAGATATCTTCCGATTTCCTGATTGAGGCGTTCAACTTGGTCATTAGCTTGTGGGTGATATCCTGACGTAAGACTCACATTGATATCCAATTTTTGCAGAAAGCTCTCCATACTTGAGAGGTGAATTATGCTCCTCGATCGCTGACGATATCTTCTGGGAGACCGTATACTCGGAAGACATGGTGGAACAGGGCTTGGGCAGTTTCCATGGCAGTAGGTAGTCCCTTTAATGGAACTAAACGACAGGATTTGGAGAAACGGTCAATAATAACCAGTATAGTGGTGTAATGGTCGGAGGGGGGTAGATCTGTGACAAGTCTATGGACAGGTGGGACCATGGTCGTTGTGGGATGGGTAGGGGTTTCAGGAGACCAGATGGTAATTCCTTGGGTGTTTTGGATTGTGCACAGACTGGACAAGACTTGACATAAGCAGTGACGTCTTTAGCCATTGCCGCCACCAGAACAAATTCTGTAGGAGATGTAACGCGTGCGTGAAATGCTGGGATGGCCTGCACTAATGGAGGTGTGGATCCATTGCATGATTCGTGGGCGTAGACCTAGGGGAACGTACTGTTTATCAGGGCGGCAATGAGCTGGTGGAGGTTCACGTTCCTGTTCTTGGTGTAGCTCTTCCATAATATCCCAAGATACAGGAGCGAGGATAACCGAGCGGGGGAGGATAGATCCTGAAGACCAGTGTGCGGAGGGTAAGTCATACTGTCTGGAGAGGGCATCGGTTTACAGTTCTTGCTGCCGGGACGATAGGTCACTGTAAATTGGAACCGCGTGAAGAAGAGAGCCCAACGGGCTTGACGTGGTTTAAGGCGTTTAGCGTTTTGAATGTACTCCAAATTCTTGTGGTCTGTGATAATTTGGAAAGGATGTACAGCTCCCTCTAACCAGTGTCGCCACTCCTCGATGGCTGCTTTCATAGAGAGTAGCTCCTTGTTTCCCACATCATATTTATGTTCCGCGTCGGTTAGTTTCCTTGAGAAGAATACACATGGATGGAGTTTACCTGGTTGGATGGTTCGCTGCGATAACACTGCCCCGATTCCACAGTCGGAAGCATCCACCTCTACTATAAAGGGTAGGTCGGGGGCTGGGTGCTTCAGAATAGGGGCAGACGTGAATCTTTCTTTCAGATCGATGAAAGCGTTGGCGGCTTCCTTAGTCCATGCCAGCCTGGTGGGTTTACCCTTTAGAAGAGATGTTAGAGGGGATGCTACAGAGCTGTAGTTGCGAATAAAACATCTGTAGAAATTAGCAAAGCCTAAGAATCTTTGTAATTCTTTGACCGTAGTCGGTTGGGGCCATTCCGTTACTGCTTGAACTTTCACTTCCTCCATCTTTACTCCATGGTGACTGATACGGTAGCCTAGGAACGAGGTTTGCTTCACATGGAATTCGCACTTTTCTGCCTTGACATAGAGTTGATTCTTGAGCAATCGAGAGAGGACTATTTTCACATGGTCGATGTGTTCTGCCTCAGACCTGGAGTAGATGAGAATATCATCAATGTATGCTATCACGAACTGGTTGAGAAGGTCCTTGAAGATTTCATTGATGAAGGATTGGAAAATGGCGGGTGAATTGGTAAGCCCATATGGCATAACCTGGTACTCATAGTGGCCTCTGGTGGTGTGAAAAGCAGTTTTCCACTCATCCCCCTCCTTTATCCGGATTAGATTGTAGGCACTTCTTAAATCCAGTTTAGTGTACAGGGTAGCTTCCCGTAGCTGCTCAAGGGCGGAAGGTACAAGAGGGAGTGGATAACGGAATTTCACGGTCACATTATTTAGTCCCGGTAATCGATGCAGGGCCTTAATCCTCCATCATTCTTCTCTACAAAGAAGAATCCCGCAGCTGCAGGAGATGCCGAGGACGAATAAAACCGGATTTTAGGGCCTCTGCAATATACTCCTCCATAGCTTGGCTTTCAGGTCGGGAGAGAGGGTAAACTTTCCCCTTGGGTGGTATGGCATTGGAAAGCAGATCAATAGTACAGTCCCAAGGTCGGTGGGGTGGTAGCTGAGTGGCCTTAGTTTTACTAAACACTTCTGACAGATGAGAGTAGTAAGGGGGAATGTTCACAGTCTTGAGTGACGAGGTCCTTATTGATCAGATTCAGAGCGGCACCGAATCAATCATCGCTGTTAATTCACAATACAAGGTGTCAGTCTTGAGGGTAATAGGTACGGTAAATGATTTATTGCTGAGTAGAGCGAAATTATCAATATTTACCTTGGGTATGGTTTGGGACTTGTGTGGGCACCCTTGACTGTGATGGCCTGCCTCTCCGCAGTAATAGCATAGGTGTAGTTTCCGACGTCTCTCTCTTTCCTCTTCTGACAGTCGTGAGACGTTGAGTTGCATGGGTTCCTCGTGAGGGTGTGTCTTGATAGGGACTGGAATCGGTGACTTACTCAGATTACCCCAGCTGCTCTTGCGTTTAGGAGCTTGACTCATAAGGTTATCAATGTTAATGGCAAGATTGACAAATTCAGAAAAAGAGAAATCCTCTCCTTACAAGCTAGTACGGTTTGCAATTCAGTGCTGAGACTACGGTGAAACATGGCCTTTAAAGCTATATCATTCCAACCACTCTGTGCCGCCAGTGTTCTAAATTCTATAGCATAATCCGCAGCTGTGCGATCACCTTGCGTAATGTTCATGATTCGTGTGGATACGTCCTGGCCTCCGGCAGGGTATTCAAACACCTCACGCAGTTGTTGGATGAAATAATCCATTGAATAATGTAATCGTGAATCAGAGTCCCATACAGCGGCAGCCCATTCAATCGCTCTCCCCGTTAGTAGCGTCATTAAGAAAGCACATTTCTTTTCCTCTGATTCTAATTTTTCCCCTTGATGACTAACATAAAGCTGAATCTGACGAATGAAACCTTTACATTGTTCGGCATTACCATCAAACTTATCCGGAAGGGCAAAGCTCACCGTTTTAGGTGTAGATGGTGGGAGTGATTGGATGTAGTTTGTGAGATGGTCGTTGACTGATTGAAGCTTGGTTAGTTGTTCCTGGTAACCCTTTAACACTTCGCTTTGGTGTTTAATGCTGCTTGCATGTTCTGGATTTCCGCTGGATTCATGGAAGGCGAAGTATTCTGTAACGAATACGCTGAGGCAGAGTTAGAATCCATGTGCGGAAGTTTATTAAGTTAAGTTTATTCAGGGCAGGTTATGGAACATATACGAGAAGGCAGGCAGAGGGTCAAAACCAGAGAAGCAGTCAGATCTGTCGTCATCCAAAGGGGCAATCCAATAGGCATAGGTCAGTAGGCAGGCAAGAGATCGTAGCACAAACATCAGTCAAACAGGTGATCAGAACGTTCGGTAAGGCAGGGTAACTGGCAATACTTCGCAAAGAGTCTAGGCATAGTACAGGTTTAAATAGTTAACCAAACAGGAAATTGGTGCAGAGGAAGCCAGGGGGAGTGGAGCACAGTCAGTACTCAGGTGATGGCTCCCTCTGCTGGTTTGGCCTTACAGCTTACTGATGGGTAGTATCAGGGTTAATACTCACAGGACTGGGTAGTGGTTCAGAGATAGAGAAGGAACACTGATGGGTAGTATCAGGGTTAATTCTCACAGGACCGGGTAGTGGTTCAGAGATAGAGAAGGAATATGAACACGTAGTATATGTCGACTCATCTGCAGAGTTGCACCAGGTTCTGTAAATATAGTTTAAAACTCAAAAGCTCCACATCTCTACCAGAAAGAATCGAAACTGAGAGTGACAACGGACAAGGCAGAAAACACATCGAGCTAATTATAGCAACAGGAGTTCCGTCCGGAGGACTTCAAGTTCAGTGACAAACCAGTGGACTGAAGGCCTAGTGGAGATAATACCTCACCTAGGTTGACCGAACCGCGACAGTTTGTTTGTTTTGTTGCCATGGTGACAACAATGTAGCAGTGGCACAGTGAAGTTGATAAATGCATATAGCGGATTCCCATGACATATCTCACCTCTATTGTGACTTCTGCTCTAGCTTATTTCTTCCCTTCCCATTACCCTCGTAAAACTGACTATCCTACCGATCCTTGACTTCGGCGATTTCATTTACAAAATAGCCCCCAACACTCTACTCAGCAAATTGGATGCAGTCTATCAAAGTGCCATCCGTTTTGTCACCAAAGCCCCATATACTACCCAGCACTGCGACCTGTATGCTCGCTGGCTGGTCCTCGCTACATATTCGTTGCCAAACCCACTGGCTCCAGGTCATCTATAAGTCTTTGCTAGGTAAAGCTCCAACTTATCTCAGCTCACTGGTCACCATAACACCTACCCGTAGCACGCGCTCCAGCAGGTATATTTCACTGGTCATCCCCAAAGCCAACACCTCATTTGGCTCCCTTTCCTTCCAGTTCTCTGCTGCCAATGACTGGAACGAATTGCAAAAATTACTCAAGTTATATCTCCCTCACTGACTTTAAGCATCAGCTGTCAGAGCAGCTTACCGATCGCTGCAGCTGGACACAGCCTATCTGTAAATAGCCCATCCAACCAACTACTTACCTCATTTGTCTGCTCTTTTGCACACCAGTATTTCTACTTGCACATCGCATCTGCACATCTATCACTCCAGTGTTAATTGCTAATTAATTACACTATAGCCTATTTATTGCCTTACCTCCTTACTCCATTTGCACACTCTGTATACAGATTTTTCTATTGTGTTATTGACTGTACGCTTGTTTATCCCATGTGTAACTCTGTTTGTTTGTGTCGCGCTGCTTTGCTTTATCTTGGCCAGGTCGCAGTTGTAAATGAGAACTTGTTCTCAACTGGCCTACCTGGTTAAATAAAGGTGAAATTAAATAAATAAATAAAAAATATCAAAATAATTTGCAAGCTGACCTTTTCCACTTTTAAACTACTATTCTGCTTTAACTCCTGTAGTATATTTCTGGAGTTAAACTGTAGCCCTGACAATAATGTATTTTCCCTTAGTACTTCCTGCTCCAGAGCAGCTGACTGTTGACTCAGTGGACACCACATCAGCTGCTGTTAGCTGGAGCCAGCCACCAGGATTGGACCAAACCCAACATCATTACCAGATCTCCTACCACTGTCCAGGGACAGAACCACACATCACTACCACATCTTCACACAACATCACTCTCTCTGACCTGCAAGGTGGTACTCAGTACTCTGTCACTGTCTGCACTGTGCTGGAAAATGGACTGCAAAGTCAACTGGTGTCAACAACCCTCACCACAAGTAAGGAAGTACCCTAATTAAGCATCGTGCCTGGTGTTAAAGTTTATTCAACTTTAACTAGTTAGAAAAAATGAATATGCACTAATTATAATGAACGTGTCAGCATGGGATGTTCGTGCTTGTTTCTGTTCCTGTGAGTCATTACGTCCAATGTGTTGCCTCTGCTTGCTTTAACTTTATCAGTATTACAGTGTAAAACAGTTGTTATTGTGGAGAGGATTTACAGCGCATTCATAAAGTATTCAGACCCCTTGACATTTTCCACATTTTGTTACGTTACAGCCTTATTCTAAAATTGATTACATCTTTTTTTCCTCATCAATCTACAAACAATACCCAATATTAATGAATTGAAAACAGGTTGCAAAAATTTTAAATAAAAACAGATACATTAAGTATTCAGATTCTTTGCTATGAGACTCGAAATTGAGCTCAGGTGCCATGAGGTCGAAGGAATTGAACCGTGACAATGATCGCAGTGGCTCTAACGCACAGCGCTCCTGGAGCAATTAGGATAAAGTGATTTGCTCAAGGGCACAACAAAAGATATTTCACCTTGTCAACTCCGGTATTTGAACCAGCAACCTTTTGGTTACTGGCCCAACACTCTAACCTCAAGGATACCTGCCTCTACCTTACTCCTACCTACAGTACCCTCTGTTAATATTGAGACTACCTGCCTCTACCTTACTCCTACCTACAGTACCCTCTGTTAATATTGAGACTACCTGCCTCTACCTTAATCCTACCTACAGTGCCCTCTGTTAATATTGAGACTACCTGCCTCTACCTTACCCCTACCTACAGTACCCTCTGTTAATATTGAGACTACCTGTCTCTACCTTACCCCTACCTACAGTACCCTCTGTTAATATTGAGACTACCTGCCTCTACCTTACCCCTACCTACAGTACCCTCTGTTAATATTGAGTCTACCTGTCTCTACCTTACCCCTACCTACAGTACCCTCTGTTAATATTGAGTCTACCTGTCTCTACCTTACCCCTACCTACAGTACCCTCTGTTAATATTGAGACTACCTGCCTCTACCTTACCCCTACCTACAGTACCCTCTGTTAATATTGAGACTACCTGCCTCTACCTTACCCCTACCTACAGTACCCTCTGTTAATATTGAGACTACCTGCCTCTACCTTACCCCTACCTACAGTACCCTGTTAATATTGAGACTACCTGCCTCTACCTTACCCCTACCTACAGTACCTTGTTAATATTGAGACTACCTGTCTCTACCTTACCCCTACCTACAGTACCCTCTGTTAATATTGAGACTACCTGCCTCTACCTTACCCCTACCTACAGTACCCTCCGTAGTTATTGGGACAGTGAAGCACGTTTTCTTATTTTGGCTCTATACTCCAATAGTTTGGATTTAAAATCATGACTATGAGGTTAAAGTGCAAATCGTCAGCTTTAATTTGAAGGTATTTTCATCCATATCGGGATAGAAATAACATCATGTGTAATAAAGATGTGAAAAGTTTAGTATTCTCAGGCGCGGGCTGAAAATTTACGTTTTTGTATTGTATTTTCTTTAGGGGGCAGGAGAATTAACAAGGAGAATACTCAAATAAACTTTGAGCGCTTTAATTCAAATTTTTACATTGTAAACAGTAACAATTATTTTTCATGCCATGAATGGTAGCGGATCCGGCCAAATAGGTTCTGGAATCCAGTCCAAAACTGAGAGGTGCTGTTCCTGTTCCCACAGGATCAGGCTCAAATAAAGCACTGATGATACAAGTAAAACACATTAACACATTACCAAAGATCTGACTTTAATAACTTGTGATTCAATACATTTTCAGTGGGGGAAGAGACCCTCCAGAGTTGCTGCAGTGTGTGTTCTACTGGCTGTGATCATAGGCCTGTGGGATTGCTGTAAGTTAATAGTTTTTTATTAAACATTTGTAGTCAATGTTGTGACAATTACACATTTTGATTGACTTTTCCCTTTTACAGATGCAACTGCAGAGCGAGACCAGCTACAGAATAGTCTAAATACCAGGACCACAGAGAGAGACCAGCTGCAGAATAGTCCAAATACCAGGACCACTGAGAGAGACCAGCTACAGAATAGTCTAAATACCAAAACCACTGAAATAGACAAGTTGATTAAGAGTCTGAACACTACAACTATGGAGCGTGACCAGCTACAGAAGGAGATAGAAATACTGAACTGGGAGAACAAAAGTAAATGTGTGCAAAGGGCCCGCCTTTTTATTTGCTTCCTGATCCACAGTTTCTGTAGTTGACCTGCTATCTCACACACAAGCATATTCAAGAAGTATTGTCAGCGCTAGCCATGGCCATTAGGACAGAAACAAATTAAATTGACGGGAGCTGTCTTTTGCCTTTGCGCTCAACACACGCCACAGGAGATCAGAGGTCATCAGAACTACCTAGAACTCCGATTGTTTTATTGTTTAGGGGGTAGATCAGCTTTAATGTTGCAGATAGATTGTGACATCCATCAATGTAATTGTCTGCACCATTTCCAATACCCCATACAGTGAGGGAAAAAAGTATTTGATCCCCTGCTGATTTTGTAAGTTTGCCCACTGACAAAGAAATGATCAGTCTATAATTTTAATGGTAGGTTTATTTGAACAGTGAGAGACAGAATAACAACAAAAATATCCAGAAAAACGCATGTGAAAAATGTTATAAATTGATTTGCATTTTAATGAGGGAAATAAGTATTTGACCCCCTCTCAATCAGAAAGATTTCTGGCTCCCAAGTGTCTTTTATACAGGTAATGAGTTGAGATTAGGAGCACACTCTTAAAGGGAGTGCTCCTAATCTCAGCTTGTTACCTGTATAAAAGACACCTGTCCACAGAAGCAATCAATCAATCAGATTCCAAACTCTCCACCATGGCCAAGACCAAAGAGCTCTCCAAGGATGTCAGGGACAAGATTGTAGACCTACACAAGGCTGGAATGGGCTACAAGACCATTGCCAAGCAGCTTGGTGAGAAGGTGACAACAGTTGGTGCGATTATTCGCAAATGGAAGAAACACAAAAGAACTGTCAATCTCCCTCGGCCTGGGGCTCCATGCAAGATCTCACCTCGTGGAGTTGCAATGATCATGAGAACGGTGAGGAATCATCCCAGAACTACACGGGAGGATCTTGTCAATGATCTCAAGGCAGCTGGGACCATAGTCACCAAGAAAACAATTGGTAACACACCATGCCGTGAAGGACTGAAATCCTGCAGTGCCCGCAAGGTCCCCCTGCTCAAGAAAGCACATATACATGCCCGTCTGAAGTTTGCCAATGAACAGGACAACTGGGTGAAAGTGTTGTGGTCAGATGAGAACAGAATGGAGCTCTTTGGCATCAACTCAACTCGCCGTGTTTGGAGGAGGAATGCTGCCTATGACCCCAAGAACACCATCCCCACCGTCAAACCTGGAGGTGGAAACGTTATGCTTTGGGGGTGTTTTTCTGCTAAGGGGACTGGACAACTTCACTGCATCAAAGGGACGATGGACGGGGCCATGTACTGTCAAATCTTGGGTGAGAACCTCAGCCAGGGCATTGAAAATGGGTCGTGGATGGGTATTCCAGCATGACAATAACCCAAAACACACGGCCAAGGTAACAAAGGAGTGGCTCAAGAAGAAGCACATGAAGGTCCTGGAGTGGCCTAGCCAGTCTCCAGACCTTAATCCCATAGAAAATCTGTGGAGGAGCTGAAGGTTCGAGTTGCCAAACGTCAGCCTCAAACCTTTATGACTTGGAAAAGATCTGCAAAGAGGAGTGGGATAAAATCCCTCCTGAGATGTGTGCTAACCTGGTGGCCAACTGCAAGAAACATCTGACCTCTGTGATTTCCAACAAGGGTTTTGCCTCCAAGTACTGAGTCATGTTTTGCAGAGGGGTCAAATACTTATTTCCCTCATTAAAATGCATTTCCATTTATAACATTTTTCACATGCGTTTTTCTGGATTTTTTTTTTGTTATTCTGTCTCTCACTGTTCAAATAAACCTACCATTAAAGTTATAGACTGATCATTTCTTTCTCAGTGGGCAAACGTACAAAATCAGCAGGGGATCAAATACTTTTTTCCCTCACTGTATATATTTTTTGTAAATATATTCAGTATGTAAAATATATACATGCACACTCTACCGGGCAAAAGATTTAGAACACCTACTCATTCAAGGGTTTTTCTCTATTTTTACTATTTTCTACATCGAATAATAATAGTGAAGACATCAAAACTATGAAATAACACATGGAATCATATAGTAACCAAAAAAGTGTTAAACAAATCAAAATATATTTTATATTTGAAATTCTTCAAATAGCAACCCTTTGCCTTGATGACAGCTTTGCACACTCTTGGAATTCTCCCAACCAGCTTCATGAGGTAGTCACCTGGAATGCATTTCAATTAACAGGTGTGCCTTCTTAAAAGTAAATTTTTTGAATTTCTTTCCTTAATGCGTTTGAGCCAATCAGTTGTGTTGTGACAAGGTCGGGGGGTATACAGAAGATAGCCCTATTTGGTAAAAGACCAAGTCCATATTATGGCAAGATAAGCAAAGAGGAACCACAGTCCATCATTAATTTAAAGAATCTCAAATATAAAATATATTTGGATTTGTTTAACACTTTTTTTGGTTACTACATGAAACCATGTGTTATTTCATAGTTTTGATGTCTTCACTAGTAAAAATAAAGAAAAGTCTTATAGATTCCACATATTGTAACATTAAAGTAGAAAAAAGAAATCTAGGAGTATTTTGATATTATTGATTGATTGACTATGACTTTTTAAATCACCCAGCAGTGCTATTTGCAGGGTTAGCTCCAGGTAAATGTTGCAATTCTTCAGTCCTTCCTGAACCTGCGACCAAAAACAAGCTACATATGGACAGTACCAAAACAAATGATCTAATGATTCTGTCTCTTCACAGCAGAATCTGTGGAGCTGGGATGGTTGTATCCCCATATACAGTGCATTCAGAAAGTATTCAGACCCCTTCACTTTTTCCACATTTTATTACGTTACAGCCTATTTCTAAAATGGATTTTAGAATGGATATCCTCATCAATCTACACACAATACCCCATGATGACAAAGCTAAACAGATATAATATTTTGGTGTGCAAATGTAACCTACTTAACCTCTGAAGGATCGCCTAGAATGACATGCCCAAATCTAACTGCCTATAGCTCAGGACCTGAAGCAAGGATATGCATATTCTTGATACCATTTCAAAGGCGAAGATTCACCTTCCAACAGGACAACGACCCTAAGCACACAGCCAAGAAAACGCAAGAGTGGCTTCGGGACAAGTCTCTAAATGTCATTGAGTGGCCCAGCCAGAGCCCGGACTTAAACCTGATCGAACATCTCTGGATAGACCTGAAAATAGCTTTGCAGCGACGCTCCCCATCCAACCTGACAGAGCTTGAGAGGATCTGCAGAGAAGAATGAAAGAAACTCTCCAAATAGAGGTGTGCCAAGCTTGTAGCGTCATACCCAAGAAGACTCCAGGCTGTAATCACTGCCAAATGTGCTTCAACAAAGTACTGAGTAAAGTGTCTGAATACTTATGTAAATGTAATATTTCAGTTGTTTATTTTTAATACATTTTGCAAAAATGTAAAAAGAAAAAAAAAAAAAAAAGGTTTTGCTTTGTCATTATGGGGTATTGATGAGGGGGACGATTTAAACATTAAACCGTTTCTGAATGCACTGTATGTAACATTCTATTAGTTGCAAGAATTTTGTGTAATAATTAAAACGTTAAACCTTTTTTTTAATCCAGCATCATTTTGTGTATCAGTTCATAAACCATGTACCATGGAATCGGTACATCGAAACTCTTCCCAACATTGATTTTAATTTTGAGTAGAACAGACATTTCCATATATTTTCGTTAGCTGCGTGTGTAACAACTCCACCAGTCCTATTTCTATAATGTAGAAAGATTATACCGCTTTACATATTTTCCCAAAATGTTTTTTTTTTTGTCAATTAGTATATTTGAGTGTAACCATAATATTTGGATTAAACTGAAATTGCAACCAACTTTCTATGGATTGTTTTTAAAAAAGCAATATTTTGGGGATCATTTCATTTTAAAATAACCAAAAGTGAGAGGTTGTAATCTGAATGAAGGGGAAAAGGCCATTCTTGAACATGGCGTGAGACATTTTTATTAATTTGCTGGAGAACCGGTTCAAGCCTTTAGTGAGAGGTTTAATGCTTTTAATATTTAATCATTTCTGTTCTCCAAATAAATATTAATTATATAAATAGGCCCCTGTCCAAATATAGTAAATGTCAAACTTCTAGGGTCCTGTCCTGAAGGACGGAGAAGGTTTGGCTGCAGCTGTTACTACCTCTCTACTGAGGAGAAATCCTGGGAGAAAGAGTAGAGAGGACTGTCTGGAGAGAGGAGCAGACCTGGTGATCATTAACAGTGAAGAGGAACAGGTCAGAGACGGAGAGAGATACTTTATTTATTTGTCCGTCATGTGTTATTAACAATGCTTTTTCTGTGCCTCATCAGACATTCATCAATGGGTTTAAATCAGTCAGTTATGTCTGGATTGGTCTGACTGACTCTGTTACTGATGGGACCTGGAAATGGGTGGACGACACACCACTGACCACCCCAAGGTAAGGGACTACTGTTCTAAAATCACCGACCACCCCAAGGTAAGAGACTACTGCTCTATAATAACACTGACCACCCCAAGGTAAGAGACTACTGCTCTATAATAACACTGACCACCCCAAGGTAAGAGACTACTGCTCTATAATAACACTGACCACCACAAGGTAAGAGACTACTGTTCTATAATAACACTGACCTCCCCAAGGTAAGAGACTACTGCTCTATAATAACACTGACCACCCCAAGGTAAGAGACTACTGCTCTATAATAACACTGACCACCCCAAGGTAAGAGACTACTGCTCTATAATAACACTGACCACCCCAAGGTAAGAGACTACTGCTCTATAATAACACTGACCTCCCCAAGGTAAGAGACTACAGCTCTAATAACACTGACCACAGTTGAAGGAGTAGGACTGATTATCAGTTTTGTTTGTACTCTTTCTGGGAGAGTGGTCAGTCTAACTATGTGTTGTTTCTACTGCAGGTATTGGTGGAGTGGAGAGCCTGGTGGTGGTACGTACCAGAACTTTGGGGATATCTATTACAGGTCATCAGGCCAAAGAGTATGGAGGGATTTTAGGTGTTTCTCCTCAAAACATTGGATCTGTGAGAAATAGTCTTCTCATAGTTACTTTCTCTGCACTGCTGATGAATGAACTCTCTACTGTATGTTAATGATGGTCTGAAGACTGGTGTGGTTTGATAGAATGGCGCTCTGAACTACAGGTAAGAGAGAAACAAACACATTCAGACACACACACACACTAAGACTGATCTGAACCTGAGTCTCCCACAGGAGAAACCAACTTCTTAATTAGATAAGGAGTTAATTCCCTCTTGGGGCGAGAGCTGACACAGAGCTGACACAGGAGTCGCAGGTTGGGCTACCGCATCACGTGACCATGAGCAACCATGACTGACTAATGTCTGCTGCACAAGCTGACACACAATCATGTATTCATACTGTATTCATACTGTCAAACAATGTGTATAAATAGGGGTATAACATCTGGAACCTAGAAGGACAAGACACCTCTCTGCCTCTTTAGGACAGAGAGTGAATGTTACCGTGTACATTTTAAAGGTCTACTCCTAAACTTGAAGAAAGAAAAACGGATGTAAATAAGACGTGCCTTTTTAAGACAGAGTGAATGTTACTGTTTACATTTGAACTCACATCTTGTTAACTTCCTCTTTGTGGAGGCAACACCAGAATGAAGGGTTGGATCATCAATAACCATCAGTTATCAAAACCGTGTCTAAGGTTTTGTTACTAAACTAACTGGGACTAATCATTGACTACAGTAATACAGGTTGCAATGACCGCCAGTGCAACAAACAGGTCACGACCCCTGGTGACCTTTAATACAGGTAATGATTCGATTCAACTGTTTTGAAAGCAGATACTAAGTGAATCTAGTTGTTTTAATGGTTGTATTATGTTTCGGAGAGGGAGAGAGAGAATCCCAAATGATACCCTATCCCCTTCTGTAGTGTATTCCTTTTGGTGAGTAGTGCACTACAAAGGGAATGGGGTGTCATTTGGGAGACACGGCCAGAGAGTTATGCAGAATACAGGGAGAGACCGCTTACTCACGACTCACCAGGGTCCAATGGAGGCCCCGTTGAGACTCTCCAGTTGGCCTTCCCAAGAGCTGGGTGACAAAATCACAACAAGGAAAACAAAAAGACTGTCCAAACCAACTGCAGGAAAGCAACCTGGTTGGGAGGTACTTTCATATAGTTTCTCTGATCAGTAATCACCTGTCAATCATCCATGCCTGAGAGCAACAGGGTTGGGGTCAATTCCATTTCAAAAAGGAAACACCACGTGTACGTTTAACCATTTCTTAGAAAAGATTACAGTGCATAGTCTTGGCGTTTGGCAGTGAGCTACCCTGAAGGAGCAGAGCCTGAGTGAAGTGGCATATAAAGTTAATAATTTAACTACAGACAGTGAGCCTGCTATTCCCCTGAAGGAAGAAACCCAGACAGGTGGAGGAAATTCATGACATACTATGCTGTTTTTTACTTTACCATTGTTACAGTGGGGCAAAAAAGTATTTAGTCAGCCACCAATTGTGCAAGTTCTCCAACTTAAAAAGATGAGAGCCTGTAATTTTCATCATAGGTACACTTCAACTATGACAGACGAAATGAGAAAAAGAAATCCAGAAAATCACATTGTAGGATTTTTAATGAATTTATTTGCAAATTATGGTGGAAAATAAGTATTTGGTCAATAACAAAAGTTTATCTCAATACTTTGTTATATACCCTTTGTTGGCAATGACAGAGGTCAAACGTTTTCTGTAAGTCTTCACAAGGTTTTCACACACTGTTGCTGGTATTTTGGCCCATTCCTCCATGCAGATCTCCTCTAGAGCAGTGATGTTTTGGGGCTGTCGCTGGGCAACACGGACTTTCAACTCCCTCCAAAGATTTTCTATGGGGTTGAGATCTGAGACTGGCTAGGCCACTCCAGGACCTTGAAATGCTTCTTCTGAAGCCACTCCTTCGTTGCCCGGGCGGTGTGTTTGGGATCATTGTCATGCTGAAAGACCCAGCCACGTTTCATCTTCAATGCCCTTGCTGATGGAAGGAGGTTTTCACTCAAAATCTCACGATACATGGCCCCATTCATTCTTTCCTTTACACGGATCAGTCAGCCCTGGTCCCTTTGCAGAAAAACAGCCCCAAAGCATGATGTTTCCATCCCCATGCTTCACAGTAGGTATGGTGTTCTTTGGATGCAACTCAGCATTCTTTGTCCTCCAAACACGACGAGTTGAGTTTTTACCAAAAGGTTCTATTTTGGTTTCATCTGACCATATGACATTCTCCCAATCCTCATCTGGATCATCCAAATGCTCTCTAGCAAACTTCAGACGGGCCTGAACATGTACTGGCTTAAGCAGGGGGACACGTCTGGCACTGCAGGATTTGAGTCCCTGGCGCGAGTGTGTTACTGATGGTAGGCTTTGTTACTTTGGTCCCAGCTCTCTGCAGGTCATTCACTAGGTCCCCGTGTGGTTCTGGGATTTTTGCTCACCGTTCTTGTGATCATTTTGACCCCACGGGTGAGATCTTGCGTGGAGCCCCAGATCGAGGAAGATTATCAGTGGTCTTGTATGTCTTCCATTTCCTAATAATTGCTCCCACAGTTGATTTCTTCAAACCAAGCTGCTTACCTATTGCAGATTCAGTCTTCCCAACCTGGTGCAGGTCTACAATTTGGTTTCTGGTGTCCTTTGACAGCTCTTTGGTCTTGGCCATAGTGGAGTTTGGAGTGTGACTGTTTGAGGTTGTGGACAGGTGTCTTTATACTGATAACAAGTTCAAACAGGTGCCATTAATACAGGTAACGAGTGGAGGACAGGGGAGCCTCTTAAAGATGAAGTTACAGGTCTGTGAGAGCCAGAAATCTTTCTTGTTTGTACGTGACCAAATACTTATTTTACACCATAATTTGCAAATAAATTCATTAAAAATCCTACAATGTGATTTTCTGGATTTTTTTTCCTCATTTTGTCTGTCATAGTTGAAGTGTACCTATGATGAAAATTACAGGCCTCTCTCATCTTTTTAAGTGAGAGAACTTGCACAATTGTTGGCTGACTAAATACTTTTTTGCCCCACTGTATATACTAGTATTTTTACTGATACAAACTTGTGTGACTTAGTCATAAATCTGAGTGTACAGGTTCATTAGCAGTTTGGGAAAGGGAGATACCTAGTCAGTTGTCCAACTGAATATATTAAACTGAATGTGTCTTCTGCATTTAACCCAACCCTTCTGAATCAGAGGTGCGGGCGGCTGCCATAATTGCCCGGTGTCTTGCTCAGGGGCATAACGACAGCTTTTTACTTTTCAGCTTGGGGATTTGATCCAGCAACCTTCCAGTTACTGGCCCAACTCTCTAACCACTTGGCTACCTGCCGCCCCATTATGTGACCTTCTGTGTTTACAATTGGCAGGAATCTAGCTATGTGGGAATTGCAGGGAGGAACAGAGAACGGTGGCGATATCATCAGTCTTGATCTGCACAGATGAGCTAAATTACTTTTTACAACTGTTCCTCTGCCCTGTTCCTGCACATCTGCTAACTGTCACATAGATAAGAGGATGTTCTTTCTATAAAAGGAGAGAACCAACTCTGTTCCTCTGCCCTGTTCCTGCACATCTGCTAACTGTCACATAGATAAGAGGATGTTCTTTCTATAAAAGGAGAGGGCCAACTCTGTTCGTTGGGCTTTGTAACTCTAAACTATTTCAGTGATTGTTGATTGCTCCCTGTTTGTAAATATTATAATAAAGTTGCTGTTAGAAGAAATCTACAGTCTCTCTCTTCTTTAGAATGTCCACCAGACAGGTGGAGGCTGGGATATCAGAAATAGCAAGCATAGCGAGTAACCGCTAGTTACAGCAGCAATGGCAGCAAGTGACACCAGTGCATGCTTGCGTGTGACATCGGGCATCGAGACAGCACGTGTAGAACGACCACATGTAAGTACAGTGTGAATCCAATTGGCACAATATCCGCTGATGTGATCAGCAGATGGCACGACACTCGGGCTTCACTTAATTTCGATTGTCAATTAGAAAATTAAACTGAAATTCCAATTCAACACTGTTTCTCATAGGGAACTCCAAATTCCAATTCCAACATTCTCATTACATAGTGAAGCATTGAGGAAAATGTATTTCAGTTCATTCACTGTATTGAATGGAATTGACCCAAACCCTGGTGCAAAATCACTTTCTTAAAGGCCCAGTTCTACAAAAACCTGGCTCTGGCTGCTGCTGCCCCCTAGTGGTAGGATGTGAGTAGTGGAAATAGACAATGGTTTCGTCCCAATCTCTCTCTCCTCCCGACAAGTTTAAAAGCATTGGATTGGTTTAAGCATATGCTATACAAGAATACATTTCTATTCCAGGCATTTCCTTTCCAATCCGTAAAGTGAAGTGAGCAATTGCACACGACATTGACGTGATTGAATGTGGTTTGAAAGTATTTCCGTTGAGAATGTTCATTAAAAAGGAACAGTAGACTCAGCAAAAAGACTTAGAAAGTAAACTGTTTAGTGGGTTCATTTTTGTGACAACTAAGCCTTCTTCTCAGCTGTTTTGGTGCCCTGGCTACCACACCTTGAACAGCGTGATGCGAAACTGTGCACATGCGTAGATACTGTGTGGGATAGGGAGCGAAGTGTCGCATCTCGCTCATCTTTATATCTCCGGTGCTGGTCGTGGCAATGTCATTTCACGGAGTGTAGATGTCAGAACACCATATTATTACCAGATAACTGACCTGTTATAGTAGTGTAGATATCAGAACACTATACTATCACCAGATAACTGACCTGTTATAGTAGTGTAGATGTCAGAACACTATACTATCACCAGAAAACTGACCTGTTATAGTAGTGTAGATGTCACAACACCATACTATCACCAGATAACTGACCTGTTATAGTAGTGTAGATGTCAGAACACTATACTATCACCAGATAACTGACCTGTTATAGTAGTGTAGAAGTCAGAACACTATACTATCACAAGATAACTGACCTGTTATAGTAGTGTAGATGTCACAACACCATACTATCACCAGATAACTGACCTGTTATAGTAGTGTAGATGTCAGAACACTATACTATCACCAGATAACTGACCTGTTATTGTAGTGTAGATATCAGAACACTATACTATCACCAGATAACTGACCTGTTATAGTAGTGTAGATGTCAGAACACTATACTATCACCAGATAACTGACCTGTTATAGTAGTGTAGATGTCAGAACACTATACTATCACCAGATAACTGACCTGTTATAGTAGTGTAGATGTCAGTAGAATACTATACAATCACCAGATAACTGACCTGTTATAGTAGTGTAGATGTCAGAACACTATACTATCACCAGATAACTGACCTGTTATAGTAGTGTAGATGTCAGAACACTATACTATCACCAGATAACTGACCTGTTATAGTAGTGTAGATGTCAGTAGAAGACTATACAATCACCAGATAACTGACCTGTTATAGTAGTGTAGGCGTCAGAACACTATACTATCACCAGATAACTGACCTGTTATAGTAGTGTAGATGTCAGAACACTATACTATCACCAGATAACTGACCTGTTATAGTAGTGTAGATGTCAGTAGAAGACTATACAATCACCAGATAACTGACCTGTTATAGTAGTGTAGATGTCAGAACACTATACTATCACCAGATAACTGACCTGTTATAGTAGTGTAGATGTCAGAACACTATACTATCACCAGATAACTGACCTGTTATAGTAGTGTAGATGTCAGTAGAAGACTATACAATCACCAGATAACTGACCTGTTATAGTAGTGTAGATGTCAGAACACTATACTATCACCAGATAACTGACCTGTTATAGTAGTGTAGATGTCAGAACACTATACTATCACCAGATAACTGACCTGTTATAGTAGTGTAGATGTCAGTAGAAGACTATACAATCACCAGATAACTGACCTGTTATAGTAGTGTAGGCGTCAGAACACTATACTATCACCAGATAACTGACCTGTTATAGTAGTGTAGGCGTCAGAACACTATACTATCACCAGATAACTGACCTGTTATAGTAGTGTAGATGTCAGAACACTATACTATCACCAGATAACTGACCTGTTATAGTAGTGTAGATGTCAGTAGAAGACTATACAATCACCAGATAACTGACCTGTTATAGTAGTGTAGATATCAGAACACTATACTATCACCAGATAACTGACCTGTTATAGTAGTGTAGATGTCAGAACACTATACTATCACCAGATAACTGACCTGTTATAGTAGTGTAGATATCAGAACACTATACTATCACCAGATAACTGACCTGTTATAGTAGTGTAGATGTCAGAACACTATACTACCACCAGATAACTGACCTGTTATAGTAGTGTAGATATCAGAACACTATACTGTCACCAGATAACTTACCTGTTATAGAAGTGTAGATGTGAGAAGCACAGGAGAACAATGATGGTGAACCTGGTTATCTGTGTGATCACTGGACAGAGATTGCTCTCTGTGGTATTGTGATGAAACAAAGGTGTAATTGAACTTATTCTGCCACTGTCTTCTTATTGTCTCAGCTTTAGGCTTACATATCACGGTGTCAAGGCATTATAGAACAAGCATTGCAATTATCACTACATTGCTTGTAATATGGCTTACCCAGTGATTTTACCCACGCACCACTACTGGTGTGATAACTAATTGTGACTATTAAAGATAATTAAATAGTTAAATTAAGTTGTGCATCAGTTTTTTGGTTGTTTTTCAAATCTCTGATTGAAACTTTAGATTAAATATTGAGTTCAGATTTATAGAGGAGTGATGAGACGACTCAAGGACTCTGACAGGTTCTCCGGATCCAATATTATTTTAATACACCACGGTGGAAGGGTTGCACTTCAACAAACACAAAAGAATCATCATCATCAACAACAAGAAAATCATCATCCAGGCATATCGCTTAAGATTGACATTGAACATTGGGAAATACCTTGAAAACCGTCCACATCATTGAACACATCCCTATTAAGGTGTGCCCCAATAAAACATGTTTTAAGTCTACTTAGTAATCATTTTTGATGAAGTAAATTATTGAAAGTATAATGAATGTGTAATACCTCTATTTGAAACAAGAAATGCATATTTTCACAATAAAACTTATATTAGAATGAAAACATATCTGTAAATTGCTAAGAGGTCATATAGTTTATGAATGTATTTGTAAATATGACTTTCTGTGATCCAGTTGTGTATTTCCAGATCTGCACATTATTTCAACAACTCTGGGCGACTGGCTCCTCACATTTGATTCTGTGATATATCCATGTCATGAGAGTTATTTTGGGTTGCGAAGTCTTTGAATGTTCAATTATATGTTAACATGTTGGTTAACAAGAGTCATTATATACAATATAACTCCACTTTATTTAATGTTGAAAGCCTCTTTCAAGCTCTTCAATGCATCACCAGGTGTTAATGCCTTCCAGTCCTCTGGGATATCAGCAGGAAGTGTTGAGTCTCCCCTGTCTTTAGCAATTCTCTCATTGAATGTGGCCATCACATACTTCCAGTAGTCTGAAGCCTTAATGCTGGAATCTCCAGTTATGGTCCAGTCAGGGTAATATTTCCTGTAGTCCTTGTAAAGATGGCCATTCTCTCCTGTCACCAGGGGGTGGATGAATGTTAAATTACTGGTTACATCAGAGGAACATATGTTAGTTGCTAACTTCTTTGTAGGTCTGACCTTTACACCACGAAGACCTTGTGGACGATGAAATGGCGTAAAGTGTTGGGTATGCTCCTTCCCTCCTGCTTCACAGGGTGCACCGCAGAAAGGACATTGCTTGCCACAGCCAAACAGAACGGTGAACAGCTTGTCCTGTGGCTTGAATGGCAGACAATGGAGTCTCGCGTCAATATCTTTTCTATGGTTGTACGTAGCTGCTAGTGACTGCTCCATTTCTCTCACAAACTCGGTGAGGTAGACAGCAAACTGTTTTGTATCTGCAGTGTTCGGAATCATGATGGACTTCAGAGCATCCTTGAGGACCCGATTCTCTTTAAGTGCACTGCAGATGTTCTGAATGAATGTCTTGACATCATTTACATTTTTTGTGCCAGTTGTTTTCCTGATGTTAGAGATTGCGTCAGTGATCATCTTGACTATCTCTGAAAGATGTTTCTTCTCCAATTTCTCCAGACTGCGGTCCTTTGACAGTTGTTGGACAATCTGGTCAAACAGCCAGTCCCTCACAAACATTTTATAATGGTTAATGTACTCTCTGTATTTCTCATATTTTCCTTCAGTCAGGAGTTGGTTCAAAACGGAGAACTGGGAAGCACATTTTGTGCTGTAATCATGTGACCCTTCACCTGTCTTCACTTCATCAACTACATCAGGACCAATCATTCTGGTCACATAGTCCTGTACAGCTGGCTGTAAGAGCTTTGAGAACTCCTCAGCTTTCTTTAGGCACTGATCTTGGTTATGAAATAAGTCTTTGAACTCAGTAAGGTACTTGCTCTTAGACAGTTCCAGACACTTCCTTGGGTCATTGACTTCAATAAAATCATCATGCATCTTCTGGAACTCTCTGGCTGCTCTGCCACAGATGTGTAGCTTCAGAGAAACCTCACATTCCTCACTGATTTTAACATTCTTGTGTTGCAATGTTTCATCAATATTGTTCAGCAGCTCTTTGATGTAAGTATCATGGTAATCTGTTTTGCTTTCCACCTTCTGTGTTATAAACAACTGACACTGTGTTATGATGTCATCACACAACTCTTGTAGTTTCTTCCGGTAATGGTTGATGTCCCAGTGCATAACTAAGCCCCCAATTATCTTCCCTAAACCCCCAGTTTTCACAACAAATTCTTTTTTACCACATTCCACCAGGTTGTTTCCAACCAACATACTATTGACATGCCCACCCCTTGTTGATAGATTTCCACTTAACATAAAGAAGGCATCCTGAGCCACATCTCTTCTTGGGAGTCCGTTGAAGTGTATCTCAGAAAGAGTTTTCTCCCACATGATTTCAAACTCTTTACTGAGGACCTCATCTGATAGACCAGATTTATTCTGTCTACATTTCTGAAGCAAATCTAGTACCTTCTTTTCCATTGTACTTGCCTGAGAGCTCTTGACGTTGTTCAGTTCTGTCATTCCCTCTTTGATTTCAACAGCTCCTTGCAGTTTGTTCCTCACTGTGTTTTCTATCTCTCGTCTCAGTGTTTTGGCACTGGACACAAAGTCCTCCTTGTATTTTTCCACCAGATTGACATGGCCATCTTGCTTTTCAAAGTATTTTACTAGATTGTCTTGGATTTTCTTTTCTTCGAATGACAGTTTCCCAGATGCTTCTATCATTAAGTCTTGTAGCACATCTCTAATGGACCTCTGGAGATGTTCATCTGTCATGACAATATTGAACATTTTAGTTTCAGCACCCACCATCCATTTATACATCTCCTTCTGGAAGGCCCATTCCCAACCATTGTACTCCGAGCATAAACTGGAGTATGCATCTGCAACCAAGCTGTTTCTGAAACTGAAGATGAATTTCTCAAATTTAACAGACTCCCACAAACTTTGTGTCCACTTCAGGAAATGTGTCATGTCATCATTACTCTGGCAATTTCTGAAATCTTTCATCAAGGTCTTCTTGAAGCTGTACACAGCCTCACTGTATCCAGCATTGACTGGAGCCATAGGTGGAGTCCCATGCCAGAGTCCTGGGATGTAGCAGCTGCTTGTGTCTGGATCATACTCCATCACATCAGTGAACTTAGTGATATTCTCTTTCTTCTCCATTCTGGCTGCTGCCTTTGTCATTTCATTCAACTGTTCCAACAACTTCTTTCTGTCCCTCATGTTGTTGTCATGAGCAGACATGTCTGACACATTCTGGTGCACAAAATGACATAACGGCTTCTTCCCCACTTCCTTCATCCTGATAAAAGCATGAACAACAATCTGTAGAATGTCTGTCATCTCTGTGGAGTTCTCCATGGCGATGTTGATGATAGTGACATCACTGAGTCCTATCACCAGTGTTGCCAGTTCATTGTCATGTTCATGGCTATCATCTAGTTGAGCCAGTTCTGGTGATTTCAACCCCTCTGTGTCAATGATCATGATGAAGTCACATTTCAGCTCCTCCTTGAGTTCTTTGTTGACTTTAATCAGTAGCATGAAGGCCCCTCTGGTGAATCTTCCACTGCTGACAGCAAACTGGACCCCAAACATGGTGTTGAGGAGAGTGGACTTCCCAGTGCTTTGAACCCCTAAAACTGTGACCACCCGGATCTTGCTGTTGGATTGGACCAGAGTATGAAGCTGAGTCAGAACAGCTGATATCCATTTCAGAGGGATATTTGATGCATCTCCATCCACAAGCTCAATGGGGAAACCCTCCAACAGCATCTGAGCACACAATCCAGGGAGATGCTCCATCTGTTTCTTTTGAGGGCTGTCTTCAGGGAGGGAGCAGGCAGACTCATATAACTGTCCCAACTCACGCAGGAAGTGTTCAAGACCCAAGGAACAGTCAGATAATTGCTTGTCCAAATGTTTAATGTCGTCTTTTTTCTCCGGAGAATGTTGGCAAAGATCTTTGTACCGGTCCATAAAGCAGACAGGTTCTGGCGTGACAGATTGTCCAGATTTATCCGTATCCATTTGAGGAAATAGGAACGCTCCGCTCCTGAACTAGACATTCGAAAATGAAGCTTGCCATTGCATCTGACATGTCACATTTATGTTGCTTCTTTCTCAGTTCTTTCTCCTTTTTTGCCAGAGAGCTCTTGTAGTGTTCAATGTCTTGATCCCCTGCTTTTCTCAGTCTACACCTCTCTTTTTCTAACTGGGAAATCTCTTTCCAGACTTGCCCTTGTAAGGGTAGCTGTTCACTTTTGAATTTAATTGTGTCTTTGATGCTCCTGGTGATTTTATCTGCCATCTTCCTGGCACTCTGACACTCATCACTGTCTTCATCAACCAGAATCCCAAACTGATGAGCCACGTCAACCATGTTTTCAATTGTCAGTCTGTTTTTCCTTTTTTCGATGATGTCACCCACAGAGGACTGCAGGGTTTTGACAAATTCTGCATCATTCTGCTTCTTCTTCACAATTACATTTGTTGGGTTGATACTGTAGTTTGTGATCATTTTCTTCAATGTGTCCACCCTGAATGTTTTATTCTGAGAGTTGACAACCAGAAATAACTCTGCTTTTGTGATTTGTCCTTCCAACACCTTAAGATCTGCCTCGAAATCATTAATGAAAATGTAAACTGCAGCTGATGTTTGACACAGAAAGGAGAACTGTTTTTCAAAGGACCTGATGTCTCCTCTGAGATTGGCCACCGCCACAGGCTTAGTGAACATGTCTATGTTCCGGTTCCCACATGGAAAGTACCAGCTGATTTCAACCAGTCCATTTGAGATTTGCAAAGGGACATCTCCACATTCCATATCATGATGAACAAATGTGTCATGGTACTGTTGAGGGTTACTAAGCAACTTGTTCAAAATCTGAGACTTGGACAAGCTGCTCTCTCCTAGCCTAACAAAGGACACAATAGGAATATCAGAGACAACAATTCTGTCCTCCACAAAAGCCTTTGAGTCTGTTTGGGAAGAGGGTCTAAACTTCCTCACTATGTCCCTCAAGGCCCACAGCATCAGAGTGCTTTGTTTTGTGTCACAGTTGGGCAGCAGGAGAGGAACAGCAAACTGACACATGGACATTTTCTGGACCATCTCCTGCTGCAGGAAACCATCTGAACACAGAAACAGGGCAGTTATCAGGTCCAGTGGATTAATGTCATTGCTGCTATCAGTGTCATTGTCCAGGTTGTCTACACCATAATAGGAAACCTCCTGTTCAGTGGTCAGACATTTGACACTCCTAGTATTCACATTAGCCATCATTAATTTCTTAAGGAAGGCCCCTGGAAGTGACTGCATAGTGGTAAGTGGTTCATCTGATGTAGTATTAGCATTTATCTCAAGGACAGTACTTAACGTCAGCTTGTTTTCATAATGATCTTCTAGTCCAGTCTTTGACAACAGCTCCATGAGACAGGGTTCTGGAAATAGAACGGAAGATCAGGAAATAGGAAGGATCTGGAGAATTCTACATCATGTTTACATCCGACGCGGACACATCCATTATGATTAATTCATAGAGTAATTTTGAAAACTAGTTACCGTTTCACTAGAGATAATACATAAGTAGGGTAATCCCTTACTTGTGGTGAGGGTTGTTGATGCCAGTTGACTTTTCTTTCCATTTTCCAGCACAGTGCAGACAGTGACAGAGTACTGAGTACCACATTGCAGGTCAGAGAGAGTGATGCTGTGTGAAGATGTGGTAGTGATGTGTGGTTCTGTCCCTGGACAGTGGTAGGAGATCTGGTAATGATGTTGGGTTTGGTCCAATCCTGGTGGCTGGCTCCAGCTAACAGCAGCTGATGTGGTGTCCACTGAGTCAACAGTCAGCTGGTCTGGAGTAGGAAGTACTAAGGGAAAATACATTATTGTCAAGGCTACAGTTTAACTCCAGAAATATATTACAGGAAGAAAAGTAGAAAAGGCCAGAGATAAACATGTGTTTGGAATTGCTTTTAAACGTGGGACAAAATAAGCTATGAACAAAAGTCACAACAGAAGTTGATTTGTAATGTAACAAAATGTATGTTCTGGTTACTGGTAAAGAGATGATAAACTGTAACAAGGTGAGGTAGGTCTCTTACTAGTGCAGATGGTTGTAGAGACTGGTTTACTCTGTTCCCCATTGTTCAGCACAGTTGAGACGCTGACAGTGTACTCAGTACCAGGTTGTAGGTTTGAGAATGTTTTGTGGCAGTCTTTAGTATTCTCTGTGTGGAGGTCTGTTCCTGGTCTACAGTAGGATATGAGGAAGCGTTGAGGGACTTTCTCCATCCCTTCAGCCTTGGTCCAGTGGAGAGTGAAGGAGGTCTCTTTCACATGGTCTACTTTTAAGTCTCTGGGTGGGAACACTGGAACAAAAACCAAGATAGGTTTTAATAAGATCATCACATTGACAGAGGAGTCCATAACAATATCTCCCTTAAAACACAACAAAGTATGTTTGTAAAACGTGACTAAAATTAAACTCTTTACCTGTGGTTACAGATGCTGAGACCCATCTGCTTTGTCTGCCATCTTCTCCCTCTGTAGCCATGTTGAACTGGTACTTCTCACCAGGTTGGAGACTGCTTATTTTAAGATGATGCCCACCTTCCACTCTTGATGAGCTTGTTTCACCATCACACCCCCAGGTCACTTTGAACGTCTGTGGTCCTGTCAGCCCCTGAGGAGAACTCCAGCTCAGAGACACAGAATCTAACGTCAGCAACAGGACCTGAAAGTCACCAGGAGGGAGCAGCACTGGTGAAGGAATAATGAGAGAAAAACAGACTATTGAAAACAGAATTACAAACACAAATGTGTATTATTCATACCAGCAGTTAAGGGACAACAATTGATATTTTACAAAATATCCTCTTAAATTGAGATTTTAATTAAATACTACAGTGAGGGGAAAATTATTTGATCCCCTGCTGATTTTGTAGGTTTGCCCACTGACAAAAAAATGATCAGTCTATAATTTTAATGGTAGGTTTATTTGAACAGTGAGAGACAGAATAACAACAAAAAAATCCAGAAAAATGCACATGAAAAATTTTATAAATTGATTTGCATTTTAATGAGGGAAATAAGTATTTGACCCCTCTGCAAAACATGACTTAATACTTGGTGGCAAAACCCTTGTTGGCAATCACAGAGGTCAGACGTTTCTTGTAGTTGGCCACCAGGTTTGCACACATCTCAGGAGGGATTTTGTCCCACTCCTCTTTGCAGATCTTCTCCAAGTCATTAAGGTTTCGAGACTGACGTTTGGCAACTCGAACCTTCAGCTCCCTCCACAGATTTTCTATGGGATTAAGGTCTGGAGACTGGCTAGGCCACTCCAGGACCTTAATGTGCTTCTTCTTGAGCCACTCCTTTGTTGCCTTGACCGTGTGTTTTGGGTCATTGTCATGCTGGAATACCCATCCACGACCCATTTTCAATGCCCTGGCTGAGGGAAGGAGGTTCTCACCCAAGATTTGACGGTACATCGTCCCTTTGATGCGGTGAAGTTGTCCTGTCCCCTTAGCAGAAAAACACCCCCAAAGCATAATGTTTCCACCTCCATGTTTGACGGTGGGGATGGTGTTCTTGGGGTCATAGGCAGCATTCCTCCTCCTCCAAACACAACGAGTTGAGTTGATGCTAAAGAGCTCCATTTTGGTCTCATCTGACCACAACACTTTCACCCAGTTGTCCTCTGAATCATTCAATGTTCATTGGCAAACTTCAGACGGGCATGTATATGTGCTTTCTTGTGCAGGGGGACCTTGCGGGCGCTGCAGGATTTCAGTCCTTCACGGCGTAGTGTGTTACCAATTGTTTTCTTGGTGACTATGGTTCCAGCTGCCTTGAGATCATTGACAAGATCCTCCCGTGTAGTTCTGGGCTGATTCCTCACCGTTCTCATGATCATTGCAACTCCACGAGGTGAGATCTTGCATGGAGCCCCAGACCGAGGGAGATTGACAGCTCTTTTGTGTTTCTTCCATTTGCGAATAATCGCACCAACTGTTGTCATCTTCTCACCAAGCTGCTTGGCGATGGTCTTGTAGCCCATTCCAGCCTTGTGTAGGTCTACAATCTTGTCCTTGACATCCTTGGAGAGCTCTTTGGTCTTGGCCATGGTGGAGAGTTTGGAATATGATTGATTGATTGCTTCTGTGGACAGGTGTCTTTTATACAGGTAACAAAATGAGATTAGGAGCACTCCCTTTAAGAGTGTGCTCCTAATCTCAGCTCGTTACCTGTATAAAAGACACCTGGGAGCCAGAAATCTTTCTGATTGAGAGGGGGTCAAATACTTATTTCCCTCAATAAAATGCTTATCCATTTTTTTTTTATTCACATGCGTTTTACTGAATTGTTTTGTTGTTATTCTGTCTCACTGTTCAAATAAACCTACCATTAAAATTATAGACTGATCATTTCTTTGTCAGTGGGCAAACGTACAAAATCAGCATGGGATCAAATACTTTTTTCCCTCACTGTATTGTTTGGGTCAGTTTATTCTGGTTCCACATATACCTACCATCACCTGAGGTCAACGTTGTGTGTTGTTCTCCATCAAAACTCTTAGGCTGTGAAAACCAGAGTCAATCATTTCTGTGAAAAGTTATTTTTCTCTTGACACAAACCCTCTTTATCCAGCAAATACTGTATATCATGCAATGAAGAGAATGAAAATAAACCAGGATCTACCTGTCTTCCAGCTTTTTTTGTCTCGTGGGCTACCACATCATGTCCTTTGTGGTTTGTCTCTGCACACTGACTGCAGATCAGCATCTGGTCTGTCCTGCAGAACACCTCCAGAGGACTGTAGTCATGTTGACAGAGTTTCTCCTCCAGGTCTCCAGTCACATCCACCAGTGTGTGTTTCTGTAGTTTAGGTACTGTATAGTGCTGTCTGACGTGGGTCTCACAGTAGGACACACTGCAGGTCTGACAGAACTTCACAGCTTGGACCTCAGAGCAGATATCACAGAACACCTCTCCTGGTTGAATTCTGTTCAGTAGAAGACCAAAAAATACAGCCTTAAAATTGTGCAGCTGTGGAAAATTAATACAGGGGAAACACTGGCCTTAAGTTATTGAAGAAACATTGATCTTGTTTAATTAACTCAGCAAACTGACATTTCCATTGACATTTTGGTGAATGATAAATTGAAGAATGTCATGACAACATTCTCCTTTTGATATTCATCTTTAAAATGCTGATTAAGCATTATAGCAATAACACCTAATGTGACTCAATCTAGACGCAACTATGGTAGTTTCTTGGTCTCCTCCCTGACCACATAACGTTCTGAGAACCATGTTTCTTTGAGCTTGGTGAGAGCGTCATATGGTTATTTGGCATACAACCTTCCCACAATGTTCTGGGAATAGCAGTGGTGTAGTGGTGGGTATATGCCATTTACCCACTTTTTTTTTGTGGGCAATGTGTATACTCACTTCTTAATCCCCATTGATGCGTATCAAAGTAGTCTAGTGGAGGTATATGCCATATCAATTAATAAAGCTGATGGAACAAATCCGAATGTTCACCTGAAAATTTCCAAATTATTTCTTCACATTTTATGCGCAGCAATGTGCACCCGGAGGTAAGCCTAAAAATAAATTTGCCGGAAAATACTGTTCTAAAAAGTAGCAGCGCAACTGCAAGTGGTTTGATGGAAATATCTGTTAAGACATTTAGAAAGAGGGTTTTAAAGATGTAACAACTATCATGGGTTGCTAATATGACTAGGACAATGTCTTTGGCTGCTAGAAAATGAAAGTACGTTGATTTGAAAACCAATAGAACAGGAGAGGGCATATGAGGAAGTCTATAAAATAATTGCAAACAGGTTTCTTTAGTAGGATTTTGGCAATAGGCTACTTTGAAGCAAGGTACGACATGCCTCATAATATGTATTAAAACTTCCAGGTTTTCAAAAAATGTATCCATAATAAAATCCCCATTAATGTCCGTCAGTTTAAGCTAGAGGTTTTTTGCATGGGCTGCATCTCATATGCCTTACGAATCTGTGATGGAAGGTGGCCGTGCTACAACAATGTTTGTCAGACCATGAGACATACCGAGAATCTGTCTTCTGTCTTCACAGGTGTTAAGGTGGTAGTACCAACTTCTATCTGTGGCGTCCGAACCGTTTGAGCTACAAACTAAAGTAACAAGTGTCACGGGACACGTCTAAATGTAACCCATACAAACTAACGGTAGTACGGGGGTCGTTTGGTGGCCCAAAAAATAAGGGGTTAAATTTGTCTACCAGTCAAAAGTTTTAGAACACCAACTCATTCAAGGGTTTTTTCTTTATTTGTACTATTTTAAACTGTAGAATAATAGTTAAGACATCAGAACTATTAAATAATATATGGAATCATGTAGTATACACACACACACACAAATATATAGTAGGTGCTCTAAAACACACACACACACACACACACACACACACACACAGTACCAGTCAAAAGTTTGGACACACCTACTCATTCCAGGGTTTTTCTTTATTTTTACTTTTTTCTACATTGTAGAATATTAGTTAAAACATCAACTATTAAATAACACATATGGAATCATGTAGTATATATATATATATATATATATATATATATATATATATATATATAGAATATATGTTTGCTTGCTAAAGAAAAAATAATAATACAATAAATCATATTTGTATGATCTTAACTTGTCGTTGATTGAATAAGATGGCATAAATAAAACAGATAATCATACTTCTCTTTTGGAGTTGACTCTTCCCCCTTGAAAAGAGGAGGGGGATCCATTGACTGGTCACTCTTCATTGACAGACAACTGGGAGTTGATGACTCTGATCTCTCCAGATGGACTCTGAAATGGGAATAGCAAACAGAAATGAATTCATGCTTCTTTCAATTGACGCACCTAGTGCGGGTAGCTTGTAAAAGGTCACATCAAAGTGGATAAGACACTATTTCAATCACACCGTTGCTGGCAGGTGTATAACATTGAGCACGCAGCCATGCAATCTCCATAGACAAACAATGGCAGTAGAATGGCCTTTCTGAAGAGCATAGTGACTTTCAATGTGGCACCGTCATAGGATGCCACCTTTCCAACAAGTCAGTTTGTCAAATGGCGTTGTTAACTTCTTACGGCGAAAACAGCACATTTGATTGTTTGAGGGTAGCACCTTCACTATTTTCTCATGACCATGAATTCATTAGCCTTCACGGTTCACACAAAACACATTTCACAGCGAAAACAAATCAATTACCTGTTGAACAACTTCTGCTGATGGCTTCCAAAGTGTCCAACGAAGACAATCCATGGTTCTTTTGTTGGAAAAAGTAATGTATTATATCCTTAAATCTCCATTTGGTTTGCGCGTTATAATGAGAAACTACAGCCTCCACTCCTCCATTGAAACGTGACGAGAACTCGTTCAACTTAAAGCTATAAACTTGTCCAAGAACAATCAAAAATCATTTTAAATGTATCCTTAGGAACACCTTTACGTATATTTACTATTATAAATCAACCGGAATATAAACTGAGCTATAAGAACAGAAAAAAAAACACAAAGCGTGCCTTCTCGGGAGCGCACGCTCTCTTCTGTTGACTTCCAAGGGGACACTTCCTGGTTTCTTCTTCTTCTCTGCTCTAATGCATCCAAAAAGTTACTACTTCTTAGGGAGTAGCGCACAAGGTGACCGTTTTGGAGAGCCTGGCGTGCCCAAAGTAAAATGCCTCCCATTCAGGCCCAGAAAATAGGATATGCACATATTTAGTACCATTGGATAGGAAACACTCTGAATTTTCTAAAAGTGTTAACCATTTGTCTGTGAGTAAAACAGAGCATATGGCAGGCGAAACCGAGGAATTTCTGTCCTGAAAAAGTGATTTTGACACATTGCTCATTTGGAACCCCTCCCTCATGAAAATGACCATATAAGGGCATATGAATGCAGTACCCATTGCTTCCTTTAGATGTCAACAGTCTCGAGACAGTGTAAATTTTCATTTTGGATGCTTTAGACCAGAGAATAAGAGCAAACCAGGAAGTATCCTTTTTATGTCAACAGTAACCAGCGCGCGCTCCCGACAAGGCGCGCTGTCTTTTTTACCGTCTTTATCGATCAGTTTATATTCCGGTTGATTTATAATAGTAAATATCGTAAAAGTGTTCCTAAGGATACATTTAAAACTATGTTTGATTGTTCTTGGACAAGTTTATAGGTATAAGATGAACGAGTTCTCGTCACGTTTCAATGGAGGAGTGGAGGCTGTCGTTTCTGATTATAACGCGCGAACCAAATGGAGATTTATGGATAAAATACATTACTTTTTCTAACAAAGAACCATGGATTGTCTTCGTTGGACACTTAGGATGACCTCAGCAGAAGTTCTTCAACAGGTAATTGATTTGTTTTCGCTGTGAAATGTGTTATGTGTGTGCCGTGATGGCTAATCGATTCATGGCTATGGGAAAGATATGTGAGGTGCTACCCTCAAACAATCAAATGTGCTGGTTTAGCGTAAAGCCTTTTGAAATCTGACAACGCTGTGATATTGCCAAGAAACAGAGCTTTTGATGAGTATGGAACACTTGTATATTGGTGGATGTTTCATAATTCAACTTTTGGATTTTGAATTTGGCGCCTTGCATTTCACCTGGTAGTGTCGGGATTGGGGCGCTAGCGCCCCAGCAATCCCCAAGAAGTTTTAAGGGCATATGAATGCAGTACCTATCGCTTCCTCTGGATGTCAACAGTCTCGAGACACTGTTCAGATTTTTTTTGATGCTATTAGAGCAGAGAAGAAGAGAAACCAGGAAGTGTCCCCTCAGATGTCAAAGGAAGAGGACGCGCGCTCTCGCCAAGCGCGCTCTGTGCTTTTTTCCTTTCTTATAGCCCAGTTTATATTCCGGTTGAATTATTATAGTAAATATACAAAAGTGTTCCTAAGGATACATTAAAAAGGATGTTTGATTGTTCTTGGACAAGTTTATAGGTATAAGTTGAACGAGTTCTCTTCACGTTTCAATGGAGGAGTGGAGGCTGTAGTTTCTGAATTTAAACGCGCGAACCAAACAGAGATTTATGGATATAATACATTCCTTTTTCTAACAAAAGAACCATGGATTGTCTTCGTTGGACACTTGGGAAGCCATCAGCAGAAGTTCTACAACAGGTAATTGATTTGTTTTCGCTGTGAAATGTGTTTTGTGTGAACCGTGAAGGCTAATGAATTCATGGTAATGGGAAAAATAGTGAAGGTGCTACCCTCAAACAATCAAATGTGGTGCTTTCGCCGTAAAGCCTTTTTAAAAATCTGACAACGCTGTGATATTGCCAAGAAACAGAGCTTTTGATGAGTATGAAGCACTTGTATATTGGTGCATGTTTAATAATTCAACTTTTGGATTTTGAATTTGGCGCCTTGCATTTCACCTGGTAGTGTCGGGAGTGGGGCGCTAGCGCCCCAACGCACCTTGCTGCTCCCTAAGAAGTTAATGAAACTTGCCAGTTGAAGACTTGTGAGGCGTATGTTTCTCAAATTAGACACACATGTACTTGTCTTTTTGCTCAGTTGTGCACGGTGCCTCGCACTCCTCTTTCTATTGAAACACAGGAGTGACGGTTGCTGATAACGGGCCTCTGTGCGCCTATGTAGATATTCCATTATTATTTTTAAATCAGCCTTTTCCAGCTACAATATTAATTTACAACATTAAGAATGTCTACACTGTATTTCTGACCAATATGATGTTATTTTAATGGACAAAAATGTTGCTTTTCTTTAAAGAACAAGGACATTTCAAAGTGACCCCAAACTTTTGAGCAGTAGTGTCACGTACAGTGCATTCGGAAAGTATTCAGACCCCTTGACTTTTTCCACCTTTTGTTACGTTACAGCCTTATTCTAAAATTGATTATATAAATGTTTTCCCTCATCCAATCTACACACAATACTCCATAAAGACAAAGCGAAAATAGACTTTTAGAAATGTTTGCAAATGTATTAAAAATAGAAAACAGAGATATTGAGAAATTGAGCTCAGGTGCATCCTGTTTCCATTGATAATCCTTTAGATGTTTCTACAACTTGATTGGAGTCCACATGGTGATTTCAATTGATTAGACATGATTTGGAAAGGAAACACCTGTCTATATAAGGACACACAGTGCATGTCAGAGCAAAACCAAGCCATGAGGTCGAAAGAATTGTTCAGAGAGCTCTGAGACAGGATTCTGCTGAGGCACAGATCTGGGGAAGGGTACCAAAACATGTCTGCAGCATTGAAGGTCCCCAAGAACACAGTGGCCTCCAACGTTCTTAAATGGAATAAGTTTGGAACCACCAAGACTCTTCCTGGAGCTGGCCGCCCAGACAAACAGCAATTGGGGAGAAGGGCCTTGGTCAGGGAGGTGACCAAGAAACCAATGGTCACTCTGACAGAGCTCCAGAGTTACTCTGTGGAGATGGGAGAACCTTCCAGAAGGACAACCATCTCTACAGCACTCCACCAATCAGGCCTTTATGGTAGAGCGACCAGACGGAAGCCACTCCTCAGTAAAAGGCACATGACAGCCCGCATGGAGTTTGCCAAAAGGCACCTAAAGGACTCTCAGACCATGAGAAACAAAATTCTCTGGTCTGATGAAACCAAGATTGAACTTGTTGGTCTGAATGACAAGCGTCACGTCTGGAGGAAACCTGACACTGTCCCTACGGTGAAGCATGTTTTTCAGCGGCAGTGACTGGGAGACTAGTCAGGATCGAGGGAAAGATGAACGGAGCAAAGTACAGAGAGATTCTTGATGAAAACCTGCTCCAGCGAGCTCAGGACCTTAGACTGGCTCGAAGGTTCACCTTCCAACAGGAGCACGACCCTAAGCAAACAGCCGAGACAATTCAGGAGCGGCTTTGGGACAAGTCTCTGAATGTCCTTTAGTGGCCCAGCCAGAGCACGGACTTGAACCCGAACAAACATCTCTGGAGAGACCTGAAAATAGCTTTGCAGCGACGCTCCCCATCCAACCTGACAGAGCTTGAGAGGATCTGCAGAGAAGAATGTGAGAAACTCCCCAAATACAGGTGTGCCAAGCTTGTAGCGTCATACCCAAGAAGACTCAAGGCTGTAATCGCTGCCAAAGGTGCTTCAACAAAGTACTGAGTAAAGGGTCTGAAAAAGTATGTAAATGTGAGTTCAGTTTTAAATTTTTTATACATTTCTAAAAACCTGTTTTTGCTTTGTCATTACGGGGTATTGATGATGGGTAAAAAAAACAATTGAATCAATTTTAGAATAAGGCTGTAACATAAAATGTGGAAAAGGTCAAAGAGTCTGAATACTTTCCGAATACACTGTACATACATATACACATGACCAGAAGTATGTGGACACAGTAAAGGGGCTTCCCCAAACTGTTGCCAAGCACAGAATCATCTAAAATGTAATTGGATGTTGTAGTTAAGATTTCCCTTCACTGGAACTAAGGGGCTTAGAAGGGAACAATGAAAAACATTACCAGACCATTATTCCTTCTCCACCTAAATTTACAGTTGGCACTATTTTTTGCTTGCTCCCCCAAAAAAAAAATCCATTCAACAATATATCATATTTGTATGACCTTAACTTGTCGTTGATTGAATAAGATGGCATAAATAAAACAGATAATCATACTTCTCTTTTGGAGTTGACTCTTCCCCCTTGAAAAGAGGAGGGGGATCCATTGACTGGTCACTCTTCATTGACAGACAACTGGGAGTTGATGACTCTGATCTCTCCAGATGGACTCTGAAATGGGAATAGCAAACAGAAATGAATTCATGCTTCTTTCAATTGACGCACCTAGTGCGGGTAGCTTGTAAAAGGTCACATCAAAGTGGATAAGACACTATTTCAATCACACCCGTTGCTGGCAGGTGTATAACATTGAGCACGCAGCCATGCAATCTCCATAGACAAACATTGGCAGTAGAATGGCCTTTCTGAAGAGCATAGTGACTTTCAATGTGGCACCGTCATAGGATGCCACCTTTCCAACAAGTCAGTTTGTCAAATGGCGTTGTTAACTTCTTACGGCGAAAGCAGCACATTTGATTGTTTGAGGGTAGCACCTTCACTATTTTCTCATTACCATGAATTCATTAGCCTTCACGGTTCACACAAAACACATTTCACAGCGAAAACAAATCAATTACCTGTTGAACAACTTCTGCTGATGGCTTCCAAAGTGTCCATCGAAGACAATCCATGGTTCTTTTGTTGGAAAAAGTAATGTATTATATCCTTAAATCTCCATTTGGTTTGCGCGTTATAATGAGAAACTACAGCCTCCACTCCTCCATTGAAACGTGACGAGAACTCGTTCAACTTAAAGCTATAAACTTGTCCAAGAACAATCAAAAATCATTTTAAATGTATCCTTAGGAACACCTTTACGTATATTTACTATTATACATCAACCGGAATATAAACTGAGCTATAAGAACGGAAAAAAAAACACAAAGCGTGATGCCTTCTCGAGGCGCCACGCTCTCTTCTGTTGACTTCCAAAGGGACACTTTCTGGTTTCTTCTTCTTCTCTGCTCTAATGCATCCAAAAAGTTACTACTTCTTAGGGAGTAGCGCACAAGGTGACCGTTTTGGAGAGCCTGGCGTGCCCAAAGTAAAATGCCTCCCATTCAGGCCCAGAAAATAGGATATGCACATATTTAGTACCATTGGATAGGAAACACTCTGAATTTCCTAAAAGTGTTAACCATTTGTCTGTGAGTAAAACAGAACGCATATGGCAGGCGAAACCCCGAGGAATTTCTGTCCTGAAAAAAGTGATTTTGACACATTGCTCATTTGGAACCCCTCCCTCATGAAAATGACCATATAAGGGCATATGAATGCAGTACCCATTGCTTCCTTTAGATGTCAACAGTCTCGAGACAGTGTAAATTTTCATTTTGGATGCTTTAGACCAGAGAATAAGAGCAAACCAGGAAGTATCCTTTTTATGTCAACAGTAACCAGCGCGCGCTCCCGACAAGGCGCGCTGTGTCTTTTTTACCGTCTTTATCGATCAGTTTATATTCGGTTGATTTATAATAGTAAATATCACGTAAAAGTGTTCCTAAGGATACATTTAAAACTATGTTTGATTGTTCTTGGACAAGTTTAAAGGTATAAGATGAGCGAGTTCTCGTCACGTTTCAATGGAGGAGTGGAGGCTGTCGTTTCTGATTATAACGCAGACCAAATGGAGATTTATGGATAAAATACATTACTTTTTCTAACAAAAGAACCATGGATTGTCTTCGTTGGACACTTAGGATGACCTCAGCAGAAGTTCTTCAACAGGTAATTGATTTGTTTTCGCTGTGAAATGTGTTATGTGTGTGCCGTGATGGCTAATCGATTCATGGCTATGGGAAAGATATGTGAGGTGCTACCCTCAAACAATCAAATGTGCTGGTTTTTAGCGTAAAGCCTTTTGAAATCTGACAACGCTGTGATATTGCCAAGAAACAGAGCTTTTGATGAGTATGGAACACTTGTATATTGGTGGATGTTTCATAATTCAACTTTTGGATTTTGTATTTGGCGCCTTGCATTTCACCTGGTAGTGTCGGGATTGGGGCGCTAGCGCCCCAGCAATCCCCAAGAAGTTTTAAGGGCATATGAATGCAGTACCTATCGCTTCCTCTGGATGTCAACAGTCTCGAGACACTGTTCAGATTTTTTTTGATGCTATTAGAGCAGAGAAGAAGAGAAACCAGGAAGTGTCCCCTCAGATGTCAAAGGAAGAGGGCCAGCGCTCTGTAAGCGCTCTGTGCTTTCCTTTCTTATAGCCCAGTTTATATTCGGTTGAATTATTATAGTAAATATACAAAAGTGTTCCTAAGGATACATTAAAAAGGATGTTTGATTGTTCTTGGACAAGTTTATAGGTATAAGTTGAACGAGTTCTCTTCACGTTTCAATGGAGGAGTGGAGGCTGTAGTTTCTGAATTTAAGCCTTGAACCAAACAGAGATTTATGGATATAATACATTCCTTTTTCTAACAAAAGAACCATGGATTGTCTTCGTTGGACACTTGGGAAGCCATCAGCAGAAGTTCTACAACAGGTAATTGATTTGTTTTCGCTGTGAAATGTGTTTTGTGTGAACCGTGAAGGCTAATGAATTCATGGTAATGGGAAAAATAGTGAAGGTGCTACCCTCAAACAATCAAATGTGGTGCTTTCGCCGTAAAGCCTTTTTAAAAATCTGACAACGCTGTGATATTGCCAAGAAACAGAGCTTTTGATGAGTATGAAGCACTTGTATATTGGTGCATGTTTAATAATTCAACTTTTGGATTTTGAATTTGGCGCCTTGCATTTCACCTGGTAGTGTCGGGAGTGGGGCGCTAGCGCCCCAACGCACCTTGCTGCTCCCTAAGAAGTTAATGAAACTTGCCAGTTGAAGACTTGTGAGGCGTATGTTTCTCAAATTAGACACACATGTACTTGTCTTTTTGCTCAGTTGTGCACCGGTGCCTCGCACTCCTCTTTCTATTGAAACACAGGAGTGACGGTTGCTGATAACGGGCCTCTGTACGCCTATGTAGATATTCCATTATTATTTTTAAATCAGCCTTTTCCAGCTACAATATTAATTTACAACATTAAGAATGTCTACACTGTATTTCTGACCAATATGATGTTATTTTAATGGACAAAAATGTTGCTTTTCTTTAAAGAACAAGGACATTTCAAAGTGACCCCAAACTTTTGAACGGTAGTGTACGTACAGTGCATTCGGAAAGTATTCAGACCCCTTGACTTTTTCCACCTTTTGTTACGTTACAGCCTTATTCTAAAATTGATTATATAAATGTTTTCCCTCATCAATCTACACACAATACTCCATAAAGACAAAGCGAAAATAGACTTTTAGAAATGTTTGCAAATGTATTAAAAATAGAAAACAGAGATATTGAGAAATTGAGCTCAGGTGCATCCTGTTTCCATTGATAATCCTTTAGATGTTTCTACAACTTGATTGGAGTCCACATGGTGATTTCAATTGATTAGACATGATTTGGAAAGGAAACACCTGTCTATATAAGGACACACAGTGCATGTCAGAGCAAAAACCAAGCCATGAGGTCGAAAGAATTGTTCGTAGAGCTCTGAGACAGGATTCTGCTGAGGCACAGATCTGGGGAAGGGTACCAAAACATGTCTGCAGCATTGAAGGTCCCCAAGAACACAGTGGCCTCCAACGTTCTTAAATGGAATAAGTTTGGAACCACCAAGACTCTTCCTGGAGCTGGCCGCCCAGACAAACAGCAATTGGGGAGAAGGGCCTTGGTCAGGGAGGTGACCAAGAAACCAATGGTCACTCTGACAGAGCTCCAGAGTTACTCTGTGGAGATGGGAGAACCTTCCAGAAGGACAACCATCTCTACAGCACTCCACCAATCAGGCCTTTATGGTAGAAGCGACCAGGCGGAAGCCACTCCTCAGTAAAAGGCACATGACAGCCGCGCATGGAGTTTGCCAAAAGGCACCTAAAGGACTCTCAGACCATGAGAAACAAAATTCTCTGGTCTGATGAAACCAAGATTGAACTTGTTGGTCTGAATGACAAGCGTCACGTCTGGAGAAACCTGACACTGTCCCTACGGTGAAGCATGTTTTTCAGCGGCAGTGACTGGGGAGACTAGTCAGGATCGAGGGAAAGATGAGCGGAGCAAAGTACAGAGAGATTCTTGATGAAAACCTGCTCCAGCGAGCTCAGGACCTTAGACTGGCTCGAAGGTTCACCTTCCAACAGGAGCACGACCCTAAGCAAACAGCCGAGACAATTCAGGAGGCGGCTTTGGGACAAGTCTCTGAATGTCCTTTAGTGGCCCAGCCAGAGCACGGACTTGAACCCGAACAAACATCTCTGGAGAGACCTGAAAATAGCTTTGCAGCGGCGCTCCCCATCCAACCTGACAGAGCTTGAGAGGATCTGCAGAGAAGAATGGGAGAAACTCCCCAAATACAGGTGTGCCAAGCTTGTAGCGTCATACCCAAGAAGACTCAAGGCTGTAATCGCTGCCAAAGGTGCTTCAACAAAGTACTGAGTAAAGGGTCTGAAAAAGTATGTAAATGTGAGTTCAGTTTTAAATTTTTTATACATTTCTAAAAACCTGTTTTTGCTTTGTCATTACGGGGTATTGATGATGGGTAAAAAAACAATTGAATCAATTTTAGAATAAGGCTGTAACATAAAATGTGGAAAAGGTCAAAGAGTCTGAATACTTTCGAATACACTGTACATACATATACACATGACCAGAAGTATGTGGACACAGTAAAGGGGCTTCCCCAAACTGTTGCCAAGCACAGAATCATCTAAAATGTAATTGGATGTTGTAGTTAAGATTTCCCTTCACTGGAACTAAGGGGCTTAGAAGGGAACAATGAAAAACATTACCAGACCATTATTCCTTCTCCACCTAAATTTACAGTTGGCACTATTTTTTTGCTTGCTCCCCCCCCCAAAAAAAAAATCCATTCAACAATATATCATATTTGTATGACCTTAACTTGTCGTTGATTGAATAAGATGGCATAAATAAAACAGATAATCATACTTCTCTTTTGGAGTTGACTCTTCCCCCTTGAAAAGAGGAGGAGGATCCATTGACTGGTCACTCTTCATTGACAGACAACTGGGAGTTGATGACTCTGATCTCTCCAGATGGACTCTGAAATGGGAATAGCAAACAGAAATTAATTGCTTCTTTCAATTGACTTTATTCACAGCTAAATGTTCTAACATAGGCACTTAGTGCAGATAGCTTGTAAAAGGTCACATCAAAGAGGGTTTAGTAAGAAGAGGTCCAGAAATGGCTTATCCTATAGGAATCACTGATCTCCCGATTTAGCAGCATTATGGTGAGGTTAGCTAGCTTTGCTCATGCACAGAAACATATGATCAGGTCTATCCAATGAGTTGTGCATGTGCAGTATGGCTCTTTCTATATAAAGAAGTTTTTACAAATGTAAATTTGTTACTTTCTCAATTTCACCAGGCTGGAGTGCTGACATGTTCAGTGACTTCAAATGTTGGTTCGAAGCTAGATTGACCATTAACTAGGAGTTGGTGACATGCAGATGGACTCTGCAAGTACAAAAGTATGAAAGGCAAGTGGCTAGCACTGTCAACACAACATACAGTAATATCCCCATTCCTGTTTCTCCTTTCACATCCTTGAAACTATTAGTGTAATGTAAGGTTTTAAACAAACTGTTCTCTATATGTATTTATGGAAGAATACAGTGTGAGAAAACTGGGAGCTGGTGACAGTGATCTCTCCTGAAGGACTCTGCAAGTAAAAGTAAAATGATGGGTAGGAATAGTAAACACACAGTTGAAGTCAGACGTTTACATACACCTTAGCCAAATACATTTAAACACAGTTTTTCACAATTTCTGACATTTAATCCTAGTAATAATTCCCTGTCTTAGGTCAGTTAGGATCACCACTTTATTTTAAGAATGTGAAATGTCAGAATAATAGTAGAGAGAATTATTTATTTCAGCTTTTATTTCTTTCATCACATTCCCAGTGGGTCAGAAGTTTACATACACTCAATTAGTATTCGGTAGTATTGCCTTTAAATTGTTTAACTTGGGTCAAATGTTTTGGGTAGCCTTCCAAAAGCTTCCCACAATAAGTTGGGTGAATTCTGGCCCATCCCTCCTGACAGAGGTGGTGTAACTGAGTCAGGATTGTAGGCCTCCTTGCTCGCACACGCTTTTTCAGTTCTGCCCACACATTTTCTATAGGATTGAGGTCAGGGCTTTGTGATGGCCACTCCAATACCTTGACTTTGTTGTCCTTAAGCCATTTTGCCAAAACTTTGGAAGTATGCTTGGGGTCATTGTCCATTTGGAAGACCCATTTGCGACCAAGCTTTAACTTCCTGCCTGATGTCTTGAGATGTTGCTTCAATATATCCACATAATTTTCCTCCCTCATGATGCCATCTTTTTTGTGAAGTGCACCAGTCCCTCCTGTAAAAAAGCACTCCCACAACATGATGCTGCCACCCCCGTGCTTCACAGTTGGGATGGTGTTCTTCGGCTTGCAAGCCTCCCTTTTTCCTCCAAACATAACAATGGTCATTACGGCCAAACAGTTCTATTTTTGTTTCATCAGACCAGAGGACATTTCTCCAAAAAGTACGATCCTTGTCCCCATGTGCAGTTGCAAACCGTAGTCTGGCTTTTATTATGGCGGTTTTGGAGCAGTGGCTTCTTCTTTGCTGAGCGACCTTTCAGGTTATGTCGATATAGGACTCGTTTACTGTGAATATAGATACTTTTGTACCCGTTTCCTCCAGCATCTTCACAAGGTCCTTTGCTGTTGTTCTGGGATTGATTTGCACTTTTAAGCCAAAATGCGTTCATCTCTAGGAGGCAGAACGCATCTCCTTCCTGAGAGGTATGACAGCTGCGTGGTCCCATGGTGTTTATACTTGCGTACTATTGTTTGTACAACAGATGAACGTATTACCTTCAGGTGTTTGGAAATTTCTCCCAAGGATGAACCAGACTTGTGGAGGTCTACAATTTGTTTTCTGAGGTCTTGGCGATTTCTTTTGATTTTCAAATCAAATCAAAGTTTATTTGTCACGTGCGCCGAATACAACAGGTGTAGACCTTAAAGTGAAATGCTTACTTACAGGCTCTAACCAACAGTGCAGAAAATAATAAAAAAGGTATTATGTCAAGCAAATAGGCACCGAGTTTGAAGGTAGGCCTTGAAATACATCCACAGGTACACCTCCAATTGACTCAAATTATGTCAATTAGCCTATCAGAAGCTTCTAAAGCCATGACATCATTTTCTGGAATTTTCCAAGCTGTTTAAAGGCACAGTCAACTTAGTGTATGTAAACTTCTGACCCACTGGAATTGTGATACAGTGAATTATAAGTGAAGTAATTTGTCTGTAAACAATTACTTGTGTCATGCACAAAGTAGATGTCCTAACCGACAAAACTGGACAGAACTATAGTTTGTTAACAAGAAATTTGTGGAGTGGTTGAAAAACGAGTTAATGACTCCAACCTACGTGTATGTAAACTTCCGACCTCAACTGTATATACATGAATTCATGCTTCCATTAAATTGAATAAGATACCGTAAATTAAAGTTATCTTACTTCTCATCATGAGTAATGTCAAATTCATGAGGGATGTCCATTAACTCGTCACTTCTCATTGATTGATAACTGTCAGTTGGTGATACCGATGTCTTCAGATGGACCCTGAAAATAGTCATAAACAGTCCCAAAATTAGGGCAGACCCCTCAGAGTTGAAGATTCAAATCGCCAGCTGTGGAGATGCACACAGTCGGCTCATAATAACTCATATCGACACCATTCATTGCAGTGGCCTGAATTTACCATTTTGATATAACATAGGCACCACAGCCAATCATTCTAAAATGTAAATGTGTGACCTAGAATCCTTTACAGACAAGTAATATTATGTTGAGGGGAGGGGAAATGTTTTTCATAAATCTAAATATTACCATGGTTATTTTGCCAGTGTTCTTATGGACTCATGGCTGGGAATAGGCAAGTCTGTTCTTTGCTCATCGACAATGAATAAGCACAGCTGATTTGTTAAGAGCGGCATAAAGCTTTAGAGACATTCCCCAAATTAGTACAGTTAACTGAACATTACTTTGATACATAGAAGACATGGCTTGTATTGAAAGGAGTGAATTGAATTTCACCTATAGATATGCCACATGCATATATATGATATCATAATTATTTCCACCACCTTTTGATTTGAATAATGATGAGAACTGCACTAGATGTTTTGTCGTCTCTCTCACACATGTGCAAGCACATACACATGCACATTCACCTCTTCATATCAGGGTCCATGCTGTCATCCACAGAATTGTCTGGAGAGTCATCCTTATGTGTTTCTTTAGCTGTGGCACCACGCTCATGCCCCTGCTCGCTCATTTTAACTCAATCAGAGAACAGTGAGAAATCCTGGTGAAAATGGAATAGTGATGCATCAATCCGTAAATAAATACAAAAATTAATGCAATTGCTTATATCCATGTTGTACACCAGATGACAGTAGCCTACTTGTATTTTTGTGGGTTAGTATGTGCAGGATGATAGGCTACAGTTCCGAGAGCAGCCACGCCACAGATTATGTACTATATTGACAAGATATTCGAGTGATTGCTGGATGGCAGGCTGGTTGGTCAGGTGGGTCCATTATTCTCAATGAAAAGGCAGATACGCGTGTGAACAATAAGCTAAATAAAAAAATTATCTACATTTTCGACTTCTTTGTGCAATCATTCGTCATCAGGCCTATTCTAACATAGGTTTCACCGAACTCACCAACTACACATGCAGACCTTATATGTCATCTAGTACGCTATAACAAAGTTTAATAACTCCTGATTGTCATTATTACATTACCTGAACCCAAATACTTTCATTAAATGTTTTTACCAACACTCTTGCTGCATTTTCATCGTAGAATAACGTTTAACGTTCGTAGGCCTACGCAGGTGAACACGATACACAATTTACTTTGGGGTTTGTCAATCACATACACACTGCAAGGCAGGGCTTAACGTGACCACGCCGAGTTGGGTACTCCTGCGGCACATGTTCAATTGCCAACTTTACTCATAGACCGACACCTGCTGTAATCCTTTTTTATGATTCTATAAACATTTGTGATATTCTTGGTTGGTCTTTTTTAACATACTTCCATTTCGTCTTCATCAACAAACTACATCATACCTAAAAACACTTCTAAACGTAAAAAATGCTGCCGGAAAGCCACGTGCATCCACTTATATCAGTGCATTTGTAGCAGCCTAAACCTGACAAAGCCTCACAGATCTCCATACATAAAATGGGCTCATCTCACGGGGACGGAGTAGATTCGCCTGCTTCGCCTCTTCTTTATGATGTTGGTAATAAAGTAGTAATGTCTGTCCAGTTTATTAAGCTGATGTAATAATATGTAATAAAAACAATAGTGTCTGGAGTGCTGATTTTGTGACAAAGGTTTAAAAACGGTGTATTTAAAAGTTTTTTCCTTTAAGATTTATACTAGACGTACAAAAGCCTAGTAATGAAACATCCACCTGACTGAATGATAAAAAAAATATATAAAAATAGGTAGTGTATTTAAGTTTCACACAATTAATCCCACTTAATATTTTAGAATAATGTGAACAATAGGCTAAATAAAAAATATCCAACATTTTCGACTTCCTTGTGCCCATTTGTCATCAGGCCTATTCTAACCAGACGTTTCACCGAACTCACCAACTACACATGCAGTCCTTATATGTTGTCTTATATGTTGTCTAGTACGCTATAACACAGTTTAATAACTCCTAATTGCCATTATGACATTATTTGAACCATAATACTTCAATCAAATGATTTTACCAACCCTCTTGCTGCATTGTCATCGTAGAACAACGTGTAACGTATAAAGGCCAAAGCAGGAGAAAACTAGACGAAATTTACTTTCGGTTTCGTCAGATAAGCCCTGCCTCGCCAAGTGTAATGTGACCGCCCCCGAGTAGGGGACTCCCGACAACGGCTGGAGTCATTTTTTTTAATGATTCAATAAAATAAAATTGACATGCTTGGTTGGTCTTTAACATACTTCCATTTTGTGTTAATCATCAAACTACGTCATACCTAAAAACAATTTCATTCTAAACGTAAAACATGTAAGCTTGAACAGAGACTGTTGCAGAAAGGGCCACTTGTGGGGTGGTGGGGGGGGAGAAAGAGGTCTAAGAGAGTTAGGAAGAAGAGGGTGAGCTTGAGTCGGATAAAAATGGTGGGAAAAAGAGAGATGGTTTGTCAAAGAAGAGACGTAGAAAGTGTAAGCGGAGGGAGCTGAAGAAAGGAGGATAAATGGAAGTGAATGAGGGTGAAGTATTGGAGGTGGAAGGTGCGGTAAAGTTACAGAAGAGAACAGAAGAGAAGAACAGAAGAGAAGAGTCATTGTCTGTTCTTTTGAGTTTTGAAGTTGAGTCTTTGCCCGACAAAGTGAAGTTAGGATATATAAGTTATCCTGTACGAGCGTATGTGCCGAATACATTAAGATGTTACAGATTTTGGGCATGTGGCAGCAGTGTGTAGAAGGGGGGTTCCAAGGTGTGAGAAATGTGCAGAAGGGCATGAGACAAAGGAATATGTAGTATTGGGGAAAGTAGTGGAATGTGTTAATTGTAGGGGTGCCCATGGAGCTGGGGATCAGAAATGTCCCGTGTGAGAGAGGCAGGTTGAGGTTTCCAGGGTTAGAGTAGTGCAGAAGTTGTCATATGCTGAGGCAGTAAAGGAAGTAGAGGAAGATGGGTTAAGGGTGAGGAGAGCTGAGAGTAGTAGAGATAAACCAGTACAGAGGGACAAAAATTGAAATAAGTTTCAGTAAGATTGGATTTTTAGCATTTTTAGCAATGGTTATCAATTGTACTGCGGGGATGGATCGAGAAGTCTCAGAAAATTGAGGTTGTGGTGGCAGCTGCAGAGAGGTAGTTGGGTGTGCGAGACTTGACAGCAGAAGAGTTACATGATGTGTTAAGTGGTGTTGTCCCATCCTTTCAGGGACCCGGCCAAGATAAAGCAAATCAGTTTGACACATACAACAACACAGAGTTACACAAGGAGTAAACAAACATAGAGTCAATAATACAGTAGAAAAACAAATCTATATACAATGTGTGCAAATGAGGTAAGATAAGGAAGGTAAGGCAATAAATAGGCCATGGTGGCAAAGTAAATACAATATAGCAATTAAACACTGGAATGGTAGATGTGCAGTAGATGAATGTGCAATGTAGAAAAACTGGGGTGCAAAGGAGCAAGATTAATAAATAAATACGGTAGGGAATTAGGTAGTTGGTTGGGCTATTTACAGATGGGCTTTGTACAGGTGCAGGGGTCTGTGAGCTGTGATATGTGCATATCCTATTTTCTAGGCCTGAATGGGAGGCATCTTACTTTGGGCACGCCAGGCTTACCAAAACCGTCACCTCGGGAGCTGCTCCCTAAGAAGTTATCTCCCTCAGTAGCTTCAAGCACCAGCTGTCAGAGCAGCTCCCGAGGTGACGGTTTTGGTAAGCCTGGCGTGCCCAAAGTAAGATGCCTCCATGGTTCTTCTTTGTCTGTGAGTATAACAGAACGGATATTGCAGAATGACACATTGCCTCATTTGGAACCCCTCCTTATGAAAATGCCCATATAAGGGCATATGTATGCAGTACCTATTGCTTCCTCTGGATGTCAACAGTCTCGAGAAAGTGTTTTGATTCTGTTTAGATGCTTTAAATGGCAGAAGAAGAGGAATTAGGAAGTGGTCTCACAGATGTCAACAAGAGGCGAACGCGCGTTCACGACTGGCACACTGTGGTTTTTTCCTTTCTTATCACCCAGTTTATATTCCGGTTGAAACATATACATAAAAGTGTTCCTAAGGATACATTATCAATTATGTTTGATTGTTCTTGGACAAGTTTATAGGTATAAGTTCAACGAGTTCTCTTCACGTTTCAATGGACGAGTCGACGCTGTATTTTCTCATTATAACGCGCCAACCAAATGGAGATTTATGGATATAATACATTACTTTTTCTAACAAAAGAACCATGGATTGTCTTCGTTGGACACTTAGGATGACCTCAGCAGAAGTTACAGGTAATTGATTTGTTTTCGCTGTGAAATGTGTTATGTGTGTGCCATGATGGCTAATGGATTCATGGCTATGGGAAAAATATGTGAGGTGCTATCCTCAAACAATCAAATGTGGGAGCTTTAAGCCGTAAAGCCTTTTGAAATCTGACAACGCTGTGATATTGCCAAGAAACAGAGCTTTTGATGAGTATGGAACACTTGTATATTGGTGGATGTTTAATAATTCAACCTTTGGATTTTGAATTTGGCGCCTTGCATTTCACCTGGTAGTGTCGGGATTGGGGCGATAGCACCCCAGCAATCCCCAAGAAGTTAACAGTGTCCAAAGAAGGGCCAGAAGTATACAGAATGGTGTCGTCTGCGTAAAGGTGGATCAGAGACTCACCAGCAGCAAGAGCGACATCATTGATGTATACAGAGAAGAGAGTCGGCCCAAGAATTGGCACCCCCATAGAGACTGCCAGAGGCCCGGACAACAGGCCCTCCGATTTGACACACTGAACTCTATCGGAGAAGTAGTTGGTGAACCATGCGAGGCAATCATTTGAGAAACCAAGGCTGTCGAGTCTGCCGATAAGGATGTGGTGACTGACAGAGTCGAAAGCCTTGGCCAGATCAATGAAAACGGCGATGGAGGTTATGATGTCGTTTAGGACCTTGAGCGTGGCTGAGGTGCACCCATGCCCAGCTCTGAAACCAGATTGCATAGCGGAGAAGGTACGGTGGGATTCGAAATGGTCAGTAATCTGTTTGTTAACTTGGCTTTCAAAGATCTTAGAAAGGCAGGGTAAGCTAGATATTGATCAGTAGCAGTTTGGGTCAAGAGTGTCTCCCCTTTGAAGAGGCTGCCTTCCAGTCTTTGGGAATCTCAGACGACACGAAAGAGAGGTTAAACAGGCTAGTAATAGGGGTTGCAAAAATTTCGGCAGATAATTTTAGAAAAAAAGGGTCCAGATTGTCTAGCCCAGCTGATATGCAGGGGTACAGATTTTGCAGCTCTTTCAGAACATCAACTAACTGGAATTGGGAGAAGGAGAAATGGGGAGACTTGGGCGAGTTGCTGGGGGAGGGGTGCAGGGCTGTAGACCGGGGTAGGGGTAGCCAGGTGGAAAGCATGGCCAGCTGTAGAAAAATACTTATTGAAATTCTCAATTATTGTGGATTTATCGGTGATGACAGTGTTTCCTATCCTCAGTGCAGTAGGCAGCTGGGAGGTGCTCTTATTCTCAATTGACTGTACAGTGTCCCAGAACTTTTTTGAGTTTGTATTACAGGAATCAAATTTCTGCTTGAAAAAGCTAGCCTTGGCTTTCCTAACTGCCAGTGTATATTGGTTCCTGACTTCCCTGAAAAAGTTGCATATCACGGGGCTGTTGATGCTAATGCAGAACGCATACAGGATGTTTTGTGCTGGTCAAGGGCAGTCAGGTCTGGAGAGAACCAAGGGCTATATCTGTTCCTGGTTCTAAATTTCTTGAATGGGGCATGCTTATTTAAGATGGTGAGGAAGGCACTTTTAAAGAATAACCAGGCATCCTCTACTGACGGGATGAGATCAATATCCTTCCAGGATACCCGGGCCAGGTCGATTAGAAAGGCCTGCTCGCTGAAGTGTTTTAGGGAACGTTTGACAGTAATGAGGGGTGGTCGTTTGACCGCAAACCCATTACAGATGCAGGCAATGAGGCAGTGATCACTGAGATCTTGGTTGAAAACAGCAGAGGTGTATTTGGAGGGCAAGTTAGTTAGGATGACATCTATGAGGGTGTCCGTGTTCACGGCTTTGGAGTTGTACCTAGTAGGTTCATTGATGATTTGTGTGAGGTTGAGGGCATCAAGCTTAGATTGTAGGATGGCCAGGGTGTTAAGCATGTCCCAGTTTAGGTCACCTAGCAGCACGAACTCTGAAGATAGATGGGGGGCAATCAGTTCACATATGGTGTCCAGAGCACAGCTGGGGGCAGAGGGTGGTCTATAGCAAGCGGAAACAGTGAGAGACTTGTCTCTAGAAAGGTGGATTTTTAAGAGTAAAAGTTCAAATTGTTTGGGTACAGACCTGGATAGTAGATAAAATAACATGAGCTGGCGCACACCCAGAACAAAGTTTGTGTGGAGGTGCTGACTAACGGCGAATAATCTATACACTATCAAAATAAAGAAAGTCAGACACTACATATATACTCTCCCGACAGTTTAATGGGTATTTAGCAAGGTTTCGGCATCACTGTGCCTTCCTCATGGTGGATAGTAACACAGAACTCTGCAGGCTATCTCTGCAGTAGATTGCAACACCGCCCCCTTTGGCCGTTCTATCTTGTCTGAAAATGTTGTAGTTAGTGATGGAGATTTCAACGTTCTTGGTGGTCTTCCTAAGCCATGATTCAGACACGGCTAGGACATCTGGGTTGGCAGAGTGTGTTAAAGCAGTGAATAAAACACACTTAGGGAGGAGGTTTCTAATATTAACATGCATGAAACCAAGGCTTTTACAGTTGCAGAAGTCAACAAATAAGAGCGCCTGGGGAATAGGAGTGGAGCTAGGCACTGCAGGGCCTGGATTAACCTCTATATCACCAGAGGAACAGAGTAGGAGTTGGATAAGGGAATGGCTAAAGGCTATAATGACTGGTCTTCTACGACGTCCTGAACAGACAGTAAAAATAACAGATTTCAGGGGGCGATAAAATAGATTAAAGGCATAATGTACAGACAAAGGTATGGCAGGACGGGAATACAGTAGAGGTAAACCTAGGCATTGAGTGGTGATGAAAGAGATATTGTCTCTAGAAACATTTAACTTCTTAGGGAGCGGTGGGACACTACCAGGTGAAATGCAAGGCGCCAAATTCAAAATCCAAAAGTTTAATTATTAAACATGCATCAATATACAAGTGTTTCATAGTCATCAAAAGCTCTGCTTCTTGGCAATATCACAGCGTTGTCAGATTTCAAAAAGGCTTTACGGCGAAAGCACCACATTTGATTGTTTGAGGGTAGCACCTAACATATTTTTCCCATTACCATGAATTCATAAGCATTCACGGTTCACAGAAAACACATTTCACAGCGAAAACAAATCAATTACCTTTTGAAGGACTTCTGCGGAGGGCTTCCCAAGTGTCCAACGAAGACAATTCATGGTTCTTTTGTTAGAAAAAGTAATGTATTATATCCATAAATCTCCGTTTGGTTGGCGCGTTATAATGAGAAAATAGAGCGTTGACTCCTCCATTGAAACGTGAAGAGAACTCGTTCAACTTATACCTATAAACTTGTCCAAGAACAATCAAACATCATTTTAAATGTATCCTTAGGAACACTTTTATGTATAAATAGTATAATATTTCAACCGGAATATAAACTGGGCGATAAGAAAGGAAAAAACCAAAGAACGCGCCATCCGGGAGCGCGCATTTACTTGTTTTGACATCTGTGTGGACACCTCCTTATTCGTCTTTTTCTCTGCTCTAAAAGCATCTAAAAAGAATCAGAACACTTGAGACTGTTGACATCCAGAGGAAGCGATAGGTACTGCATTCATATGCCCTTATATGAGCATTTTCATAAGGGAGGGGTTCTAAATGAGGCAATCTGTCATAACCACTTTTTCCAGGACAGAAATTCCTCGGGTTTTTGCCTGCCATATCCGTTCTGTTATACTTACAGACAAGATGTTAACACTTTTAGAAAATTCAGTGTTTTCTATCCAATGGTACTAAATATGTGCATATCCTATTTCTGGGCCTGAATGGGAGGCATTTTACTTTGGGCACGCCAGGCTCTCCAAAACGGTCACCTCGTGCGCTGCTCCCAAAGAAGTTAAACTAGGTGATGTCATCGCATGTGTGGGAGGTGGAACTAAATGGTTGGATAAGGCATATTGAGCAGGGCTAGAGGCTCTACAGTAATAAGACAATAAACACTAACCAGAACAGCAATGGACAAGGCATATTGACATTGGGGAGAGGCATGCTTAGCCGAGTGATCATTAAGGTCCAGTGAGTAGTGAGGCTGGTTGGGGACACGGCGAATTCAGACAGCTAGTCGGGGATAGCAAGCTAGCAAAGGCTAGCAGGCCGGCTAACAAAGAGGAAGGAAGTCTGTTTATAGCCTCCTTGTGCGTTTCCATCTGTAGACCAGTCGTGATGGGTTAGTGGGGTTCCGTGTGGTAAAGGGGACCAGTCCAATTGGCAAAATAGGTAATAGTGGCCCAAGAAATTGTCCGATGGACCTGTTTAGCTAGCAGCTGATATGCTCTAGACAGCAAACGTTAGCAGGCCGCAGTTAGCTGATGGGCGTTCAGGTGACGTCGCGACGGAGAGCCCGGTTGAATAACCCCCTCGGGCGGATAACGTCGGTAGTCCAGTCGTGAAGGCCCGGTGGGGCTCCGCTGCTGCAGTAGAAACGGGTCCGGATAGGTGTTGTAGCCCAGGAGTGGCTGATGGGACTCTTCAGCTCGCAGGAAGATGGGCTTAGCATAGGCTAGCTCCGGGCTAATTGGTGCTTGCTCCGGGACCGACGTTAGCCAATAGTAACTCGGGTAGAAGCTAGCTAGCTGCAAGATCCAGGTGAAAATGTCCAACTTGCGGTAGGAATCCGGGGATATGGAGAGAAAAAAATAGGTCCGGTAAGCTCTGGTTTGAGTCGCGTTATACGAACGGCGAGAGATTTTCCGAGCTAAAGGTTAGCTGATGCCCACTAGCAATGGTAAGCTAAATACTAACGTTAGCTAGTGAAATTAGCTAGCATTTGTTGGGCGACTCCGGATTCGAGGTGGATAATACTTGGAGAAAAAAAGAAAAGAAAAAAAAAAAAACACAGATCCGCAGGCAGGTTGCAGGAGAGTGTTTTGAAGTAGAATTTTAGAAAGCATATATAAAACAATGTCAAGAAAATATGTAAAAAGATTGTCCACTGGGAGTTGACTAGCAACAACTGGAACCTAAAAGACACCCATAATGAGCACCCAGGAAATTTGCCCAACAATAGGCAAACAAAAGAAAAACCCACACCAAACTTGAAAGACAAGAAGCAAACCAAAAGGTGGAGCAAAATTAAAACAGGGAAGATCAGATAAAGGAATGTTTTTCTATAAAATAGGGCTCACCAACTAAAGGTGTTGACCCTCCACATCTCAACACAACTGGAGCACTGGGCCAGACACCGTTGACTAACGAGATGGACCAGCGAGCACAGGTGTAACGCGTACTGACACCAATCGGTGCGCCCCACCTGCTAAATGTGCTATCGTCCAATCTGAAAATAGAAATGGAAAAACCAAAGCCTGTAACACCTTCTACGTTAAGACAACACATATATATCCTATATTTTTGTTGGACAAGTTTGCTCACAACAAACAAAGTAACTTCCATTTCACAATATGATCAACTTAAATGTGTTGCCTCCTTCAATATAAACATGGTGTCTACTGGCTGTCAACGCTTAAAGACAAAACAGACACTTTTTCTTATAAACATTCAGATTTATCCCTTTGACTCTAAAAGTCATGGTAAAACACATGATCTTGCTTGATCTACATTGGGTCCTACAAGGCTTGCCAATATAGCAACTCTACAATAGGTTTTGCTAGCAATTCGACAGTAAGCTACCTAGCAACACTACATTAAGCTAGAGACCCTACAACAGGCCAGCTAGCGACCCTACAATAGGCCAGCTAGAGACCCTACAATAGACCAGCTACTGACCCTACAGTAGGTCAGCTAGAGACCCTACAATAGGCCAGCTGCAATAGGCTAGCTAGTGACCCTGAAAAAGCCTAGCTAGTGACCCTACAATAGGCCAACTAGTGACCCTACAGTAGGCCAGCTAGAGACCCTAAAATAGGCTAGCTAGTGACCCTACAATAGGCTGGCTAGAGTCCCTACAATAGGCTAGCTAGAGACCCTAAAATAGGCTAGCTAGTTAGGCCAGCTAGAGAGACCCTAAAATAGGTTAGCTAGTGACCCTACAATAGGCTAGCTTGAGACCCTACAATAGGGTAGCTGGAGACCCTACAATAGGTCAGCTAGAGTCCCTACAATAGGCTAGTTAGAGATCCTAAAATAGGCTAGCTAGTGATCCTACAATAGGCTAGCTAGAGACCCTAATATATGTTAGCTAGAGACCCTACAGTGGGTCAGCTAGAGACCCTACAATAGGCCAGCTAGAGACCCTACAATCAGTCAGCTAGGTAACCCTTCAGCTAGGTAACCCCTCTTCTGGGAAGGATTTCCACTAGATGTTGGAACATTGCTGCTTCCATTCAGCCACAAGAGCTTTAGTGAGGTCAGGCACTGATGTTGGGCGATTAGGCCTGGCTCGCAGTTGGCGTTCCAATTCATCCCAAAGGTGTTCGATGGGGTTGTCCCTGACATCCTTGGAGAGCTCTTTGGTCTTGGCCATGGTGGAGAGTTTGGAATCTGATTGATTGATTGCTTCTGTGGACAGGTGTCTTTTATACAGGTAACAAACTGAGATTTGGAGCACTCCCTTTAAGAGTGTGCTCCTAATCTCAGCTCGTTACCTGTATAAAAGACACCTGGGAGCCAGAAATCTTTCTGATTGAGAGGGGGTCAAATACTTATTTCCCTCATTAAAATGCAAATCAATTTACAACATTTTTCACATGCGTTTTTCTGGATGTTTTTGTTGTTATTCTGTCTCTCTCTGTTCAAATAAACCTACCATTAAAATTATAGACTGATCATTTCTTTGTCAGTGGGCAAACGTACAAAATCAGTAGGGGATCAAATACTTTTTTCCCCTCACTGTATTTAACAGTATAGCTTCCTTTCCTCTTCTCGCCCCTACCTGGGCTCGAACCAGGGACCCTCTGCACACATCAACCACAGCCACCCTCGAAGCATCGTTACCCATCGCTCCACAAAAGCCACGGCCCTTGCAGAGCAAGGGGTACAACTACTTCAAGGTTTCAGAGAGAGTGACGTCACCGATTAAAATGCTGTTAGCGCGCACCCTGCTAGCTAACTAGCCATTTCACACCGGCTACACATATATGCTTGGTCTCTGTGAGCTAAAGTTAACTCAATCATTAAACGCTAAGACATTGATTACACGATATTAGCTCATTAGCCTTAATAATTGCATTAGGGTAAACCTAGACACGTGCATCTTCTAGTACTCTGAGTGGTATTGCAAGGCTCACAACCTTAGCCATACCCACTGTATACAATTATGGGCCTATAGCATTTCCACAATACTGGAGTCAAATAGTAAATTATTATTTAAAAACAATTTGGGGGTAGTTCAGCTTTAATATTGCAGATAGATTGTAGCTTCCATCAATGTAATTGTCTGCATAATTTGCAATCCCCCATATATACACACACACACATAAATATATATACACACATTTTTAAAATATATTTTCCTTTATTATTTCCAGCAAACCCTACCACCCTTCCCCTAATTGGAGTAAACTACAGCACTTAGGCTTCCACTTCCAGCTTATACATACAATATACATTTTACGGACACTATCTATTTTGCATGAGTGATATTTTGTTTGTTTTTAGTCCTGGTCTTCCTCCATTTCTGAAGTCCATCCAGTTTGATTTGTATTTGTCATATATTTTTAACTGTGCTCACAAAAGTTCTGAACCTATATACATTTTACAGACACTGTATATTTTACATTCGTTATCTTGTTGTTATTAGTCCCACCCTTCAGCTCCATTCAACCCCTCCCATCTATCTCTTAAAACCATCCATATTGGATTTCTATTTGTGTCACGATCTTCAAAGACGGACCAAGGCGCAGCGTGCCGGGTTGAGTAAAACATATTTATTTAGTAGAACTCACCAAAACAAAAGGACAAACACAACGATCTTAACCCAACGTGTAGCGCGCAACTAACACACTGAACATAAACAATATCCCACACACAGGTGGGGGACTAAACAACCTAAATAGGACCTAAATAGGATTAGAGACAACGACTAACAGCTGCCTCTAATTGGGAACCCAAACCAACCAACATAGAAAATATAATATAGAACAAACACACACCCCTGCTCACGTCCTGACCAACACCACCATAGAGCAGCCAAAAGGGCTATCTGCAGCTTTAGCTCCAGGTAAATGTTGCAATTCTTCAGCCATTCCTGGACTTGTGACCAAAAACGAGCTACATATGGACAGTACCAAAGTAAATGATTTAATGACTCTGCCTCCTCGCAGCAAAATCTGCAGAGCTGGGAAGGTTGTATCCCCCATATATATAACATTCTATAGCTTAAAATAACTTTGTATAATAATTTAAATAGAACATTTTGAAGTTTTGAATCCGGTGTCGTTTTGCGTGTCAATTCATAAACCATGTGCCATGGAATCGGTACTTCGAAAATAACTTCCCAACTATTTTGGAATCTTTATGCCACAGCTGTCAATTTTTTGGTCCTTGCATGAACCTGGTATATTTTTTTATTTATCACAATTTTCTTTAACCAATTTTGGTCTTTCATGCAGGGCTGACAGACAAGTTCCTTGCTTTTTCCCCATTCCACTTGCCTCTTCCATTTTTGCTGTAATTCTGCAATTAGTTGGTTGTAATTTTGGGCAGAGCATACATTTCCATATATTTGTGTTTGCTGCATGTGTGACAAAACTCCACTAGTCCTATTTATGAAAGATTATACCTACATTTTTTTTATCAATTAGTTTATTTGAGTTTAACCACAATATTTGTTGTATTATTTGTTCTGTCTTCTCTGGTGGACTTGCAACTGAAATAGCAACCAACCTCTGTTTTGTTAAAAAAAATACAATATTTTGGAGATTATTTAATTTTCAAATATCTGAAAGTGAACGGTTGTAATCTGAATAACGGTAAAAAGACCATTCTTGAACATAGGGTGAGACATTCTTACTAATTTGCTAGAGAACTAGTTTGGATTTAAGTATAACTTTTGTATGAGAGGTCTAATGCTTTAATATTTAATCATTTCTGCCCTCCGAATTCATATTCATTATATAAATAGGCCCTTTTAATTTTGTCTGACTTGCCATTCCAAATAAAATGTAATATTCTTTGCTAATATCATTAAAAAAACAGGTCGCTAGGTGTAAGCAAAACCATAAGCAAATGGGTAAACTGGGATATGACTAAAGAGTTCATCAGGGTGATCAACTTTCTATAAAAAAAATTTGGATTGAGATCATTACTTTCTTTCGGGATATGTATACCGAGTATGTCCACATCCCTGTCAGACATTTTATTGGTAAAGTACACGGTAATGTAAACGTTTCATTTTTTTGTGTTCCAATACGTAATATAGTACACTTGCTTCATAACTTGGTTGTAATCCAGAGGTTAGAAAAAGTATCCAGATCTTCTATGAGGCTGTGGAGGGATTCCAATTGTGGATTTAAAAGAAAACATAAATCATCAGTGTATAATGACACCTTTGTTTTTAAGCCTTGATTTCTAATCACTTAATATTATTGTTGGATCTGATTTCAACAGCTAACATTTCGATGACAATAATAAATAGATATGCCGATAGTAAACAACCTTGTTTTACTCCACTTGACAGTTTAAAACTTGAGATGTACCCATTACTTACTATTTTACACCTAGGGTTACTATACATATATGCTTGTCTTATATCATCTCCAATGTATCATCCATGTAAAAAACCTGTCGTATTAGGATGAATAATATCTGACAATACCTTTTTAATTCTATGCGCTAAGCATTTTGCTAGAATGTTTGCGTCACAACACTGAAGTTTAAGAGGCCTCCAATTTTTTTAAGGACAGAATCTTTATATTTACCACTGTATCAGTAATAATGAAATCAGACGTTCTTTTTGAGTGTCTGATAATCTACCATTTATATAGGAGTGGTTAAAACATGCTAATAATGTTCCTCTGAGTATATCTAAAAAGGTTTGGTATACCTTAACTGTTATGCCATCCAGCCCTGGAGTTTTCCCGGACTTAAAGGCTTTAATTGCATCAAGAAGTTCCTCCTCTGTAATTTGGCCTTCACATGAGTCTTTCAGTACAGCTGTTAATTTTACATTAGAGTCAATTTTAAATCGTGTCAGATTAAACTACATTTAACAAACTACATTTAATTTGGATGATGTCAACATTAATACATTGTCAAGATGTGGTAAATGTCCTTTGCTCAATTTTCTGTTACAAAGAGTAGAAAGAAAAAAGTTTCCTTACTTCTCTCCTCTTGGGATACACAAAAGCCTGGATGGTCGTTTACCAAGTAACATACTAGGGGCGGCACGTAACCTAGCGGTAAAGAGTGTTGGGCCAATAACCGAAAGGCAGTTAACCCACCAACACTTGCTCAATGGGCGCTGATGACATGGATGTTGAATAAGGCAGCCCCCTCGCACCTCTCTGATTCTAAGGGGTTGGGTTAAATGTGGAAGAATGCAATTAGTTGTGCAACTGAGTAGGTTTCCCCTTTAAAACACGTGCAGATCACGAGACGGTCTGATGATTTTCTGTAGCACCTTGCGGTCAGATGAGGATCTGAGGGCCCATGCCAAATCTTTTCAGGCTCCTCAAGGGGCATTGTCGTGCCCTCTTCACAACTGATGGTGTGTGTGGACTATGATAATCCCTTAGTGATGTGGACACCGAGGAACTTGAAGCTCTCGACCTGTTCCACTACAGCCCTGTTGATGTGGATGGGGACGTGCTCGCCACCTCTGTTTCCTGTAGTCCAAGATCAGCTCCTTTGTCTTGCTGACGTTGAGGGAGAGGTTGTTGTCCTGGCACCACACATCCAGGTCTATGACCTCCTCCCTGTAGACGTCAGTCAGTCGTCAGTGATCAGGCCGACCCTTCCCCCTGTGACGTCTGAAAACGTAATGATAGTGTTGGAGTCGTGCACGGCCTCGCAGTCGTGGGTGAACAGGGAGTACAGGAGGGGACTAAGTATGCACCCCTGAGGGGCCCCCGTGTTGAGGGTCAGTGTGGCGGATGTGATGTTGCCTATCCTCACCACCTGGGGGGCGGCCCGTCATGATGTACAGGGTCCAGTTGCAGATGAAGGTGTTTAAACCCAGGGCCATAGTTTAGTGATGACCTTGGAGTGCACTATGTTGTTGAACGCTGAGCTGCAGTAGATGAACAGCGTTCTCACGTAGGTTTTCCTTTAGTTCAAGTGGGAAATAGCAGTGTGGAGTGCAATAGAGATTGTGTCATCTGTGGATCATCTAATGCCCTGTAAGTGCATTTATAATGTCTTAAAATTCACTATAAGATATTATCATAGCTCATAAGAAAATGTGTAACAAAATAACTCTAAATATAAAAAATATGGTCACAGGGATCCCAACCTATTAGGGAGTGGCGGCAGTGTTCAGAGTTTTGGAGAGTCTGGCGTGCCCAAAGTAAAATGCCTGGTACTCAGGCCCAGAAACTAGGATATGCACATAATTAGTACTATTGGATAGAAAACACTCTGAAGTTAAAATAATGTCTGTGAGTATAACAGAACTGATTTGGCAGGCGAAAAAAACAGAGAAAAATCCATCCAGAAAAATTTGATTCTGTCAAGGGACTCTTTTCCCATTGACTTGCTATTGAAAGGAGGGGAACCTAGCTCCCAGGTTGCAGTACCAATGGCTTCCACTAGAAGTCAACAGTCTTTAGACAGGAAACGCATGTGCTCTGTTCAACGCTGGTCCGACCAATCTGATTCCACGCTTCAAGATTGCTTCGATCACGGATAGCCTCAGACAACAACATTGAGGTATACGCTGATTTGGTGAGCGAGTTTATTAGCAAGTGCATCGGTGATGTTGTACCCACAGTGACTATTAAAACCTTCCCCAACCAGAAACTGTAGATTGATGGCAGCATTCGCGCAAAACTGAAAGTGTGAACCACTGCTATTAATCATGGCAAGGCGACTGGAAACATGACCGAATACAAACAGTGTAGCTATTCCCTCCGCAAGGCAATCAAACAAGCCAAGCGTCCGTATAGAGACAAAGTTGAGTCGCAATTCAACGGCTCAGACACAAGATGTATGTGGCAGGGTCTACAGTCAATCACGGATTACAAAAAGAAAACCAGCCCCGTTGCGGACACCGACGTCTTGCTCCCAGACAAACTAAACAACTTCTTTGCTCGCTTTGAGGACAATACAGTTACACTGACACGGCCCGCCACCAAAACCTGCAGACTCTCCTTCACCGCAGCCAACGTGAGTAGAACATTTAAACGTGTTAACCCTTGCAAGGCTGCCGGCCCAGATAGCATCCTGGCGTCCTCCAGAGCATGCGCAGACCAACTGGCTGGTGTGTTTACGGACATATTCAATCAATCCCTATCCCAGTCTGCCGTTCCCACATGCTTCAAGAGGGCCACCATTGTTCCCGTTCCCAAGAAAGCTAAGGTAACTGAGCTAAATGACTATCGCCCCGTTGCACTCACTTCCGTCATCATGAAGTGCTTTGCGCGACTAGTCAAGGATCATATCACCTCCACCCTACCTGACACCCTAGACCCACTCCAATTTGCTTATCGCCCCAATAGGTCCACAGATGATGCAATCACACTGCTCACTGCCCTAACCCATCTGGACAAGAGGAATACCTATGTAAGAATGCTGTTCATTGATTACAGCTCAGTATTTAACACCGTAGTACCCTCCAAACTCGTCATTAAGCTCGAGACCCTGGGTCTCGACCCCGCCCTGTGCAACTGGGTCCTGGACTTCCTGACGGGCCGCCCCCAGGTGGTGAGGGTAGGAAACAACATCTCCATCCAGCTGATCCTCAACACTGGGGCCCCACAAGGGTGCGTTCTCAGCTCCCTCCTAAACTCCCTGTTCACCAATGAATGTGTGGCCATGCACGCCTCCAACGCAATCATCAAGTTTGTAGACAACACTACAGTGGTAGGCTTGGTTACCAACAACGATGAGACGGCCTACAGAGAGGAGGTGAGGGCCCTCGGAGTGTGGTGTCAGGAAAATAACCTCGCACTCAATGTCAACAAAACAAAGGAGATGATCGTGGACTTCAGGAAACAGCGGAGGGAGCAGCCCCCTATCCACATCGACGGGATAGTAGTGGAGAAGGTTGAAGGTTTTAAGTTCCTCTGCGTACACATCACAGACAAACTGAAATGGTCCACCCACACATACAGCGTGGTGAAGAAGGCGCAAATTTGGCTTGTCACTGAAAACACTCACAAACTTTTACAGATACACAATAGAGAGCATCCTGTCGGGCTGTATCACCGCCTGGTACGGCAACTGCTCTGCCCACAACCGTAAGGCTCTCCAGAGGGTAGTGAGGTCTGCACAACTCATCACTGGGGGCAAACTACCTGCCCTCCAGGACACCTACACCACCCGATGTCACAGGAAGACCAAAAAGATCATCAAGGACAACAACCACCCGAGCCACTGCCTGTTCACCCTGCTATCATCCAGAAGGCGAGGTCAGTACAGGTGCATCAAAGATGGGACCGAGAGACTGAAAAACAGCTTCTATATCAAGGCCATCCGACTGTTAAACAGCCGACACTAACATTGAGGGGCTGCTGCCAAAATACTGACTCAAATCTCTAGCCACTTTAATAATAAAAAATGTGATGTAATAAATGTATCACTCGTCACTTTAAACAATGCCACTTTGTATAATGTTTACATACCCTACATTACTCATCTAATATGTATATACTGTACTCTATACCATCTACTGCATCTTGCCTATGCTGCACGGCCATCGCTCATCCATATATTTATATGTACATATTCTTATTCATTCCTTTACACTTGTGTGTATAAGGTAGTTGTTGTGAAATTGTTAAATTACTTGTTAGATATTACTGCACGGTCGGAACTAGAAGCACAAGCATTTCGCTACACTTGCATTAACATCTGCTAACCATCTGTATGTGACCAATACAATTTGATTTGATTTGAATACCTCATAATGTAAAAGTGGAATTATGCTTTCAGACATTTGTTTTTACAAATGTGTTAAATGAAAAGCTGAAATGTCTTGATTCAAAAAGTATTCAAACCCTTTGTTTTTAAGCATAAATTTGTTCAGGAGTAAAAGTGTCATATTTTTTTATTACAAAATATTCAAAAACATGCATTCTGTTTGCAATACAACACGTAACTTTATACCACTCTTCATATTTTCAAGCATGGTAGTGGCTGCATCATGTTATAGGTTTCTTTGTCATCGGAAAGTTTTTTAGGATAAAAAAAATGGAATACAGCTATAACCACAAGAAAAATCCTGGAGGAAAACCTGGTTGAGTCTGCTATCCATCAGACACTAGGAGACAAATTCACCTTTCAGCAGGAAAATAACCTAAAACACAAGGTCAAATATACTCTAATTGTTTACCAATATATACTAATTGTTTACCAAATCTATGGCAAGACTTGAAACATCCAACTTGACAGAGCTTGAAGAAGCTTGAAGAATACTTTTTTTTTAAAGAATAATGTGCAAAATATTGTACTATGTAGGTGTGTAAAGCCCTTGGTGGCTTACCAGAAACACTCACAGCTGTAATCACTGCCAAAGGTGATTGATGGTTTTTAATTTAATTAGTCTTTTTTTATTTCACCTTTATTTAACCAGGTAGGCCAGTTGAGAACAAGTTCTCATTTACAACTGCCACCTGGCCAAGATAAAGCAAAGCAGTGTGACACAAACAACAACACAGAGTTACACATGGAATAAACAAACGTATAATTCAAAACACAATATAAAATAATTTATATACAGTGTGTGCAAATGAAGTACGATTAGGGAGGTAGGGCAATAAATAGGCAGTAGTGGCGAAATAATTACAATTTAGCAAATAAACACTGGAGTGATAGATGTGCAGAAGATAGATGTGCAAGTAGAGATACCGGGGTGCAAAGGAGCAAAAAAAAAAATACAAAAAAAAGAACACTATGGGGATGAGGTAGTTGGATGGGCTATTTACAGATGGGCTATGTGCAGGTGCAATGATTTGTAAGCTGCTCTGATAGCTGATCCTTAAAGTTAGAGAGGGATATATGAGTCTCCAGCTTCAGTGATTTTTGCAATTCGTTTCAGTCATTGGCAGCAGAGAACTGGAAGGAAAGGCGGCCAAAGGTAGGAATTGGCTTTGGGGGTGACCAGTGAAATATACCTGCTGGAGCGCGTGCTACGGGTGGGTGCTGCTATGGTGACCAGTGAGCTGAGATAAGGTGGGGCTTTACCTAGCAAAGACTTATAGATGACCTGGAGCCAGTGGGTTTGGCGACGAATATGAAGCGAGGGCCAGCCACCGAGAGCATACAGGTCGCAGTGGTGGGTAGTATATGGGGAATTTGGTAACGAAACGGATGGCACTGTGACAGACTGCATCCAATTTACTGAGTAGAGTGTTGGATGCTATTTTGTAAATGACATCACCTAAGTCAATGATCAGTAGGATAGTCAGTTTTACGAGGGTACGTTTGGCAGCTTGAGTGAAGGATGCTTTGTTGCGAAATAGGATGCCGATTCTAAATTTAATTTTGGATTGGAGATGCTTAATATGAGTCTGGAAGGAGCGTTTACAGTCTAACCAGACACCTAGGTATTTGTAGTTGTCCACATATTCTAAGTCAGAACCGTCCAGAGTAATGATGCTAGTCGGGTGGGTGGGTGAGGGCAGCGATCGTTTGAAGAGCATGCATTTAGTTTTACTTGCGTTTAAGAGCAGTTGGAGGCCACGGAAGGAGAGTTGTATGGCCTTGAAGCTCGTCTGGAGGGTAGTTAACACAGTGTAGTGATGCTACGTGGGCAGGCAGGTGCGGGCAGCGATCAGTTGAAGAGCATGCATTTAGTTTTACTTGTATTTAAGAGAAGTTGGAGGCCACAGAAGGAGAGTTGTATGGAATTGAAGCTCGTCTGGAGGTTAGTTAACACAGCGTCCAAAGAAAGGCCAGAAGTATTTCATTATGGTGTCGTCTGCGTAGAGGTGGATCAGAGAATCACCAGCCGCAAGAGCGACATCATTGATGTATACAGAGAAAAGAGTTGGCCCAAGAATTGAACCTGTGGCACCCCCATAGAGACTGCCAGAGGTCCGGACAACAGGCCCTCCGATTTCACACACTGAACTCTGAGAAGTTGTTGGTGAACCAGGCAAGGCAGTCATTTGAGTCAGGGGTTTGAAGACATGCTTGTAAATGAGACATTTCTGTATTTAAATTTCAATAAATTTGCAAACATTTCTAAAAACATGTTTATACTTTGTCATTATGGGGTATTATATGTAGATGGGTGAAGAAAACCCCCCGATTTAATTCATTTTGAATTCAGGCTGTAATACAACACAATGTGGAATAAGTCAAGGGGTATGAATATATTCTGAAGGTACTGTACATCAACTGTGTTTGGTATTATAGCACTGCAATCTCTAACCTGTTTTAATATACTGATTATTGCTGCTAGAACTTATAACATATAAACATAATGACACAACTATACAATATAGGAGAGAAAAGTGTATTGCATCTATGTCAAATATATTAACATATATTTTTATTGGTATGTAACTGTTATGAATGTTGTATTGTCAATTTGTTTTGTATTTAAACACCACTTTAAATGTGTACATGAAACTGCAACAAAATTTCCCCATGGGGACAATAAAGTCAGTAAGTAAGTAAGTAAGTAAAGATACACAATGTAAAGAATAACTTATTTTCTCAGCATTCTATTATTGTAGAGAAATGCATGCAACCTATCTCGATTCATCTGCTCAACATTAAACAAACAAAGATGTAAACAATGTATAAATGAAGACTTTAAAATAACAATTGTTTATAGGAAAATAAATGAACACATAAAAAATGAATACAACTCATGAGCATTATTTCTAATTGTGGTGAATGTTGCCAAATAAACTACAATAAGTATGAATAAATAGAGAAGGGATGGAAAGGAAAAGGACAGAGATAGACAAAAGAGAGAGGGAGAAAGTTGTAGAAAGAGCAGGTTGAGAGAAAATAAGTTCTGTCTTTTAATCTCTGTGACCAATTTCTTTATTTCATATATGCGTTGAATATTATGAATATTGGGTCTCTGTACCATAAAATCATCCCTGAGCTCTTTCACTCCTAAGTCTGTTTTCTGTTACGTTTTAAGAACATCAGCTCCACAATGACCTCTGTTGCCACCCAGAGGAACAAAGGAGTGATTACAACTGTCACAAGGATGACAAAAAGCTAATACTGGTCTATGTTTGTTTGTATATTAACAGCATTTAACCACGAGTTGAAGACATTTAACTTGATCAATATTTTAATGTAGAATAAATATTTAAAATAGAGTTTGTGGCGTATGCCAAGATTGATCAGACATGTTGTTATTTCCAGATGTTTTTTATTAATTTGACTCTATCAATATTTGACACCGCAAAAATGACAAATATCAGAACTACATACTCTGCCTCTTAAAAAACGTTTGGGGGGGGGTTGTTTGTCTAAGTTCTTTCCTGAAAGAAACTTTAAGTAAATTCGACGTCTCATGTGTTTTCACCCGAATCTACTCGACAGCAGTGGTAGGTTAATAGGTTAATAGTAGGTTAATATTTTATTATATAAGTCAGGTGTGTCGTGGAAAATCATTTTAAAAATTTAAAACTCTGACAAGAACTTGTGAATTCAAAATAGGCTTTAATACAAAATAGCAAGAAAGCCGGGGAGTTCCATGGAACCTCTGTTTTTCTGAACACAGCGCTCGGCTTAAGTACCTTCACAGCATATAGATACACCCCATATGTAAATACTGTTCCTCCCTTTTCCAACTGCCACCATTATCTTTCAGTCCGAGTTGTTGCTTGTTTACGCACAGTAACGCCCACATCTATTTCAGGTTAGATTATAATGATGGCAGGACCCTTAATGTAATACAAAGAAATTATACTATTATTGTATGCATGTGTTTCCTGTTGACGCCTGCATCTGACATCTGTCTAAGTTATCTTGAGCCCTTGAGCTAACAGTCTAACTTTTGTGCTCTAGTATTGAAAATGCAATGTCAGTCCTGTTTTTGCTACCACATAAACCCCCCTCTGAGACTAAACAGTCTCACACCAAACAACACAAAACATGACCACCAAGAGACAACAGGATGACTGCAGAATGAATCCAAACACACTAATCAAAATCACAGGAATATAAACTCCACTAGATATAAAGGACAGGACCAAAAACCTCCACTTGAACGAGAAAGGAGGAAAAGATCCAGTCCAAACAAAAATAAGAAACCCACAGACATAAAATACTAATGAATGTAGAAGCGATGAGCATGTAGTGCATAGCCTTGCCCGAGGGCATCTCAGTACTGTGGAAGATATGAAAAACAATAAACCATCACAATTCATGATACAAGGTTATACATATAGTGAGTTTTCAATCAAGAACATTCCTCATCCTTACATAGATGACAGTCTCTTCTTTATCACATTGTACAGAAAAATGGTTCTAGTTAACGATGATGTCCATCTCTCTCATCCTCAGTACACCACTTGCAACGTTTACCTTTGTGACAAGGTTTGTGAACATGCACAACTCCCAAGTCATTAGTCAGATGCTTTACTGAAAACATGAAAACCTTGACCACTACAATCATAGCAAGCATATCCTCTTCCTGGAATTACCCCATATAGACAGTTTGGGTTACCAAAAAGGACAATCAAGTGGTCCTTCAAGAGCATTACAAGCTACACCATGTCTATTTGTCTACTCTTCCAGGAGCCCCAATTTCCGAATTAACAATCACTGTGGGGTGGTATTGACCTATCTGTTTAACTGTATTTTGGACCAACAGAGATTACAACATAGATAGGACACAACAGTCCCATTGTTACCAGATCAAGTCAGTCTAGCAAAAATAGCACCTTACTTTCCCAAAGTTGAGTCTAGTCAGTCGCAGGCATGGGTATCAAATCCCACTGTTACGTACGCCTCTAGGAAGAGGGAACGCAACACCCTGCTACAACTCAACTCCCGTGGAGTGAAAGAGGTATGGGACTGTAGGTGCGAGTAAGGATGACAAAGACAGAGAGTGGTACCGTTTACAAGGAATTTATTCCGTCACACGGTAATTTTGGGGAAAAGGGGCTGAACGAAACCAAAGCAAAGAAAGTAAAAGCCCAATTTATCATCTGCTGTTTTGATTTCTGGGTTGTCTACTACCACTAACACAGGAGTGACGTTACCACCAGCAATATCGTTCCCTAGTAGCAATGTGACTCCTTTTACTGGCAGTGTGGACACTACACCAACACAAAAACGTCCTGATACCAAATCTGACACTAAGTGGACCCAGTGTAATGGTACAGGTATGGTTTTTGTCTCATTACCCTGTAATATGACATGCGAGCCACAATACGTTTCAGAGGACCAGGGTAAAGCATCAGTAATGATTACTGACTGCCCCGCCCCGGTGTCTCGTAAGATTTGTATTGGTTTTAGATCCGCTTGTTCTCCAGTTGTAGCTAACCCTTCCCCTAACCCTAACCTCAACCCTTTTAGCTAACCCTTCCCCTAACCCTAACCTCAACCCTTTTAGCTAACCCTTCCCTAACCCTGACCTTAACCCTTTTAGCTAACCCTTCCCCTGACCCTAACCTTAACCCTTTTAGCTAACCCTTCCCTAACCCTAACCTTAACCCTTTTAGCTAACCCTTCCCTAACCCTAACCTTAACCCTTTTAGCTAACCCTTCCTGACCCTAACCTTAACCCTTTTAGCTAACCCTTCCCTGACCCTAACCTTAACCCTTTTAGCTAACCCTTCCCCTAACCCTAACCTTAACCCTTTTAGCTAACCCTTCCCCTAACCCTAACCTTAACCCTTTTAGCTAACCCTTCCCCTGACCCTAACCTTAACCCTTTTAGCTAACCCTTCCCCTGACCCTAACCTTAACCCTTTTAGCTAACCCTTCCCCTAACCCTAACCTTAACCCTTTTAGCTAACCCTTCCCCTAACCCTAACCTTAACCCTTTTAGCTAACCCTTCCCCTAACCCTAACCTTAACCCTTTTAGCTAACCCTTTCCCTGACCCTAACCTTAACCCTTTTAGCTAACCCTTCTCCTAACCCTAACCTTAACCCTTTTAGCTAACCCTTCCCCTGACCCTAACCTTAACCCTTTTAGCTAACCCTTCTCCTAACCCTAACCTTAACCCTTTTAGCTAACTCTAACCTCAACCTTAAACCTTTTAGCTAACCATAAACCTAACCTTAAACCTTTTAACCCAACATTCTGTAAAAGGGAAAAGTTCATCAAACACTAACTATCACACCCTTGAATCTGAGGAATATTTCAGTCAAAACAAACAGTAACTCACTATTAATGTATAGCAAACTTACAGTAGACAAATAGGCCTATGATCCCAGTGCAGATACTCCAGAGGGTATCTTCCACCACAGAAAATGTTCTGAATCACAGAGTATTATAATGGCAGATATGTGTGGCTTTTCTCTGGTTGTAAGGGTTTAGTTGCTATATTGACCATTAAGAAACATATATTCACTGCAGTACTCTCACCTGTTAAAGTGTGTGTGTTTCTGTCTGTGTGTGCATTGATTTATTTAACACAAACGCCATCATCCTTTTCCTGGGCTTGTTGGCGTACATGTACTGTAAGTGTCATCATCAATATCTGGTCTGCATTGTTGGATACTCTTATAGAGTAAAATATGTTAGAAAAAAGTTATATACCTCTAAACGCATTGACCCGTACGTATTCTGTCCTCCCCAATCAAGCATATTCAGTATTTGACATAGCTATGTGCTTTGACCCAGTTGTGGTTCCATCTGCTCAGTACCCCAGAACCACTAACACATTACAAAATAATCAGACAATGCATAAAACTTTCACAACTGGTGAAATTGAGAAAGTACATTTTACTATAGTCTTTGAGGGTGGAAATTGGATGCATCCAAATATGACATATTGGTTTGTAAATAAGACGAACCTAACAAAATGTACTGAGTGATCACAAAATGTAAGATTGAAGTTACGTGCCCTCGTGTTTTAAAGTCCAAATGACCCCACATTCTGTGTCAACATCAAGATAGCTGTTACCTTATTTGGATAAACAATTATGACATAATATACCACTGGATGATAGGTTCAGATATACGGTAACATGTGGTTCACTTGGGCTTACTCAGAAAATGATACAGTACACCTGACAAGTAAATTACATACCTGGATCACAGTATATACAGTGAGGGAAAAAAGTATTTGATCCCTGTCGTGGAAAAAATGATCTTCAAGTTATGACACTCATACAAGAAACTTGTGAATTCAATAAGACCTTTAATTCAGAGTAATCAAAGGCCGAGCTGTGACCCGGGTCACAGCTAACTCTGTATAGCAGAGCACAGCCTTTATAGTATTTTCCTTACATTAAATACATAGACCCCTCCCAAAGCTTTACAGCTTCCCATATGTCCTGTTTCTATAGGTTCATTGTTACATTGTCCTGGCATCCTGTTTTTCCTCAGATCTGTTAATCAGTTCCAGATGACCCTGTGCTGACCTCCTGTTTTTCCTCAGATCAGTTAATCAGTCCCAGATGACCCTCTGCTGACCTCCTGTTTTTCCTCAGATCAGTTAATCAGTTCCAGATGACCCTCTGCTGGCATCCTGTTTTTCCTCAGATCTGTTAATCAGTTCCAGATGACCCTGTGCTGACCTCCTGTTTTTCCTCAGATCAGTTAATCAGTCCCAGATGACCCTCTGCTAACCTCCTGTTTTTCCTCAGATCAGTTAATCAGTTCCAGATGACCCTCTGCTGACCTCCTGTTTTTCCTCAGATCTGTTAATCAGTTCCAGATGACCCTCTGCTGACCTCCTGTTTTTCCTCAGATCTGTTAATCAGTTCCAGATGACCCTCTGCTGACCTCCTGTTTTTCCTCAGATCTGTTAATCAGTCCCAGATGACCCTCTGCTGACCTCCTGTTTTTTCATGTCCATTTGTTCAACTATTTAGCCTTAGCTATTTTCCTGAACTCATCAGATATTCTGTTTTAATAAGTCTTATACATTATATATGTTTTTCTGTCTTACTATTTCAAAGTGATCAATCAGAATACTGAAAATGTAATAATTGTAGTGAGTTAATCTTCCACATCCCCTGCTGATTTTGTACGTTTGCCCACTGACAAAGAAATGATCAGTCTATCATTTTAATGGTAGGTTTATTTGAACAGCAACTGGAACAAATCCAGAAAAACACATGTGAAAAATGTTATAAATTAATGTGCATTTTAATGAGGGAAATATATATTTGACCCCCTCTCAATCAGAAAGATTTCTGGCTCCTGATTTGGAATCTGATTGATTGATTGCTTCTGGCTCCCAGGTGTCTTTTATACAGGTAACGAGCTGAGATCAGGAGCACACTCTTAAAGGGAGTGCTCCTAATCTCAGCTTGTTACCTGTATAAAAGACACCTGGGAGCCAGAAGCAATCAATCAATCAGATTCCAAACTCTCCACCATGGCCAAGACCAAAGAGCTCTCCAAGGATGTCAGGGACAAGATTGTAGACCTACACAAGGCTGGAATGGGCTACAAGACCATCGCCAAGCAGCTTGGTGAGAAGGTGACAACAGTTGGTGCGATTATTTGCAAATGGAAGAAACACAAAATAACTGTCAAAATCTCCCTCCGCCTGGGGCTCCATGCAAGATCTCACCTCGTGGAGTTGCAATGATCATGAGAGAAATCAGCCCAGAACTACACGGGAGGATCTTGTCAATGATCTCAAGGCAGCTGGGACCATAGCCACCAAGAAAACAATTGGTAACACACTACGTCGTGAAGGACTGAAATCCTGCAGCACCCGCAAGGTCCCCCTGCTCAAGAAAGCACATATACATGCCCGTCTGAAGTTTGCCAATGAACATCTGAATGGTTCAGTGGATAACTGGGTGAAAGTGTTGTGGTCAGATGAGACCAAAATGGAGCTCTTTGGCATCAACTCAACTCGCCGTGTTTGGAGGAGGAGGAATGCTGCCTATGACCCCAAGAACACCTCAAGAAGAAGCACATTAAGGTCCTGGAGTGGCCTAGCCAGTCTCCAGACCTTAATCTCATAGAAAATCTGTGGAGGGAGCTGAAGGTTTTCACACATCCAGTGTTTTGGAATACACGGTCCATCCTTCCAACTCTTCAATGGGTCTGATGCCGTCTGTGAGATCTCAACACAAACCCCCTTGTCATTCAAGTTATTTGTTTCACCTTCCATCCAATAGCTATAAACACAGAGAATCAGAGTTGAAAATCATCCAATACAACATATAGAAATCAGACAGTTAACCTAGTCCCCAGGCTCAGTTGTTACCATTCTACAGAGAGGGAGAGAGAGAGATGGTTGAGGACAAGATTATCAGACTGTAAAAAGTAATTTATTACATCAGAAAAAATAGTTTAAAAGTCCTCCAGAACCTGTTCACTCACGTAGGTTTAAATGGTGTGTCGTCAACCCACTCCCAGATTCCATCTCTTTTATATGTACCAATCCAGACATTCTTCTTAAATCCATGGATAAATATCTATAATATAATTTTGGAAGAAAAACAATGGCCATTATTTAATCCCCACAGCAGAGAAACACATTTACATTTCATAAATAATAGATGTGGTAGTGGTAGTAGTTGAATGTACTCAGCCTGGTCACTAGAAATACAAAGGGATTCAGGATGTTTGTAAAGGTCCTGAGTATTTCCATATATTCCTTCCTCAGCGCTCACAAAAACAATATAAAACTGCTGCAGAACACTGGTGCAAACTCATGATGCTCGGAGTGGAAGCGTGCTCAGACCACACAGACCAAGCACTCTGCTCTGACGACTGCACCACGGCAGTTCACAATGCTCTAGCAAACTGGGAGAGTACTTGATGGAAACAGAGTGTTGTGTTTAATCATTTTAGTTTTAAGCATTCCCCAACCCATAGCCCTAACTTTAACCACTGACCGTAACTGTTTTAACCCTGTAACCACACATAATTAACCTTGTCACCACACAGAATTAACCCTGTTACCACACAGAATTAACCCTGTTACCACACAGAATTAACCTTGTAACCACACAGAATTAACCTTGTAACCACACAGAATTAACCTTGTAACCACACAGAATTAACCCTGTTACCATACAGAATTAACCCTGTAACCACACAGAATTAACCCTGTAACCACACATAATTAACCCTGTAACCACACAGAATTAACCCAGTAAACACACAGAATTAACCCTGTAACCACACAGAATTAACCCTGTAACCACGCGGAATTAATACATCCAGAAAATATTTTTATCTTAATTACATTTGAATTTCGAAGTGAAACTATGAGATCAGGTTGCAGCCTCAGCTATAGTATAGGTCTAGATATAGTCTCATGCAAACTTACTTTGCTGACAGGAAGTGTATTTTATAAAATTGACAGTGACATGAACATTGTAGTTACAATTGGTTACACATGTTGAATACTAATCAGAGAAGTAGATAATAATAATCATAACGAAACAGTCGTGTTATAGTATTACTAATGTATTATCTATTACCTGTTCTTCTCTGCTGTTTATAATAACCAACTCTCCACCCATTTTTCTGCACTGCCGCTGACCGGCCCCAGAGCTGTCCATCGTGGAGGAGAGATAATAACTGCTGGTGCCAAACTTCCACCATCCATCCAGACAGGGTTTCTCTGAGATAAACACAACAGAACAGCAGGCATTTAAAAGTCTTCAAATGTATTACATCTCTTCTAAATCTGAAATAAAATTATACTTTTAAATTAAGAAAATAAAGACTGCACTCACCATAGAACCTAAGCCTGTTTTTTAACTGGTCTCTCTCTGTAGTCCTGGTATTTAGACTATTCTGTAACTGGTTTCTCTCTGTGGTCCTGGTATTTAGACTATTCTGTAACTGGTTTCTCTCTGTGGTCCTGGTATTTAGAGTATTCTGCAAATGGTCTCTCTCCTGAGTTATTGTTGTGAGAGTATTGTGCAACTGGTCTCTGTCCTTAGTTCTGGTATTTAGACTATTCTGTAGCTGGTCTCTCTCTGTGGTCCTGGTATTTAGACTATTCTGTAACTGGTTTCTCTCAGTGGTCCTGGTATTTGGACTATTCTGTAACTGGTTTCTGTCAGTGGTCCTGGTATTTAGACTATTCTGTAACTGGTTTCTCTCAGTGGTCCTGGTATTTAGACTATTCTGTAGCTGGTCTCTCTCAGTGGTCCTGGTATTTAGACTATTCTGTAGCTGGTTTCTCTCATTGGTCCTGGTATTTAAATTATTCTGTAGCTGGTCTCTCTCAGTGGTCCTGGTATTTAGACTATTCTGTAGCTGGTCTCTCTCTGTGGTCCTGGTATTTAGGCTATTCTGTAAATGGTCTCTCTCCTTAGTTTTTGTGTTAAGGCTATTCTGCCATTGATCTCTTTCCTGTGTTCGTGTGGTGAGAGTTTGAGAGCAACTGGTCTTTCTCCTTAGTTGTGGTTTTGAGAGTATTCTGTAGCTGGTCTCTCTCTTCAGTCAGGGTGTTGTAGCTGGTCTGCATCTCGTCTCTCTCTTTAGTCAGGTTGTTGTTACTGTTCTGTAGCTGGTCTCTCTCTTTAGTCAGGGTGTTGTAACGTGTCTGTAGCAGGTCTTTCTCTTTTTGAAACTGGTCTCTCTCTTTAGTCCGGGTGTTATTACTGCTCTGTAGCTGGTCTCCCTCTTTAGTCAAGTTATGATAGCTGTTGGGTTGTCGATCTCCTTCTTTATTCAGAAGGCTGTAACTGGCATGTTTGTCTCTCTCTGTTGAGTAGTGATGATCATTGACTCCATCTGTAAAAGGGAAAAGTTAATAAATTATTCAAATATGTGTAACTATCACACCATTGAAGTTTACCAAAGTTTCTGTCAAAACATTCTAAACTTACAGTGGACAGACAGGCCTATGATCCCAGCCAGTAGGAGAGCACACAGCAGCCCCAGACACACTGCAGCAACTCCAGAGGGTCTCTTCCACCACTGAAAATGTACTGTATCAAAGGGAATTATCATGTAAGATATTTAAACTCTCTCTGGTAATATTTAAAAATACTTATATCATCCAGGATTGTAAGGAACAAAAGCTGTGTGCTTGTATTTGAATTGATACCTGAAAATGTAACACTGGGCTTGTTGGGATACGTGTCGTCATCAATATCCATGGTCTGCATTGTTGGATTCTCCACCTGTGTTTGTATAGATTGTCTCTTACATTTCTAAAACTCAAACGCTATATTTTCCTCTGTTACTTCAGCTCTAGTGTAGGTTTGTATCAGTGTCTTATGTTTTGTCAAAGTCAAATACTTGATGTGAGTTTGACTTCGCTTACCCAGTACAAAGGACAAAATAGGATAGTCCCAAATGCAAACTCGACCCAGGTAGTGACACACGTATGGTGGTCAAGCTACATCAAGCACACTTCAGTATTTGACATACATAGTTACTTTTGTCCCAGTTACGGTTCACATGCTTAGTCCCCCAGAGACACTAACATATTACATAAGAATTAGACAATAAACACACCTCATAAAATGATCATATCTGGTTAAATAGGGAAAATAAATCTTACCACAGTCTTTGAGAGATGAAAATGGTAACATACAAATATGTTATATTAGTTTGTTAAGACGAACTTAACGAGATGTACTGAGTGAGGATGAAATGTAAGATAACATGTCCACATGTTTTTTATTTTAGACTGAACTTTTCGTGTCAACATCGGCATATCCTTTCAATTATTTGGTCAAACAACTATGAACTAATATACCACCGGCTGGTAGGTTCAGATACAAGGTAACGTGGTTAACAGGCAGTAGGTCAAACTCAAGTCAAACTGAAGGTTCAAGTTCCAGAATGCTGCATAGAAGTGTTTCATTTCCTCTCTCTCTCAAGCACATAAGCTATAGGGGTCAAAGGTATACTTTAGGTTAAAACTAATGGTTGAATGTTCAGCTACTCCAAAATTCTAAAGCTTAGAAAACTTGGAAGGCTGAATGTGTCAAGGCAAAATGTGTCTATACCTTATTTAAAGCCCTGTCAACTGCCATTTGATAACAATGTTCAGTGTTCAAACTGGGTTCTGAACTTTCTAACCCTGTTCTTGTCCCGACCTACAGTAACTCAGTAACTGGTTTCTGAACCCTGTTAATTAAGGAGGAAGGTGCTAGAATGGTTTTAGCCAACAACAGATTCACCAAACTGTCCATGACAGGCCTAGCTGGTAACGTCATAATCACTCTATATGTACAACGCTATTGTAGGGTCTCTAGCTGGCCTATTGTAGGGTCACTAGCTGGCCTATTGCAAAGTCACTAGCTGGCCTATTGTAGGGTCACCAGCTGGCCTATTGTTGCATCACTAGCTGGCCTATTGTAGAGTCATTAGCTGGCCTACTGTAGGGTCACTAGCTGGCCTATTGTAGGGTCTCTAGCTGGCCTATTGTAGGGTCACTAGTTGACCTCTTGTAGGGTCGCTAGCTGGTCTATTGTAGGGTCACTAGCTGACCTATTGTAGGGTCACTAGCTGGCCTATTGTAGGGTCTCTAGCTGGCCTATTGTTGGGTCACTAGCTGGCCTTTTGTAGGGTCACTAGCTGGTCTATTGTAGGGTCAGAGTTGCTAGGTATCCTATTGTAGGGTCTCTGGCAGGCCTATTGTAGGGTCAGTAGCTTAATGTAGTGTTACTAGGTAGCCTATTTTAGAGTTGCTAGCTAGCCTATTGTAGAGTTGCTAGCTAGCCTATTGTAGAGTTGCCAGCTAGCCTATTGTAGAGTTGTTAGCTAGCCTATTGTAGAGTTGTTAGCTAGCTTATATTAGAGTATCTACATAGCCTATTGTAGAGTTGTTAGCTAGCCTATTGTAGCATAGCTATTTAGCCTATTGTAGAGTTGTTGGCTAGCCTAGTGTAGAGTTGTTAGCTAGCCTATTGTAGAGTTGTTAGCTAGCTTATATTAGAGTATCTACGTAGCCTATTGTAGAGTTGTTAGCTAGCCTATTGTAGAGTTGTTAGCTAGCTTATATTAGAGTATCTACGTAGCCTATTGTAGAGTTGCCAGCTAGCCTAATGGAGAGTTGTTAGCTAGCCTATTGTAGAGTTGTTAGCTAGCTTATATTAGAGTATCTACGTAGCCTATTGTAGAGTTGTTAGCTAGCCTATTGTAGCATAGCTATTTAGCCCATTGTAGAGTTGTTGGCTAGCCTAGTGTAGAGTTGCTATCTAGCCTATTGTAGAGTAGCTAGCTAGCCTATTGTAGAGTTGCTCGGTAGCCTATTGTAGAGTATCTACGTAGCCTATTGTAGAGTAGCAAATTGCCAGGCCTTGTAGTGCCTACTGTAGGTCAAGCTAGATCATGTGTTTTACCATGGCTAAGAGAGTCGAAAGGGATTAATCTGAATGTTATATTAGTGCCTTGTTAAGACAGACAGAATGAAATGTACTGATTGAGTATTAGTATAACTGGAGTAAAGTATTCTTATGTTTTTTTATTGTCAGAACGACCCCACATTATGTGTCAACATCAGCATATCCTTTAGATTATTTGGACAAACAATAAAGAACTATTAGGTGGTTAACTTGGGCTTGGAAACAGGCAGTATGTGTTGCTAAAGTTCACAATCAAACTGAAAGTGCAAGTTACAGAATGCTGCATAGAACTGTTTCATATCCCCACTCTCTCCAGCACAAAAGCTATAGGGGTAAAGATACACTGCTCAAAAAAATAAAGGGAACACTAAAATAACACATCCTAGATCTGAATGAATGAAATAATCTTATTCAATACTTTTTTCTTTACATAGTTGAATGTGCTGACAACAAAATTACACAAAAATTATCAATGGAAATCAAATGTATCAACCCATGGAGGTCTGGATTTGGAGTCACACTCAAAATTAAAGTGGAAAACCACACTACAAGCTGATCCAACTTTGATGTAATGTCCTTAAAACAAGTCAAAATGAGGCTCAGTAGTGTGTGTGGCCTCCACGTGCCTGTATGACCTCCCTACAATGCCTGGGCATGCTCCTGATGAGGTGGCGGATGGTCTCTGAGGGATCTCCTCCCAGACCTGGACTAAAGCATCCGCCAACTCCTGGACAGTCTGTGGTGCAACATGGCGTTGGTGGATGGAGCGAGACATGATGTCCCAGATGTGCTCAATTGGATTCAGGTCTGGGGAACGGGCGGGCCAGTCCATAGCATCAATGCCTTCCTCTTGCAGGAGCTGCTGACACACTCCAGCCACATGAGGTCTAGCATTGGAGGAACCCAGGGCCAACCGCACCAGCATATGGTCTCACAAGGGGTCTGAGGATCTCATCTCGGTACCTAATGGCAGTCAGGCTACCTCTGGCGAGCACATGGAGGGCTGTGCGGCCCCCCAAAGAAATGCCACCCCACACCATGACTGACCCACCACCAAACCGGTCATGCTGGAGGATGTTGCAGGCAGCAGAACGTTCTCCACGGCGTCTCCAGACTCTGTCACGTCTGTCACATGTGCTCAGTGTGAACCTGCTTTCATCTGTGAAGAGCACAGGGCGTCAATGGCGAATTTGCCAATCTTGGTGTTCTCTGGCAAATGCCAAACGTCCTGCACGGTGTTGGGCTGTAAGCACAACCCCCACCTGTGGACGTCGGGCCCTCATACCACCCTCATGGAGTCTGTTTCTGACCGTTTGAGCAGACACATGCACATTTGTGGCCTGCTGGAGGTCATTTTGCAGGGCTCTGGCAGTGCTCCTCCTGCTCCTCCTTGCACAAAGGCGGAGGTAGCGGTCCTGCTGCTGGGTTGTTGCCCTCCTACGGCCTCCTCCACATCTCCTGATGTACTGGCCTGTCTCCTGGTAGCGCCTCCATGTTCTGGACACTACGCTGACAGACACAGCAAACCTTCTTGCCACAGCTCGCATTGATGTGCCATCCTGGATGAGCTGCAATACCTGAGCCACTTGTGTGGGTTGTAGACTCCGTCTCATGCTACCACTAGAGTGACAGCACCGCCAGCATTCAAAAGTGACCAAAACATCAGCCAGGAAGCATAGGAACTGAGAAGTGGTCTGTGGTCACCACCTGCAGAACCACTCCTTTATTGGGGGTGTCTTGCTAATTGCCTATAATTTACACCTGTTGTCTATTCCATTTGCACAACAGCATGTGAAATGTATTGTCAATCAGTGTTGCTTCCTAAGTGGACAGTTTGATTTCACAGAAGTGTGATTGACTTGGAGTTACATTGTGTTGTTTAAGTGTTCCCTTTATTTTTTTGAGCAGTGTATATACTTTCGGTTAAAATTAAATGATTTGTTTCTCCACTATTACAATGCTTGGAAACATTGAAGGCTGAATGCCATCATACCTTATTTAAAGTCCTGTCAACTGCCATTTTATAACAGTGTTGAGTGTTTGTTGCTAACTGTGTAGCTAGTATGTTGTAGAGCCACCTGTCTGCTGAGTGCTTGTTGCTAACTGGGTAGCTAGTCTGTTGTAGAGCCACCTGCCTGCTGAGTGCTTGTTGCTAACTGGGTAGCTAGTCTGTTGTAGAGCCACCTGCCTGCTGAGTGCTTGTTGCTAACTGGGTAGCTAGTCTGTTGTAGATCCACCTGCCTGCTGAGTGCTTGATGCTAACTGGGTAGCTAGCCTGTTGTAGAGCCAGGCTAGCTGCCTGCTGAGTGCTTGTTGCTAACTGGGTAGCTAGCCTGTTGGAGAGCCACCTCTCCACCTCTGCTAACTGGGTAGCTAGCCTGTCGTAGAACCACCTGCCTGCTGAGTGCTTGTTGCTAGCTGGGTAGCTAGCCTGTTGTAGAGCCAGGCTAGCTGCCTGCTGAGTGCTTGTTTCTAACTAGGTAGCTAGCCTGTTGTAGAGCCACCTGCCTGCTGAGTGCTTGTTGCTAACTAGGTAGCTAGCCTGTTGTAGAGCCACCTGCCTGCTGAGTGCTTGTTGCTAACTGGGTAGCTAGCCTGTCGTAGAGCCACCTGCCTGCTGAGTGCTTGTTGCTAACTGGGTAGCTAGCCTGTTTGAGAGCCACCTGCCTGCTGAGTGCTTGTTGCTAACTAGGTAGCTAGCCTGTTGTAAGGCCTTGTAGCGCTTACGGTAGGTCAACCTAGATCATGTGGTTTACAAGAAACTGTATAGGACTTTAAGAAGTCACATGGTACCACCGTGGAGTGTTAGGTGGATTCCTTCTTATTACCCTGACACAGCTCCTCCACTTCTCCTTTTCTCACACCAAACTTATTTTCATATTTTCATCTTTCACTTTCCTCTTTTTTTCTATGTAGTTTCTGTAGAATATTTAGACGTGTGTAAATATAAAGGAAGTGCTGCATCAGCAGACTCAAGTCAGGGCCCATATTTATCAAATATCTCAGTGCAGGAGTGCTGATCTAGGATCTTTATGAACAAGGTCATATGGACAGGGATTTTTATTACTACATTTTTTATTTAACCTTCATTTAACTTGTAAAGTCAGTTAAGAACGCATTCTTATTTACAATGATGGCTACCAAAAGGAAAAAGGCCTCTTGCGGGGACAGGGGCCTGGGATAAAAAAATAATATAAAATAAAATACAATATAAATATAGGACAAAACACACATCACAACAAGAGAGACAACACTACATAAAGAGAGACGTAAGACAACAACATAGCAAGGCAGCAACACATGACAACACAGCATGGTAGCAACACAAAATAACAACAACATGGTAGCAACACAACATATTAGCAGCACAAAACATGATACAAACATTATTGGGCACAGTCAACAGCACAAAGGGAAAGAAGGTAGAGACAACAATACATCACACAAAGCAGCCACAACTGTCAGTAACAGTGTCCATGATTGAGTCTTTGACTGAAGAGATTGAGATAAAACTGTTCAGTTTGAGTGTTTGTTGCAGCTCGTTCCAGTCTCTAGCTGCAGCAAACTGAAAAGAGGAGCGACATAGCGATGTGTGTGCTTTGGGGACCTTTAACAGAATGTGACTGGCAGAACGGGTGTTATATGTGGAGGATGAGGGCTGCAGTAGATATCTCAGATAGGGGGGAGTGAGACCTAAGAGGGTTTTATAAATAAGCATCAACCAGTGGGTCTTGCGACAGGTATACAGAGATAACCAGTTTACAGAAGAGTATAGAGTGCAGTGATGTGTCTTATAAGGAGCATTGGTGGCAAATCTGATGGCCGAATGGTAAAGAACATCTAGCCACTCGAGAGCACCATTACCTGCCGATCTATAAATCATGTTTCCGTAATCTAGCATGGGGTAGGATGGTCATCTGAATCAAGGTTAGTTTGGCAGCTGGGGTGAAAGAGGAGTGATTACGATAGAGGAAACAAAGTCTAGATTTTACTTTAGCCTGCAGCTTTGATATGTTTCTGAGAGAAGGACAGTGCACCATCTAGCCATACATAATGTTATTGATTTCACTACCAAACTGCATTTTGAGATCTGGGGAATTCACATAGACATTTTGATAACCAGAAATAATACTTAAGTAGGGTACTTACCTGTGGTGAGGGTTGTTAACACGAGTTGACTTTGCTTTCCATTTTCCAGCACAGTACAGACAGTGACTGAGTATTCAGTAGCAGGTTTCAGGTCAGAGAGAGTGATGCTGTGTGAAGATGTGGTAGTGATGTGTGGTTCTTTCCCTGGACAGCGGTAGGAGATCTGGTAATGATGTTGGGTTTGGTCCAATCCTGGTGGCTGGTTCCAGCTAACAGCAGCTGATGTGGTCTCCACTGAGTCAACAGTCAGCTGCTATGGAGCAGGAAGTACTAAGGGGAAAAAAATACATTATTGTCAGGGTTACAGTTTAACTCCAGACATACACTGAGTGTACAAAACATTAAGGATGCCTGCTCTTTCCATGACAGACAGAGGTTGCACCCACCCAGAGAGCAACCTCTGTCCAATGAAGTCCACAACGCATATTGCATGTACAGTAACTGACAGTTACATGACCTACAGCATGGTCAAGCAAGGTAATGTTTTAGACATTTTCAGACCACTAAACAACTATTGATTTAGAACCATGGAGATTTATCGCAAGTTGCAAAGAAAACAGGAGCTGCCTCCACTGTTTCAGCACCATTTCACCAATCAAATCACCTCTGCATAGTCTAATACAGTGACACATGATGTGGCTGTTGTAATGACTTTTCACGAGAATCCAAATAGGTCAGATCAGGTTTGCAATGGATAACTTCAATCAGACCCTCCCCCTCACCTGTAGAGGTGGAAGGAAATAACTAAGGGGGGGTTAGCTCACTCCTTGTTGAAAATCAAAAGGATAACATTCAGGCTCTCCCTCTCAAGATCCACCAAAGGAATGTCTTTGTTTCAACAGACTTTTTCCCGCTAAAACTTTTAACACTTTCAAAAGAAAATACTGGAACAATATTTTGAACGTAGAACATGGGGAATGGTCAGAGGTGATCTCTTGGACACTAAGGTCATTCTTTGTTATTTTGTAATGTCATAAAAAAAATGTTATGAAGGAAATACTGTAACTTGGAAAGTATACCCACTACATCCTATGCGTTGTAATATGAAAAATGATGAAAGTATCTTCGTTAAGAGAGGGATGTTTTTCATAACTTTGCACAGTTACTAGTCACTAACCGAAGTGGGATCAGAGAGCATGTCAGCCTGATGGAACCGCCCCTTTTGAGCAGAGTGTATAAATGGTGGGAAAAGAAATTAACATACTAGACCAGAAAAACGTGAAGCAGTCGCTACATGTTTAAAATGGTTGGAACTTGTCATCTCAACACAAGGTGAAGAAAATAAACTCACCTCCCGGACAATCACTGATACAGCTGATTAGCTGTCCTATTTAAGGTATCTTCGAAAGCTAATATAAGTAGGACCATCTGCTACTCTGCTCAAACAACCGTATTATGCTACTCTCATCACCCCACTGAGGGACCATCGATAAGGCTGGCTAGCTTATCTTCAAAGAAGAAACTTCAAGAGCGAATGCAAAGAAAATCTATTATTTAGTTCTGTTCAGGACTGCATGACAAGTCAACGGATACCAGACAACTACAGAGGAGAACAACAGTGGAAGACTTATTGGAACCTTTTTGGACAATCAGAGCCTTAAAAGTGTGCCACGAAAAGGCCCAACTACCTTTCCAAGGTGGACCTGTCCACCGAGAGAGATACATGGCGAACCAGGCATTTCAAAGAGGGCTGCGGTTTGGGTACAAAGTATATGGTTACTGTAGAGGAGAGTAGTTTCCGAATGTGGCAATGCTAAATGTCTCTCTCCCTGTCTCCTTTAACAAGCATCAATGTTGTTGTCATTCTACTAGGGACCTGTTTTCATCGCATTAAGTTTCCAGTCAATAACCTGTACAGTGGGTGTGTTTTTCCTGGGTTCCAATTTAGGGAAAGGGGACAGGGTAGGTTACCTAGTCAGTTGTCCAACTGAATGTATTCAACTGAAATGTGTCTACGGCATTAAAACCATCCCCTCTGAATCAGAGAGGTGCGGAGGGCCTTAATCGACATCCACTTATTCGGCGCCCGGGGAGCAGTGGGCTAACTGCCTTGCTCTTGTCAGCTCGGGGATTCAATCCAGCAACCTTCCAGTTACTGGCCCAACGCTCTAACCACTAGGCTTTAATTAGCTACTAAGTAAATAATTAAACCAATTTCTGTAGTTCTGAAACATAAGTAAGGCTCAGGTTTTTGCAGATGCAACGAGGTTACGACTGTTCAGAATGATGATATGATACGAGGTTATGATTAATACGTTGACTGTTTATAGACGTGATAGGTAAAGACCTTTTTAGAGTTTAATTTGGGAGATGGTAACTCTTAAAGAACTGCTCTCGTGGTGCCCCAAATCCTAATTAGTTAATTGTTATATGATTAATTTAAATCGGGTAACAATTAAGCATAGTTAATTGATTAGATAAATAACAGTCCTCAGATTAATGTTAAAGTCAAGTCACTACACTGTCCATGGTTCTGATTTGATGATGTTGAAAGGTCATGTAACTGTCTGTTACTGTACATGCAATATGCCACAACAGCCCTAAACATTTTAGTTCACCTCATTTTCCAAAAAATTTATCACTTAAACATTTAATGAAATTCTTATAGCCTTCCGGGTGGAAAAGTAGAATAAAGCCAGGGCTTTTGATGTGGGAAAAAACACAAACCCCCAACCCCAAAAAAACATAACACTAACAACAAAACAAAAACTCTTACTAGTGCAAACTGTTGTAGAGACAAGTTCACTCTGTTCCCCATTGCTCAACACAGCTGTAACACTAACAGTGTACTCGGTGCCAGGTTGCAGGTTTGAGAAAGTTTTGTGGCAGTCGTCAGTAACGGCTGTGAGGGGGTCTGTTCCTGGGATGCAGTTGGATATGAGGAAGCGCTGTGGGACTTTCTCCATTCCTTCAGCCTTGGACCAGCGGAGAGTGAAGGAGGTCTCTTCCAAATGGTCCATCTTTAAATCTCTGGGTGGGACCACTGGATCAAAAATCTAGATTTGTTTAGAATAGAGGATGTGCTGTTTTTGACAGAGTCCAAAAATGTCTCTAGTAATGAATGACTGATGTTGTCTGAATAAAAACACAAGTTAACCTACTGTACCTGTGGATAGGGATGCTGAGACCCATCTGCTTTGTCTTCCATCTTCTCCCTCTGTAGCCATGTTGAACTGGTACTTTTCGCCAGGTTTGAGACTGCTAATTTCAAGATGATGCCCACCGTTCACTCTTGTTGAGCTTGTATCACCGTCACACCCCCAGGTCACTCTGAATGTCTGTGGTCCTGTCAACCCCTGAGGAGAACTCAGAATCAGAATCTAACGTCAGCAACAGGACCTGGAAGTCACCAGGAGGGGGCAGCACTGGTGAAGGAATAATGAGAGAGGGTGAAACCAGACTTTATTGAAAATAAAATTACATAAACAAATGTATATTATTCATCCCAGCAGTTAAGAGACAACAATTGATATCTTAGTAAATATATCCTCTTAAATTGAGATTTAAATTAAATAATATAGTTTGGGTCAGTTTATTCTGTGTTTCCATACCTACCATCATCTGAGGACAGCATAAGAATCAGTCATTTCTTTAACACCACCAAATTGTTACTTTGCTAAATGCACCACAGATTTTTAAAATCAAGATACATCAACTGCTTTTGACATACAGGTAACTGCCAAAATAAAGGAAACACTTGAGTAAATGAGAGATACAAAGTATATTGAAAGCAGGTGCTTCCACACAGGTGTGGTGTCTGAGTTAATTAAACCATTAAAACATCCCATCATGCTTAGGGTCATGTATCAAAATGTCCAGTTGCCTATTATTTTGGCTACCGTGGCTAGAAGAGATCTCAGTGACTTTGAAAGAGGGGTCTCAAAGGAGCATAAGGGTTTTAAAGGGTGTGTGTCTGTCGCCAGATCTCAAATCAATGAAACACGCCTGAGGCCGCGCCCGAGGCAGCGTTTTCCACCACAATCAACAAAACACCAAATGCTGGAATTTCTCATGGAAGAATGGTGTCGCATCCCTCCAATAGAGTTCCAGACAATTGTAGAATCTATTTAAAGGTGCATTTAAGCTGTTCTGGCTCATGGTGCCCCAACTCCTTGTTAAGATACTTTATGTTGGTAGATACCTGTATATTCCTTCACAGAGTTCCCACTTATACAGGCACTGAAGTTCTCCTGAATGTTTTGCCATGGTGAAGGAGAAGTGCAGCTTGCCAGGAAACAAGCACAACTGCACGTTTCATCGCATTCTAAAAATAAATCTCATATTCGGATAAAACACTGACGGTGCAGTCACCCATTGCAACGATAGTTCTGTTGATAATGTACCTGACCTAACTTTTCAGCGTCCTCAGAACTGTACTGTACAACCCTGAGTAATGAAACAAGATAAAACAGTAGCTACCTGTCTTGTAATGGTAACCTAGGGTTTCTTGTAATGGTAGCCAAAGTTGAAATGAATATGCAAGTTTAGCTGACTTGACAAAAATAATTCTAATTATTATGTAATTGGGTAATTTCGTCTTTTTCATGTCGGTCATCTTTTAGGAACGTGTATTAGGCAGGTCATTCCTACAATGTGGTGCCTTTTGGACCTCATCACTTTTGGAGAAAAAAACTCATAATATATTTTGTAGTATTCTATCAGATCAAGGACATGTCTGACTTTCAGAAAAACTTATTGGTCAAGCTCAGGCACTTAATTATTTTAGGTGCATTTTCCAACCTGTTAGGTGCATAATCCTAACAGGGTGGAATCTAACAGTGTTTTGGCTAAATTAGCCATAGTTTTGTGAGTGAGCAAGTTTGAGCTAGCATAATGGTGGACACTTGAACAGGATTTTACCTTCTCTATAAAACATTTTTTAACATTTAGAAATTTTGTTAATTGTCTCTATTATTTAACCTAACAGGGTAGACATGTATGAGTGGGTCATACAGACTAGCATCATGAAACATGGAAAAATAGATAAAACAGAGTTTTATATTTCTGTAGCTTAAGACCAAAGAAATTATGACACTTCCTGAATGTGGTGTCATTTTAGAAAAAGACTGTTGTAAATCTCCATTTAAGAAACAACCTAACAGGGTGGAAAGTGATATCAGGGACACACAGAACATCTTAAACACAACAATAATTAATGAAATTATTTAAAATATTTAAAAAACATTGATGAGATAATTTAACTAGGATTATAAAATAATGAAGAAAGATTCAATATTTTATCGCTTATATTTATTGTGGAAGTTGATGAATAAAACCCAGGGACAAGGCAAAAACACCTTCATCCACTGAAGAAAAGTAAAATACCTACGATTCCCTTTCAAGATCCATATTTTTGTGTTTTTAAGGACACCAGACCTTATATTTTATTGCAGAAATGACACAGGCCTAGGCTAGACACCAACACGCCCGAACATCCTCATGGCTAGATGGGATACAATTTATGTCTAATTGAGTCAAAAGTTGTAGCCCTTCTATCCAAAACGCCCCAACATGCCCCAAACATAGAGAATAATAGAGGCCTCTAGTGGCCAAAAATCTATTTGAGAATGGGCAGCGCCATTGAGTGATACCATCGTACTAAAGTAGTCAACTGGGTGGGACTTACAACTTCACTGGCTGAAGAAAATGTACTACTTTAAAATGGATATAGCCTCATCCGCGCTGCCCATGATATCAGAGATGAGAAATCGCATTGATAGAAAAATGAATCCTCTATCTATCTCCATGGTCCCAGCTAAAACCCCCAAAGTTTCAGCGTTTTTACGGTTTTTACGCATCCATTTTGTCCGCGTTGACTGGGAGCAGCTGCGATGGGAAGTCATAGGCCATGTCTGAAATCTGTATTGCCCACTACTTACTATCCACAGTGTACTAATCGTACTACATACTATTTAGAACGCACTGTTTAGTAAAAATGAATGCAGTAAGTAACAATATTAACATTACTAGCCGCACAGTTCATTTGGGAACACTGTATCCCCTTAGCTGATAACTTGCTCTCAAATAACCTGAGTCTGTAAAGAAATGTGCATAACATCCTGGCATTTAAAGCACCAAATATCACATAATATAAAACTTCCTGTTTTCACATACTTCAAATTTCTACTAATCAAACGCAAGTATGGGTATTCAGACGCGGACACTGTAAAAATTTTACGGAACTCAATTAGACCTATAGCGCACTCAATGACATGAAAGTTTGGAAGAAATACACTGTATACCCACGATTTCCTATTGTTTCTTTCAACATAAGCATGTATTATTTCAGGATAAATATATGAATATATCGGCCTAATAGATTACATCTCAGCGTCAGATCGCTGTGTAAAAGAGAATGCCTTTCTTAGACTTTGCGCCTAGTTCGGTATTTGATATTTTGACCTGCCATTTATCAGAAAGAAGTTGAGAATCTGAACTTCTTATCTTCGCGTTTTGTTGGGATTAATAAGAAATGACTTCTAAGAATCTTGCACCTGTGGTAGCAAAAACAGGACTGACATTGCATTTTCAATACTAGAGCACAAAAGTTAGATTGTTAGCTCAAGGGCTCAAGATAACTTAGACAGATGTCAGATGCAGGCGTCAACAGGAAACACATGCATACAATAAAATTATAATTTTTTTGTATTACTTTAAGGGTCCTGCCATCATTATAATCTAACCTGAAATAGATGTGGGCGTTACTGGGCTTAAAAAAGCAACAACTCAGACTGAAAGATAATGGTGGCAGTTGGAAAAGGGAGGAACAGTATTTACATATGGGGTGTATCTATATGCTGTGAAGGTACTTAAGCCGAGCGCTGTGTTCAGAAAAACAGAGGTTCCATGGAATTCCTCGGCTTTCTTGCTATTTTGTAGTAAAGCCTCTTTTGAATTCACAAGTTCTTGTCAGAGTTTTACATTTTTAAAATGATTTTCCACGACACACCTGACTTATTTTCCTGCTGAAAGGTGAATTTGTCTCCTAGTGTCTGATGGATAGCAGACTCAACCAGGTTTTCCTCCAGGAATTTGCGTGTGGTTATAGCTGTGTTCCATTTTTTTTTATCCTAAAAAACTTTCCGATGACAAAGAAACCTATAACATGATGCAGCCACCACCATGCTTGAAAATATGAAGAGTGGTATAAAGTTACGTGTTGTATTGCAAACAGAATGCATGTTTTTGAATATTTTGTAATAAAAAAATATGACACTTTTACTCCTGAACAAATTTATGCTTGAAAAAACAAAGGGTTTGAATACTTTTTGAATCAAGACATTTCAGCTTTTCATTTAACACATTTGTAAAAACAAATGTCTGAAAGCATAATTCCACTTTTACATTATGAGGTATTCAAATCAAATCAAATTGTATTGGTCACATACAGATGGTTATCAGATGTTATTGCAAGTATAGCGAAATGCTTGTGCTTCTAGTTCCGACCGTGCAGTAATATCTAACAAGCAATTTAACAATTTCACAACAACTACCTTATACACACAAGTGTAAAGGAATGAATAAGAATATGTACATATAAATATATGGATGAGCGATGGCCGTGCAGCATAAGCAAGATGCAGTAGATGGTATAGAGTACAGTATATACATATTAGATGAGTAATGTAGGGTATGTAAACATTATACAAAGTGGCATTGTTTAAAGTGACGAGTGATACATTTATTACATCACATTTTTATTATTAAAGTGGCTAGAGATTTGAGTCAGTATGTTGGCAGCAGCCACTCAATGTTAGTGATGGCTGTTTAACAGTCTGATGGCCTAGAGGTAGAAGCTGTTTTTCAGTCTCTCGGTCCCATCTTTGATGCACCTGTACTGACCTCGCCTTCTGGATGATAGCAGGGTGAACAGGCAGTGGCTCGGGTGGTTGTTGTCCTTGATGATCTTTTTGGTCTTCCTGTGACATCGGGTGGTGTAGGTGTCCTGGAGGGCAGGTAGTTTGCACACGGTGATGAGTTGTGCAGACCTCACTACCCTCTGGAGAGCCTTACGGTTGTGGGCAGAGCAGTTGCCGTACCAGGCGGTGATACAGCCCGACAGGATGCTCTCTATTGTGTATCTGTAAAAGTGTGTGAGTGTTTTTGGTGACAAGCCAAATTTGCGCCTTCTTCACCACGCTGTATGTGTGGGTGGACCATTTCAGTTTGTCCGTGATGTGTATGCGCAGAGGAACTTAAAACCTTCCACCTTCTCCACTACTGTCCGTCGATGTGGATAGGGGCTGCTCCTCTGCTGTTTCCTGAAGTCCACGATCATCTCCTTTGTTTTGTTGACATTGAGTGCGAGGTTATTTTCCTGACACCACACTCCGAGGGCCCTCACCTCCTCTCTGTAGGCCGTCTCATCGTTGTTGGTAACCAAGCCTACCACTGTAGTGTTGTCTACAAACTTGATGATTGCGTTGGAGGCGTGCATGGCCACACATTCATTGGTGAACAGGGAGTTTAGGAGGAGCTGAGAACGCACCCTTGTGGGGCTCCAGTGTTGAGGATCAGCTGGATGGAGATGTTGTTTCCTACCCTCACCACCTGGGGGCGGCCGGTCAGGAAGTCCAGGACCCAGTTGCACAGGGCGGGGTCGAGACCCAGGGTCTCGAGCTTAATGACGAGTTTGGAGGGTACTACGATGTTAAATACTGAGCTGTAATCAATGAACAGCATTCTTACATAGGTATTCCTCTTGTCCAGATGGGTTAGGGCAGTGAGCAGTGTGATTGCATCATCTGTGGACCTATTGGGGCGATAAGCAAATTGGAGTGGGTCTAGGGTGTCAGGTAGGGTGGAGGTGATATGATCCTTGACTAGTCACGCAAAGCACTTCATGATGACGGAAGTGAGTGCTACGGGGCGATAGTCATTTAGCTCAGTTACCTTAGCTTTCTTGGGAACGGGAACAATGGTGGCCCTCTTGAAGCATGTGGGAACGGCAGACTGGGATAGGGATTGATTGAATATGTCCGTAAACACACCAGCCAGTTGGTCTGCGCATGCTCTGAGGACGCGGCCAGGGATGCTATCTGGGCCGGCAGCCTTGCAAGGGTTAACACGTTTAAATGTTCTACTCAAGTTGGCTGCGGTGAAGGAGAGTCTGCAGGTTTTGGTGGCGGGCCGTGTCAGTGTAACTGTATTGTCCTCAAAGCGAGCAAAGAAGTTGTTTAGTTTGTCTGGGAGCAAGACGTTGGTGTCTGCAACGGGGCTGGTTTTCTTTTTGTAATCCGTGATTGACTGTAGACCCTGCCACATACATCTTGTGTCTGAGCCATTGAATTGCGACTCAACTTTGTCTCTATACTGACGCTTGGCTTGTTTGATTGCCTTGCGGAGGGAATAGCTACACTGTTTGTATTCGGTCATGTTTCCAGTCGCCTTGCCATGATTAATAGCAGTGGTTCGCGCTTTCAGTTTTGCGCGAATGCTGCCATCAATCTACGGTTTCTGGTTGGGGAAGGTTTTAATAGTCACCGTGGGTACAACATCACTGATGCACTTGCTAATAAACTCGCTCACCAAATCAGCGTATACATCAATGTTGTTGTCTGAGGCTATCCGTGATCGAAGCAATCTTGAAGCGTGGAATCAGATTGGTCGGACCAGCGTTGAACAGAGCACATGCGTTTCCTGTCTAAAGACTGTTGACTTCTAGTGGAAGCCATTGGTACTGCAACCTGGGAGCTAGGTTCCCCTCCTTTCAATAGCAGGTCAATGGGATAAGAGTCCCTTGACAGAATCACATTTTTCTGGATGGGTTTTTCTGTTTTTTTTCGCCTGCCAAATCAGTTCTGTTATACTCACAGACATTATTTTAACTTCAGAGTGTTTTCTATCCAATAGTACTAATTATGTGCATTTCCTAGTTTCTGGGCCTGAGTACCAGGCATTTTACTTTGGGCACGCCAGACTCTCCAAAACTCCGAACACTGCCGCCACTCCCTAATAGGTTGGGATCCCTGTGACCATATTATTTATATTTAGAGTTATTTTGTTACACATTTTCTTATGAGCTATGATAATATCTTATAGTGAATATTAAGACATTATAAATGCACTTACAAGGCATTAGATGATCCACAGATGACACAATCTCTATTGCACTCCACACTGTTATTTCCCACTTGAACTAAAGGAAAACCTATGTGAGAACGCTGTTCATCTACTGCAGCTCAGCGTTCAACAACATAGTGCACTCCAAGGTCATCACTAAACTATGGCCCTGGGATTAAACACCTTCATCTGCAACTGGACCCTGTACATCATGACGGGCCGCCCCCCAGGTGGTGGGGATAGGCAACATCACATCCGCCACACTGACCCTCAACACGGGGGCCCCTCAGGGGTGCATACTTAGTCCCCTCCTGTACTCCCTGTTCACCCACGACTGCGAGGCCGTGCACGACTCCAAAACTATCATTAAGTTTTCAGACGACACGGGGGGGGAGGGGTCGGCCTGATCACTGACGACGATGAAACAGTCTACAGGGAGGAGGTCATAGACCTGGATGTGTGGTGCCAGGACAACAACCTCTCCCTCAATGTCAGCAAGACAAAGGAGCTGATCTTGGACTACAGGAAACAGAGGTGGTGAGCACGTCCCCATCCACATCAACAGCGCTGTAGTGGAACAGGTCGAGAGCTTCAAGTTCCTCGGTGTCCACATCACTAAGGGATTATCATAGTCCACATACACCATCAGTCGTGATGAGGGCACGACAATGGCCCTTGAGGAGCCTGAAAAGATTTGGCATGGGCCCTCAGATCCTCATCTGACCGCAAGGTGCTACAGAAAATCATCAGACCGTCTCGTGATCTGCATGTGCTTAAAGGGGAAACCTACTCAGTTGCACAACTAAATGCATTCTTCCACATTTAACCCAACCCCTTAGAATCAGAGAGGTGCGAGGGGGCTGCCTTATTCAACATCCATGTCATCAGCGCCCATTGAGCAAGTGTTGGTGGGTTAACTGCCTTTCGGTTATTGGCCCAACACTCTTTACCGCTAGGTTACGTGCCGCCCCTAGTATGTTACTTGGTAAACGACCATCCAGGCTTTTGTGTATCCCAAGAGGAGAGAAGTAAGGAAACTTTTTTCTTTCTACTCTTTGTAACAGAAAATTTAACCAATAGGCTCAAAGGACATTTACCACATCTTGACAATGTATTAATGTTGACATCATCGAAATTAAATGTAGTTTGTTAAATGTAGTTTAATCTGACTCGATTTAAAATTGACTCTAATGTAAAATTAACAGCTGTACTGAAAGACTCATGTGAAGGCCAAATTACAGAGGAGGAACTTCTTGATGCAATTAAAGCTTTTAAGTTCGGGAAAACTCCAGGGCTGGATGGCATAACAGTTAAGGTATACCAAACCTTTTTAGATATACTCAGAGGAACATTATTAGCATGTTTTAACCACTCCTATATAAATGGTAGATTATCAGACACTCAAAAATAACGTCTGATTTCATTATTACTGATACAGTGGTAAATATAAAGATTCTGTCCGGCCTCTTAAACTTTAGTGTTGTGATGCAAACATTCTAGCAAAATGCTTAGCACATAGAATTAAAAAGGTATTGTCAGATATTATTCATCCTAATACGACAGGTTTTTTACATGGATGATACATTGGAGATGATATAAGACAAGTATATATGTATAGTAACCCTAGGTGTAAAATAGTAAGTAATGGGTACATCTCAAGTTTTAAACTGTCAAGTGGAGTAAAACAAGGTTGTTTACTATCGGCATATCTATTTATTATTGCCATCGAAATGTTAGCTGTTGAAATCAGATCCAACAATAATATTAAGTGATTAGAAATCAAGGCTTAAAAACAAAGGTGTCATTGTACGCTGATGATTTATGTTTTCTTTTAAATCCACAATTGGAATCCCTCCACAGCCTCATAGAAGATCTGGATACTTTTTCTAACCTCTGGATTACAACCAAGTTATGAAGCAAGTGTACTATATTACGTATTGGAACACAAAAAAATGAAACGTTTACATTACCGTGTACTTTACCAATAAAATGTCTGACAGGGATGTGGACATACTCGGTATACATATCCCGAAGAAAAGTAAATGATCTCACTCCAATAAATGTTAATAGAAAGTTGATCACCCTGATTAATCACCCTGATGAACTCTTTAGTCATATCCCAGTTTACACATTTGCTTATGGTTTTGCTTACACCTAGCGACCTGTTTTTTTTAATGATATTAGCAAAAAATATTACATTTTATTTGGAATGGCAAGTCAGACAAAATTAAAAGGGCCTATTTATATAATGAATATGAATTCGGAGGGCAGAAATTATTAAATATTAAAGCATTAGACCTCTCATACAAAAGTTATACTTAAATCCAAACTGGTTCTCTAGCAAATTAGTAAGAATGTCTCACCCTATGTTCAAGAATGGTCTTTTTCCCTTTATTCAGATTACAACCGTTCACTTTCAGATATTTGAAAATTAAATAATCTCCAAAATATTGTATTTTTTTTAACAAATCAGAGAAGGTTGGTTGCTATTTCAGTTGCAAGTCCACCAGAGAAGACAGAACAAATAATACAACAAATATTGTGGTTAAAAAAACGTAGGTATAATCTTTCATAAATAGGACTAGTGGAGTTTTGTCACACATGCAGCAAACACAAATATATGGAAATGTCTGCTCTGCCCAAAATTACAACCAACTAATTGCAGAATTACAGCAAAAATGGAAGAGGCAAGTGGAATGGGGAAAAAGTAAGGAACTTGTCTGTCAGCCCTGCATGAAAGACCAAAATTGGTTAAAGAAAATTGTGATAAATAAAAAAATATACCAGGTTCATGCAAGGACCAAAAAATTGACAGCTGTGGCATAAAGATTCCAAAATAGTTGGGAAGTTATTTTGGAAGTACCGATTCCATGGCACATGGTTTATGAATTGACACATAAAGCGACACCAGTTCAAAACTTCAAAATGTTCTATTTAAATTATTATACAAAGTTATTTTAAGCTATAGAATGTTATATATATGGGGGATACAACCTTCCCAGCTCTGCAGATTTTGCTGCGAGGAGGCAGAGTCATTAAATCATTTACTTTCCCCAATTAGAGGCAGCTGTTAGTCGTTGTCTCTAATTGGGAATCCTATTTAGGTTGTTTAGTCCCCCCACCTGTCTGTGGGATATTGTTTATGTTCAGTGTGTTAGTTGTGTGCTACATGTTGTGTTACGATCGTTGTGGTCTTCCTTTTTGTTTTGTTGAGTTCTACTAAATAAATATGTTTTACTCAACCCGGCACGCTGCGCCTTGGTCTGTCTTTGAAGATCGTGACACAAATAGAAATCCAATATGGATGGTTTTAAGAGATAGATGGGAGGGGTTGAATGGAGCTGAAGGGTGGGACTAATAACAACAAGATAACGAATGTAAAATATACAGTGTCTGTAAAATGTATATAGGTTCAGAACTTTTGTGAGCACAGTTAAAAATATATGACAAATACAAATCAAACTGGATGGACTTCAGAAATAGAGGAAGGCCAGGACTAAAAACAAACAAAATATCACTCTTGCAAAATAGATAGTGTCCGTAAAATGTATATTGTATGTATAAGCTGGAAGTGGAAGCCTAAGTGCTGTAGTTTACTCCAATTAGGGAAGGGGTGGTAGGGTTTGCGGGAAATAATAAAGGAAAATATATTTAAAAAATGTGTGTGTATATATATTTGTGTGTGTGTGTGTATATATGGGGGATTGCAAATTATGCAGACAATTACATTGATGGAAGCTACAATCTATCCGCAATATTAAAGCTGAACTACCCCCCCAAATTGTTTTTAAATAATAATAATTTACTATTTGACTCCATTATTGTGGAAATGCTATAGGCCCATAATTGTATACAGTGGGTATGGCTAAGGTTGTGAGCCTTGCAATACCACTCAGAGTACTAGAAGATGCACGTGTATAGGTTTACCTAATGCAATTATTAAGGCTAATGAGCTAATATCGTGTAATCAATGTCTTAGCGTTTAATGATTGAGTTAACTTTAGCTCACAGAGACCAAGCATATATGTGTAGCCGGTGTGAAATGGCTAGTTAGCTAGCAGGGTGCGCGCTAACAGCATTTTAATCGGTGACGTCACTCTCTCTGGAACCTTGAAGTAGTTGTACCCCTTGCTCTGCAAGGGCCGTGGCTTTTGTGGAGCGATGGGTAACGATGCTTTGAGGGTGGCTGTGGTTGATGTGTGCAGAGGGTCCCTGGTTCGAGCCCAGGTAGGGGCGAGAAGAGGAAAGGAAGCTATACTGTTAAATACAGTGAGGGGAAAAAAGTATTTGATCCACTGCTGATTTTGTACATTTGCCCACTGACAAAGAAATGATCAGTCTATAATTTTAATGGTAGGTTTATTTGAACAGAGAGAGACAGAATAACAACAAAAACATCCAGAAAAACGCATGTGAAAAATGTTGTAAATTGATTTGCATTTTAATGAGGGAAATAAGTATTTGACCCCCTCTCAATCAGAAATATTTCTGGCTCCCAGGTGTCTTTTATACAGGTAACGAGCTGAGATTAAGAGCACACTCTTAAAGGGAGTGCTCCAAATCTCAGTTTGTTACCTGTATAAAAGACACCTGTCCACAGAAGCAATCAATCAATCAGATTCCAAACTCTCCACCATGGCCAAGACCAAAGAGCTCTCCAAGGATGTCAGGGACAACCCCATCGAACACCTTTGGGATGAATTGGAACGCCAACTGCGAGCCAGGCCTAATCGCCCAACATCAGTGCCTGACCTCACTAAAGCTCTTGTGGCTGAATGGAATCAAGTCCCTGCAGCAATGTTCCAACATCTAGTGGAAATCCTTCCCAGAAGAGGGGTTACCTAGCTGAAGGGTTACCTAGCTGACTGATTGTAGGGTCTCTAGCTAGCCTATTGTAGGGTCACTAGCTAGCCTATTTTAGGGTCTCTAGCTAGCCTATTTTAGGGTCTCTAGCTAGCCTATTGTATGGACTCTAGCCAGCCTATTGTAGGGTCACTAGATAGCCCATTTTAGGGTCTCTAGCTGGCCTACTGTAGGGTCACTAGCTGGCCTATTGTAGGGTCACTAGCTAGGCTTTTTCAGGGTCACTAGCTAGCCTATTGCAGCTGGCCTATTGTAGGGTCTCTAGCTGACCTACTGTAGGGTCAGTAGCTGGTCTATTGTAGGGTCTCTAGCTGGCCTATTGTAGGGTCTCTAGTTGGCCTATTGTAGGGTCGCTAGCTGGCCTGTTGTAGGGTCTCTAGCTTAATGTAGTGTTGCTAGGTAGCTTATTGTCGAATTGTTAGCAAAGCCTATTGTAGAGTAGCTAGCTAGCCTATTATATAGTAGCTATCTAGCCTATTGTAGAGTTGCTAGCTAGCGTATTGGCAAGCCTTGTAGGACCCAATGTAGATCAAGCAAGATCATGTGTTTTACCATGACTTTTAGAGTCGAAAAGGGATACATCTGAATGTTTATAAGAAAAAAAGTGTCTGTTTTGTCTTTAAGCGTTGACAGCCAGTAGACACCATGTTTATATTGAAGGAGGCAACACATTTAAGTTGATCATATTGTGAGATGGAAGTTACTTTGTTTGTTGTGAGCAAACTTGTCCAACAAAAATATAGGATATATATGTGTTGTCTTAACGTGGAAGGTGTTACAGGCTTTGGTTTTTCCATTTCTATTTTCAGGTTGGACGTTAGCACATTTAGCAGGTGGGGCGCACCGAGTGGTGTCAGTACGCGTTACACCTGTGCTCGCTGGTCCATCTCGTTAGTCAACGGTGTCTGGCCCAGTGCTCCAGTTGTGTTGAGATGTGGAGGGTCAACACCTTTAGTTGGTGTGCCCTATTTTATAGAAAAACATTCCTTTATCTGATCTTCCCTGTTTTCATTTTGCTCCACCTTTTGGTTTGCTTCTTGTCTTTCAAGTTTGGTGTGGGTTTTTCTTTTGTTTGCCTATTCTTGGGCAAATTTCCTGGGTGCTCATGGTGGGATCTGTTTTTTTTTTTTTTCTCCAAGTATTATCCACCTCGAATCCGGAGTCGCCCAACAAATGCTAGCTAATTTCACTAGCTAACGTTAGTATTTAGCTTACCATTGCTAGTGGGCATCAGCTAACCTTTAGCTCGGAAAAGCTCTGCGCCGTTAGTATGTGCGACTCAAACCAGAGCTTACGGACCTATTTTTCTCTCCATATCCCGGATTCCTACATAAGTTGGACATTTTCACCTGGATCTTGCAGCTAGCTAGCTTCTACCCGAGTTACTATTGGCTAACGTCGGTCCCGGAGCAAGCACCAATTAGCCCGGAGCTAGCCTATGCTAAGCCCATCGTCCTGCGAGCTGAAGAGTCCCTGTCTGAATCGCCGTGTCCCCAACCAGCCTCACTACTCACTGGACCTTAATGATCACTCGGCTAAGCATGCCTCTCCCCAATGTCAATATGCCTTGTCCATTGCTGTTCTGGTTAGTGTTTATTGTCTTATTACTGTAGAGCCTCTAGCCCTGCTCAATATGCCTTATCCAACCATTTAGTTCCACCTCCCACACATGCGATGACATCACCTAGTTTAACTTCTTTGGGAGCAGCGCACGAGGTGACCGTTTTGGAGAGCCTGGCGTGCCCAAAGTAAAATGCCTCCCATTCAGGCCCAGAAATAGGATATGCACATATTTAGTACCAGTGGATAGAAAACACTGAATTTTCTAAAAGTGTTAACATCTTGTCTGTAAGTATAACAGAACGGATATGGCAGGCAAAAACCCGAGGAATTTCTGTCCTGGAAAAAGTGGTTATGACAGATTGCCTCATTTAGAACCCCTCCCTTATGAAAATGCTCATATAAGGGCATATGAATGCAGTACCTACCTTCCTCTGGATGTCAACAGTCTCAAGTGTTCTGATTCTTTTTAGATGCTTTTAGAGCAGAGAAAAAGACGAATAAGGAGGTGTCCACACAGATGTCAATACAAGTAAATGCGCGCTCCCGGATGGCGCGTTCTTTGTTTTTTCCTTTCTTATCGCCCAGTTTATATTCCGGTTGAAATATTATACTATTTATACATAAAAGTGTTCCTAAGGATACATTTAAAATGATGTTTGATTGTTCTTGGACAAGTTTATAGGTATAAGTTGAGCAGGTTCTCTTCACGTTTCAATGGAGGAGTCAACGCTCTATTTTCTCATTATAGCAGCGCCAACCAAGCGGAGATTTATGGATATAATACATTACTTTTTCTAACAAAAGAACCATGAATTGTCTTCGTTGGACACTTGGGAAGCCCTCAGCAGAAGTCCTTCAAAAGGTAATTGATTTGTTTTCGCTGTGAAATGTGTTTTCTGTGAACCGTGAATGCTTATGAATTCATGGTAATGGGAAAAATATGTTAGGTGCTACCCTCAAACAATCAAATGTGGTGCTTTCGCCGTAAAGCCTTTTTGAAATCTGACAACGCTGTGATATTGCCAAGAAGCAGAGCTTTTGATGACTATGAAACACTTGTATATTGATGCATGTTTAATAATTAAACTTTTGGATTTTGAATTTGGCGCCTTGCATTTCACCTGGTAGTGTCCCACCGCTCCCTAAGAAGTTAAATGTTTCTAGAGACAATATCTCTTTCATAACCACTCAATGCCTAGGTTTACCTCTACTGTATTCCCGTCCTGTCATACCTTTGTCTGTACATTATGCCTTTAATCTATTTTATCGCCCCCTGAAACCTGTTATTTTTACTGTCTGTTCAGGACGTCGTAGAAGACCAGTCATTATAGCCTTTAGCCATACCCTTATCCAACTCCTACTCTGTTCCTCTGGTGATATAGAGGTTAATCCAGGCCCTGCAGTGCCTAGCTCCACTCCTATTCCCCAGGCGCTCTCATTTGTTGACTTCTGCAACTGTAAAAGCCTTGGTTTCATGCATGTTAATATTAGAAACCTCCTCCCTAAGTTTGTTTTATTCACTGCTTTAACACACTCTGCCAACCCAGATGTCCTAGCCGTGTCTGAATCATGGCTTAGGAAGACCACCAAGAACGTTGAAATCTCCATCACTAACTACAACATTTTCAGGCAAGATAGAACGGCCAAAGGGGGCGGTGTTGCAATCTACTGCAGAGATAGCCTGCAGAGTTCTGTGTTACTATCCACCGTGAGGAAGGCACAGTGATACAGAAACGTTGGTAAATAGGTAAGCAGCTTGGTTTGAAGAAATCAACTGTGGGAGCAATTATTAGGAAATGGAAGACATACAAGACCACTGATAATCTTCCTCGATCTGGGGCTCCACGCAAGATCTCACCCCGTGGGGTCAAAATGATCACAAGAACGGTGAGCAAAAATCCCAGAACCACGTGGGGACCTAGTGAATGACCTGCAGAGAGCTGGGACCAAAGTAACAAAGCCTACCATCAGTAACACACTCGCCGCCAGGAACTCAAATCCTGCAGTGCCAGGCGTGTCCCCCTGCTTAAGCCAGTACATGTTCAGGCCCGTCTGAAGTTTGCTAGAGAGCATTTGGATGATCCAGATGAGGATTGGGAGAATGTCATATGGTCAGATGAAACCAAAATAGAACTTTTGGTAAAAACTCAACTCGTCGTGTTTGGAGGACAAAGAATGCTGAGTTGCATCCAAAGAACACCATACCTACTGTGAAGCATGGGGGTGGAAACATCATGCTTTGGGGCTGTTTTTCTGCAAAGGGACCAGGACGACTGATCCGTGTAAAGGAAAGAATGAATGGGGCCATGTATCGTGAGATTTTGAGTGAAAACCTCCTTCCATCAGCAAGGGCATTGAAGATGAAACGTGGCTGGGTCTTTCAGCATGACAATGATCCCAAACACACCGCCCGGGCAACGAAGGAGTGGCTTTGTAAGAAGCATTTCAAGGTCCTGGAGTGGCCTAGCCAGTCTCCAGATCTCAAACCCATAGAAAATCTTTGGAGGGAGTTGAAAGTCCGTGTTGCCCAGCGACAGCACCAAAACATCACTGCTCTAGAGGAGATCTGCATGGAGGAATGGGCCAAAATACCAGCAACAGTGTGTGAAAACCTTGTGAAGACTTACAGAAAACGTTTGACCTCTGTCATTGCCAACAAAGGGTATATAACAAAGTATTGAGATAAACTTTTGTTATTGACCAAATACTTATTTTCCACCATAATTTGCAAATAAATAAATTAAAAATCCTACAATGTGATTTTCTGGATTTCTTTTTCTCATTTCGTCTGTCATAGTTGAAGTGTACCTATGATGAAAATTACAAGCCTCTCTCATCTTTTTAAGTTGGAGAACTTGCACAATTGGTGGCTGACTAAATACTTTTTTGCCCCACTGTACTACCTACCACTGCGACCTGTATGCTCTTGTTGGCTGGCCCTCACTTCACACTCGTCGCCAAACCCACTGGCTCCAGGTCATCTACAAGTCCCTGCTAGAGTAAAGCCCCACCTTATCTCAGCTCGCTGGTCACCATAGCAGTACCCACCCGTAGCACGCGCTCCAGCAGGTATATCTCACTGGTCACCCCCAAAGCCAATTCCTTCTTTGGCCGACTTTCCTTCCAGTTCTCTGCTGCCAATGACTGGAACGAACTACAAAAATCTCTGAAACTGGAGACACTTATCTTCTTAACTTCTTACGGAGTGGTGGGGCACTAGGCTTTACGGCGAAAGCCCCACATTTGATTGTTTGAGGATAGCACCTCACATATTTTTCCCATTACCATAAACTCATAAGCCATCAGGGTTCACACATAACACATTTCACAGCGAAAACAAATCAATTACCTTTTGAAGAACTTCTGCTGAGGGCTTCCCAAGTGTCCAACGAAGACAATCCATGGTTCTTTTGTTAGAAAAAGTAATGTATTATATCCATAAATCTCCATTTGGTTGGTGCGTTATAATGAGAAAATACAGTGTCGACTTGTCCATTGAAACGTGAAGAGAACTCGTTGAACTTATACCTATAAACTTGTCCAAGAACAATCAAACATAATTGATCATGTATCCTTAGGAACACTTTTATGTATATGTTTCAACCGGAATATAAAGTGGGCGATAAGAAAGGAAAAAACCACAGAACGCGCCAGCCGGGAACGCGCGTTTGCCTCTTGTTGACATCTGTGAGACCACTTCCTAATTCCTCTTCTTCTGCCATTTAAAGCATCTAAACAGAATCAGAACACTTTCTCGAGACTGTTGACATCCAGAGGAAGCAATAGGTACTGCATTCATATGCCCTTATATGGGCATTTTCATAAGGGAGGGGTTCCAAATGAGGCAATGTGTCATTCTGCCATATCCGTTCTGTTATACTCACAGACAAAACGTTATTACTTTTAGAAACTTCAGAGTGTTTCCTATCCAATGGTACTAAATATGTGCATATCCTATTTTCTGGGCCTGAATGGGAGGCATCTTACTTTGGGCACGCCAGGCTTACCAAAACCGTCACCTCGGGAGCTGCTCCCTAAGAAGTTATCTCCCTCAGTAGCTTCAAGCACCAGCTGTCAGAGCAGCTCACAGACAGACCCCTGCACCTGTACATAGCCCATCTGTAAATAGCCCAACCAACTACCTAATTCCCTACCGTATTTATTCATTAATCTTGCTCCTTTGCACCCCAGTTTTTCTACATTGCACATTCATCTACTGCACATCTACCATTCCAGTATTTAATTGCTATATTGTATTTACTTTGCCACCATGGCCTATTTACTGCCTTACCTTCCTTATCTTACCTCATTTGCACACATTGTATATAGATTTGTTTTTCTACTGTATTATTGACTGTATGTTTGTTTTACTCCATGTGTAACTCTGTGTTGTTGTATGTGTCGAACTGATTTGCTTTATCTTGGCCGGGTCGCAGTTGTAAATGAGAACTTGTTCTCAACTTGCCTTCCTGGTTAAATAAAGGTGAAATAAAAAATACAAAAATAATAATAATTATGCCATCACCCTGAAAGGATGGGACAACACCACTTAACACATCATGTAACTCTTCTGCTGTCAAGTCTCGCACACCTACCTCTCTGCAGCTGCCACCACAACCTCAATTTTCTGAGACTTCTCGATCCATCCCTGCAGTACAATTGATAACCATTGCTAACAATGCTAAAAATCCAATCTTACTAAAACTTATTTCAATTTTTGGCCTGTCCCTCTGTACTGGTTTATCTCTACTACTCTCAGCTCTCCTCACCCTTAACCCATCTTCCTCTACTTCCTTTACTGCCTCAGTATATGACAACTTCTGCACTACTCTAACCCTGGAAACCTCAACCTGCCTCTCTCACACGGGACATTTCTGATCCCCAGCTCCATGGGCACCCCTACAATTAACACATTCCACTACTTTCCCCAATACTACATATTCCTTTGTCTCATGCCCTTCTGCACATTTCTCACACCTTGGAACCCCCCTTCTACACACTGCTGCCACATGCCCAAAATCTGTAACATCTTAATGTATTCGGCACATACGCTTGTACAGGATAACTTATATATCCTAACTTCACTTTGTCGGGCAAAGACTCAACTTCAAAACTCAAAAGAACAGACAATGACTCTTCTCTTCTGTTCTTCTCTTCTGTTCTCTTCTGTAACTTTACCGCACCTTCCACCTCCAATACTTCACCCTCATTCACTTCCATTTATCCTCCTTTCTTCAGCTCCCTCCGCTTACACTTTCTACCTCTCTTCTTTGACAAACCATCTCTCTTTTTCCCACCATTTTTATCCGACTCAAGCTCACCCTCTTCTTCCTAACTCTCTTAGACCTCTTCTCCCTCCCCCCCACCCCACAAGTGGCCCCTTTCTGCAACAGTCTCTGTTCAAGCTTACATTTTTTACGTTTAGAATGAAAGTGTTTTTAGGTATGACGTAGTTTGATGATTAACACAAAATGGAAGTAGGTTAAAGACCAACCAAGCATGTCAATTTTATTTTATTGAATCATTAAAAAAGACTCAGCCGTTGTCAGGAGTCCCCTACTCGAGCGGTCACATTACACTTGGCGAGGCAGGGCTTATCTGTGAAGAAACCGAAAGTAAATTTCGTCTAGTTTTCTCCTGCTTTGGCCTTTATACGTTACACGTTGTTCTACGATGACAATGCAGCAAGAGGGTTGGTAAAATCATTTGATTGAAGTATTATGGTTCAAATAATGTCATAATGGCAATTAGGAGCTATTAAACTGTGTTATAGCGTACTAGACAACATATAAGACAACATATAAGGACTGCATGTGTAGTTGGTGAGTTCGGTGAAACGTCTGGTTAGAATAGGCCTGATGACAAATGGGCACAAGGAAGTCGAAAATGTTGGATATTTTTGTATTTAGCCTATTGTTCACATTATTCTAAAATATTAAGTGGGATTAATTGTGTGAAACTTAAATACACTACCTATTTTTATATATTTTTTTTATCATTCAGTCAGGTGGATGTTTCATTACTAGGCTTTTGTACGTCTAGTATAAATCTTAAAAGAAAAAACTTTTAAATACACCGTTTTTAAACCTTTGTCACAAAATCAGCACTCCAGACACTATTGTTTTTATTACATATTATTACATCAGCTTAATAAACTGCACAGACATTACTACTTTATTACCAACATCATAAAGAAGAGGCGAAGCAGGCGAATCTACTCCGTCCAAAACCTGTCCCCGTGAGATGAGCCCATTTTATGTATGGAGATCTGTGAGGCTTTGTCAGGTTTAGGCTGCTACAAATACACTGATATAAGTGGATGCACGTGGCTTTCCGGCAGCATTTTTTACGTTTAGAAGTGTTTTTAGGTATGATGTAGTTTGTTGATGAAGGCGAAATGGAAGTATGTTAAAAAGACCAACCAAGAATATCACAAATGTTTATAGAATCATAAAAAGGATTACAGCAGGTGTAGGTCTATGAGTAAAGTTGGCAATTGAACATGTGCCGCAGGAGTACCCAACTCGGCGTGGTCACGTTAAGCCCTGCCTTGCAGTGTGTATGTGATTGACAAACCCAAAGTAAATTGTGTATCGTGTTCACCTGCGTAGGCCTACGAGCGTTAAGCGTTATTCTCACGATGAAAATGCAGCAAGAGTGTTGGTAAAAACATTTAATGAAAGTATTTGGGTTCAGGTAATGTAATAATGACAATCAGGAGTTATTAAACTGTGTTATAGCGTACTAGATGACATATAAGGTCTGGTGGTGAGTTCGGTGAAGTTGGTGAGTTCGGTGAAACCTATGTTAGAATAGGCCTGATAACGAATGATTGCACAATGAAGTCGAAAATGTTGATATTTTTTTTATCTAGCTTATTGTTCACACGCGTATCTGCCTTTTCATTGAGAATAATGGACCCACCTGACCAACCGGCCTTCCATCCAGCAATCACTCGAATATCTTGTCAATATAGTACATCATCTGTGGCGTGGCTGCTCTCGGAATTGTAGCCTATCATCCTGCACATACTAACCCACAAATATAAGTAGGCTACTGTCATCTGGTGTACAACATGGATATAAGCAATTGCATTACATTTTTGTATTTATTTACGGATTGATGCATCACTATTCCATTTTCAACAGGATTTCTCACTGTTCCCTGATTGAGTTAAAATGAGCGAGCAGGGGCATGAGCGTGGTGCCACAGCTAAATAAACACATAAGGATGACTCTCCAGACAATTCTGTGGATGACAGCATGGACCCTGATATGAAGAGGTGAATTTTCAACTCTGAGGGGTCTGCCCTAATTTTGGGACTGTTTATGACTATTTTCAGGGTCCATCTGAAACTGACAGTTATCAATCAATGAGAAGTGACGAGTTAATGGACATCCCTCATGAATTTGACATTACTCATGATGAGAAGTGAGAGAACTGTTTAATTTACGGTATCTTATTCAATTTAATGGAAGCATGAATTCATGTATATACAGTTGAGGTCGGAAGTTTACATACACTTAGGTTGGAGTCATTAACTCGTTTTTCAACCACTCCACAAATTTCTTGTTAACAAACTAAGTCGGTTAGGACATCTACTTTGTGCATGACACAAGTAATTGTTTACAGACAGATTACTTCACTTATAATTCACTGTATCACAATTCCAGTGGGTCAGAAGTTTACATACACTAAGTTGACTGTGCCTTTAAACAGCTTGGAAAATTCCAGAATATTATGTCATGGCTTTAGAAGCTTCTGATAGACTAATTGACATAATTTGAGTCAATTGGAGGTGTACCTGTGGATGTATTTCAAGGCCTACCTTCAAACTCGGTGCCTATTTGCTTGATATAATACGTTTTTTTATCATTTTTTGCACTGTTGGTTAGAGCCTGTAAGTAAGCATTTCACTTTAAGGTCTACACCTGTTGTATTCGGCGCACGTGACAAATAAACTTTGATTTGATTTGAAAATCAAAAGAAATCGGCCAAGACCTCAGAAAACAAATTGTAGACCTCCACAAGTCTGGTTCATCCTTGGGAGAAATTTCCAAACACCTGAAGGTAATACGTTCATCTGTTGTACAAACAATAGTACGCAAGTATAAACACCATGGGACCACGCAGCTGTCATAGCTCTCAGGAAGGAGATGCGTTCTGCCTCCTAGAGATGAACGTACTTTGGTGCGAAAAGTGCAAATCAATCCCAGAACAACAGCAAAGGACCTTGTGAAGATGCTGGAGGAAACAGGTACAAAAGTATCTATATTCACAGTTAAACAAGTCCTATATCGACATAACCTGAAAGGTCGCTCAGCAAAGAAGAAGCCACTGCTCCAAAACCGCCATAAAAAAAGACAGACTACGGTTTGCAACTGCACATGGGGACAAGGATCGTACTTTTTGGAGAAATGTCCTCTGGTCTGATGAAACAAAAATAGAACTGTTTGGCCATAATGACCATTGTTATGTTTGGAGGAAAAAGGGAGGCTTGCAAGCCGAAGAACACCATCCCAACTGTGAAGCACGGGGTGGCAGCATCATGTTGTGGGAGTGCTTTGCTGCAGGAGGGACTGGTTCACTTCACAAAAAAGATGGCATCATGAGGGAGGAAAATTATGTGGATATATTGAAGCAACATCTCCAGACATCAGTCAGGAAGTTAAAGCTTGGTCGCAAATGGGTCTTCCAAATGGACAATGACCCCAAGCATACTTCCAAAGTTTTGGCAAAATGGCTTAATGTCACGCCCTGACCGGTAGGAGCCTGTTTATGTCTCCTTTTGGTTTGGTCAGGGTGTGATTTGGGGTGGGCATTCTATGTTATAGTTTTTGTATTTCTTTGTTTTGGCTGAGTGTGGCTCTCAATCAGGGACAGCTGTCTATCGTTGTCTCTGATTGGGAACCACATAAGCAGCTATTTTCCTCCTTTCCTTGTGGGAGGTTGATGCTGTTATTTGTGTGTATGCTGTTGGTGCTACACCTATTTGATCTTCGTTCATTGTTTTTGTTTTGAGTGAGTAACAATAAATATGTTTAACTCAACCCGGTATGCTGCGCCTTGGTCCGTCTTTGAAGATCGTGACACTTAAGGACAACAAAGTCAAGGTATTGGAGGGGCCATCACAAAGCCCTGACCTCAATCCTATAGAAAATGTGTGGGCAGAACTGAAAAAGCGTGTGCGAGCAAGGAGGCCTACAATCCTGACTCAGTTACACCAGCTCTGTCCAGGAGGGATGGGCCAGAATTCACCCAACTTATTGTGGGAAGCTTGGAAGAGCTACCCAAAACATTTGACCCAAGTTAAACAATTTAAAGGCAATACTACCAAATACTAATTGAGTGTATGTAAACTTCTAACCCACTGGGAATGTGATGAAAGAAATAAAAGCTGAAATAAATTATTCTCTCTACTATTATTCTGACATTTCACATTCTTAAAATAAAGTGGTGATCCTAACTGACCTAAGACAGGGAATTATTACTAGGATTAAATGTCAGAAATTGTGAAAAACTGTGTTTAAATGTATTTGGCTAAGGTGTATGTAAACGTCTGACTTCAACTGTGTGTTTACTATTCCTACCCATCATTTTACTTTTACTTGCAGAGTCCTTCAGGAGAGATCACTGTCACCAGCTCCCAGTTTTCTCACACTGTATTCTTCCATAAATACATATAGAGAACAGTTTGTTTAAAACCTTACATTACACTAATAGTTTAAAGGATGTGAAAGGAGAAACAGGAATGGGGATATTACTGTATGTTGTGTTGACAGTGCTAGCCACTTGCCTTTCATACTTTTGTACTTGCAGAGTCCATCTGCGTGTCACCAACTCCTAGTTAATGGTCAATCTAGCTTCGAACCAACATTTGAAGTCACTGAACATGTCAGCACTCCAGCCTGGTGAAATTGAGAAAGTAACAAATTTACATTTGTAAAAAACTTCTTTATATAGAAAGAGCCATACTGCACATGCACAACTCATTGGATAGACCTGATCATATGTTTCTGTGCATGAGCAAAGCTAGCTAACCTCACCATAATGCTGCTAAATCGGGAGATAAGGGATTTCTATAGGATAAGCCATTTCTGGACCTCTTCTTACTAAACCCTCTTTGATGTGACCTTTTACAAGCTATCTGCACTAAGTGCCTATGTTAGAACATTTAGCTGTGAATAAAGTCAATTGAAAGAAGCAATTAATTTCTGTTTGCTATTCCCATTTCAGAGTCCATCTGGAGAGATCAGAGTCATCAACTCCCAGTTGTCTGTCAATGAAGAGTGACCAGTCAATGGATCCCCCTCCTCTTTTCAAGGGGGAAGAGTCAACTCCAAAAGAGAAGTATGATTATCTGTTTTATTTATGCCGTCTTATTCAATCAACGACAAGTTAAGATCATACAAATATGATTTATTGTATTATTATTTTTTCTTTAGCAAGCAAACATATATTCTATATATATATATATATACTACATGATTCCATATGTGTTATTTAATAGTTGATGTTTTAACTAATATTCTACAATGTAGAAAATAGTAAAAATAAAGAAAAACCCTGGAATGAGTAGGTGTCCAAACTTTTGACTGGTTGTGTGTGTGTGTGTGTGTGTGTGTGTGTTTTAGAGCACCTACTATATATTTGTGTGTGTATACTACATATATACTACATGATTCCATATGTTATTTAATAGTTCTGATGTCTTAACTATTATTCTACAGTTTATAAAATAGTACAAATAAAGAAAAAACCCTTGAATGAGTAGGTGTTCTAAAACTTTTGACTGGTAGATAGATGTATTTTTATTTTACAAATTTAACCCCTTATTTTTTGGGCCACAAAACGACCCCCGTACTACCGTTAGTTTGTATGGGTTACATTTAGACGTGTCCCGTGACTCTTGTTACTTTAGTTTGTAGCTCAAACGGTTCGGACGCGACAGATAGAAGTTGGTACTACCACCTTAACACCTGTGAAGACAGAAGACAGATTCTCGGTATGTCTCATGGTCTGACAAACATTGTTGTAGCACGGCCACCTTCCATCACAGATTCGTAAGGCATATGAGATGCAGCCCATGCAAAAAACCTCTAGCTTAAACTGACGGACATTAATGGGGATTTTATTAGACTCTTATGGATACATTTTTTGAAAACCTGCACGTTTTAATACATATTATGAGGCATGTCGTACCTTGCTTCAAAGTAGCCTATTGCCAAAATCCTACTAAAGAAACCTGTTTGCAATTATTTTATAGACTTCCTCATATGCCCTCTCCTGTTGTATTGGTTTTCAAATCAACGTACTTTCATTTTCTAGCAGCCAAAGACATTGTCCTAGTCATATTAGCAACCCATGATAGTTGTTACATCTTTAAAACCCTCTTTCTAATTGTCTTAACAGATATTTCCATCAAACCACTTGCAGTTGCGCTGCGCCTTTTAGAACAGTATTTTCCGGCAAATTGCTTTTTAGGCTTACCTCCGGGTGCACATTGCTGCGCATAAAATGTGAAGAAATAATTTGAAAATTTTCAGGTGAACATTCGGATTTGTTCCATCAGCTTTATTAATTGATATGGCATATACCTCCACTAGACTACTTTGATACGCATCAATGGGGATTAAGAAGTGAGTATACACATTGCCCACAAAAAAAGTGGGTAAATGGCATATACCCACCACTACACCACTGCTATTCCCAGAACATTGTGGGAAGGTTGTATGCCAAATAACCATATGACGCTCTCACCAAGCTCAAAGAAACATGGTTCTCAGAACGTTATGTGGTCAGGGAGGAGACCAAGAAACTACCATAGTTGCATCTAGATTGAGTCACATTAGGTGTTATTGCTGTAATGCTTAATCAGCATTTTAAAGATGAATATCAAAAGGAGAATGTTGTCATGACATTCTTCAATTTATCATTCACCAAAATGTCAATGGAAATGTCAGTTTGCTGAGTTAATTAAACAAGATCAATGTTTCTTCAATAACTTAAGGCCAGTGTTTCCCCTGTATTAATTTTCCACAGCTGCACAATTTTAAGGCTGTATTTTTTGGTCTTCTACTGAACAGAATTCAACCAGGAGAGGTGTTCTGTGATATCTGCTCTGAGGTCCAAGCTGTGAAGTTCTGTCCAGACCTGCAGTGTGTCCTACTGTGAGACCCACATCAGACAGCACTATACAGTACCTAAACTACAGAAACACACACTGGTGGATGTGACTGGAGACCTGGGACTGAAACTCTGTCAACATGACTACAGTCCTCTGGAGGTGTTCTGCAGGACAGACCAGATGCTGATCTGCAGTCAGTGTGCAGAGACAAACCACAAAGGACATGATATGATCTCCCATGAGATAAAGAAAGCTGGAAGACAGGTAGATCCTGGTTTGTTTTCATTCTCTTCATTGCATGATATACAGTATTTTCTGGATAAAGAGGGTTTGTGTCAAGAGAAAAATAACGTTTCACAGAAATGATTGACTCTGGTTTTCACAGCCTAACAGTTTTGATGGAGAACAACACACAACGTTGACCTCAGGTGATGGTAGGTATATGTGGAAACAGAATAAACCGACCCAAACAATGCAGTGAGGGAAAAAAGTATTTGATCCCATGCTGATTTTGTACGTTTGCCCACTGACAAAGAAATGATCAGTCTATAATTTTAATGGTAGGTTTATTTGAACAGTGAGAGACAGAATAACAACAAAACAATTCAGTAAAACGCATGTGAATAAAAAAAAAATGGATAAGCATTTTATTGAGGGAAATAAGTATTTGACCCCCTCTCAATCAGAAAGATTTCTGGCTCCCAGGTGTCTTTTATACAGGTAACGAGCTGAGATTAGGAGCACACTCTTAAAGGGAGTGCTCCTAATCTCAGTTTGTTACCTGTATAAAAGACACCTGTCCACAGAAGCAATCAATCAATCATATTCCAAACTCTCCACCATGGCCAAGACCAAAGAGCTCTCCAATGATGTCAGGGACAAGACTGGAATGGGCTACAAGACTGGAATGGGCTAGAATGGGCTACAATCTCCCTCGGCCTGGGGCTCCATGCAAGATCTCACCTCGTGGAGTTGCAATGATCATGAGAACGGTGAGGAATCAGCCCAGAACTACACGGGAGGATCTTGTCAATGATCTCAAGGCAGCTGGGACAATAGTCACCAAGAAAACAATTGGTAACACACTACGCCATGAAGGACTGAAATCCTGTAGCGCCCGCAAGGTCCCCCTGCTCAAGAAAGCACATATACATGCCCGTCTGAAGTTTGCCAATGAACATCTGAATGATTCAGAGGACAACTGGGTGAAAGTGTTGTGGTCAGATGAGACCAAAATGGAGCTTGTTGACATAAACTCAACTCGCTGTGTTTGGAGGAGGAGGAATGCTGCCTATGACCCCAAGAACACCATCCCCACCGTCAAACATGGAGGTGGAAACATTATGCTTTGGGGGTGTTTTTCTGCTAAGGGGACAGGACAACTTCACCGCATCAAAGGGACGATGTACCGTCAAATCTTGGGTGAGAACCTCCTTCCCTCAGCCAGGGCATTGAAAATGGGTCGTGGATGAGTATTCCAGCATGTCAATGACCCAAAACACACGGCCAAGGCAACAAAGGAGTGGCTCAAGAAGAAGCACATTAAGGTCCTGGAGTGGCCTAGCCAGTCTCCAGACCTTAATCCCATAGAAAATCTGTGGACGGAGCTGAAGGTTCGAGTTGCCAAACGTCAGCCTCGAAACCTTAATTACTTGGAGAAGATCTGCAAAGAGGAGTGGGACAAAATCCCTCCTGAGATGTGTGCAAACCTGGTGGCCAACTACAAGAAACGTCTGACCTCTGTGATTGCCAACAAGGGTTTTGCCACCAAGTATTAAGTCATGTTTTGTCATCAATTTATAACATTTTTCACATGTGTTTTTCTGGATTGTTTTGTTGTTATTCTGTCTCTCACTGTTCAAATAAACCTACAATTAAAATTATAGACTTATCATTTCTTTGTCAGTGGAAAACGTACAAAATCAGCAGAGGATCAAATACTTCCCTCACTGTAGTATTAATTAAAATCAAAATTTAAGAGGACATTTTGTAAAATATCAATTGTTGTCCCTTAACTGCTGGTATGAATAATACACATTTGTGTTTGTAATTCTGTTTTCAATAGTCTGTTTTTCTATCTCATTATTCCTTCACCAGTGCTGCCCCCTCCTGGTGACCTTCAGGTCCTGTTGCTGACGTTAGATTCTGTGTCTCTGAGCTGGAGTTCTCTTCAGGGGCTGACAGGACCACAGACATTCAAAGTGACCTGGGGGTGTGATGGTGAAACAAGCTCATCAAGAGTGGAAGGTGGGCATCATCTTAAAATAAGCAGTCTCCAACCTGGTGAGAAGTACCAGTTCAGTGTGGCCACAGAGGGAGAAGATGGAAGACAAAGAAGATTGGTCTCAGCATCTGTAACCACAGGTAAAGAGTTTAATTTTAGTCACGTTTTACAAACATACTTTGTTGTGTTTTAAGGGAGATATTGTTATGGACTCCTCTGTCAATGTGATGATCTTATTAAAACCTATCTTGGTTTTTGTTCCAGTGGTCCCACCCAGAGACTTAAAAGTAGACCATGTGAAAGAGACCTCCTTCACTCTCCACTGGACCAAGGCTGAAGGGATGGAGAAAGTCCCTCAACGCTTCCTCATATCCTACTGTAGACCAGGAACAGACCTCCACACAGAGAATACTAAAGACTGCCACAAAACATTCTCAAACCTACAACCTGGTACTGAGTACACTGTCAGCGTCTCAACTGTGCTGAACAATGGGGAACAGAGTGAACCAGTCTCTACAACCATCTGCACTAGTAAGAGACCTACCTGACCTTGTTACAGTTTATCATCTCTTTACCAGTAACCAGAACATACATTTTGTTACATTACAAATCAACTTCTGTTGTGACTTTTGTTCATAGCTTATTTTGTCCCACGTTTAAAAGCAATTCCAAACACATGTTTATCTCTGGCCTTTTCTACTTTTCTTCCTGTAATATATTTCTGGAGTTAAACTGTAGCCTTGACAATAATGTATTTTCCCTTAGTACTTCCTGCTCCAGACCAGCTGACTGTTGACTCAGTGGACACCACATCAGCTGCTGTTAGCTGGAGCCAGCCACCAGGATTGGACCAAACCCAACATCATTACCAGATCTCCTACCACTGTCCAGGGACAGAACCACACATCACTACCACATCTTCACACAGCATCACTCTCTCTGACCTGCAATGTGGTACTCAGTACTCTGTCACTGTCTGCACTGTGCTGGAAAATGGAAAGAAAAGTCAACTGGCATCAACAACCCTCACCACAAGTAAGGGATTACCCTACTTATGTATTATCTCTAGTGAAACGGTAACTAGTTTTCAAAATTACTCTATGAATTAATCATAATGGATGTGTCCGCGTCGGATGTAAACATGATGTAGAATTCTCCAGATCTTTCCTATTTCCTGATCTTCCGTTCTATTTCCAGAACCCTGTCTCATGGAGCTGTTGTCAAAGACTGGACTAGAAGATCATTATGAAAACAAGCTGACGTTAAGTACTGTCCTTGAGATAAATGCTAATACTACATCAGATGAACCACTTACCACTATGCAGTCACTTCCAGGGGCCTTCCTTAAGAAATTAATGATGGCAAATCTAAATGCTAGGTGTGTCAAATGTATGTCCACTGATGCAGAGGTTTCATTTCGGGGAATAGACAGTTTTGCTAATCTGGAAAGTGTCTCAAACACCAATAAGATTAATCCACTGGACCTGATTACAGCCCTGTTTCTGTGTTCAGATGGTTTCCTGCAGCAGGAGATGGTCCAGAAAATGTCAATGTGTCAGTTTGCTGTTCCTCTCCTGCTGCCCAACTGTGACACAGAACAAAGCACGTTGATGCTGTGGGCCTTGAGGGACATAGTGAGGAAGTTTAGACCCTCTTCCCAAACAGACTCAAAGTCGTTCATAGAGGAGAGAATAGTACTCTCTGATATTCCTATGGTGTCCTTTGTTAGGATAGGAGAGAGTAGCTTGTCCAAGTCTCATATTTTGAACAAGTTGCGTAGTAACCCTCAACAGTACAATGACACATTTGTTCATCATGATATGGAATGTGGCGATGTCCCTCGGCAAATCTCAAATGGACTGGTTGAAATCAGCTGGTACTTTCCCTGTGGGAACAGAAACATAGACATGTTCACCAAGCCTGTAGCGGTGGCCAATCTCAGAGGAGACATCAAGTCCTTTGAAAAACAGTTCTCCTTTCTCTGTCAAACATCAGCTGCAGTTTACATTTTCATTGATGATTTAGAGGCAGATCTCAATGTTTTGGAAGGCAAAATCACAAAAGCAGAGTTATTTCTGGTTATCAACTCTCAGAAAAAAACATTCAGGGTGGACACTTTGAAGAAAATTATCACAAACTACAATGTCAAAGAAACACATTTGATTGTGAAGAAGCAGCAAAATGATGCAGAATTTGTCAAAACCCTGCAGTCGTCTGTGGGTGACATCATCAAAGAAAGTAAGAACAGATTGACAATTGAAAACATGGCTACCGGGGCTCGTCAGAGTGGGATTCTGGTTGACGAAGACAGTGATGAGTGTCAGAGTGCCAGGAAGATGGCAGATGAAATCACCAGTAACATCACAGACACAGTCAAATTCAAAGACAAGCAACTACCCTTACAAGGGCAAGTCTGGAAAGAGCTTTCCCAGTTAGAAAAAGAGAGGTGTAGACTGAGAAAAGCAGGGGGTCAAGACATTGAACACTACAAGAGCTCTCTGAAGAAAAAGGAGGAAGAGCTGAGAGAGAAGCAACATAAATGTGACATGTCAGATGTAATGGCAAGCTTCATTTCTGGAATGTCAAGATCAGGACCTGAGCATTCCTATTTCCTGAAATGGATGCGGATAAATCTGGACAATCTGTCACGGCAGAACCTGTCTGCTTTGCGGGACCAGTACAAAGATCTTTGCCAACATTCTCCAGAGAAAAAAGACGACATTAAACATTTGGATAAGCAATTATCTGACTGTTCCTTGGGACTTGAACACTTCCTGCGTGAGTTGGGACAGTTATATGAGTCTGCCTGCTCCCTCCCTGAAGACAGCCCTCAAAGGAAATGGATGGAGGATCTCGCTGGATTGTGTGCTCAGATGTTGTTGGAGGGTTTCCCCATTGAGCTTGTGGATGGAGATGCATCAAATATCCCTCTGAAATGGATATCAGCTGTTCTGACTCAGCTTCATACTCTGGTCCAATCCAACAGCAAGATCCGGGTGGTCACAGTTTTAGGGGTCCAAAGCACAGGGAAGTCCACTCTCCTCAACACCATGTTTGGGGTCCAGTTTGCTGTCAGCAGTGGAAGATGCACCAGAGGGGCCTTCATGCTACTGATTAAAGTCAACAAAGACCTCAAGGAGGAGCTGAAATGTGACTTCATCATGGTGATTGACACAGAGGGGTTGAAATCACCAGAACTGGCTCAACTAGATGATAGCCATGAACATGACAATGAACTGGCCACACTGGTGATAGGACTCAGTGATGTCACAATTATCAACATGGCCATGGAGAACTCCACAGAGATGACAGACATTCTACAGATTGTTGTTCATGCATTCATCAGGATGAAGGAATTAGGGAAGAAGCCAGTATGTCATTTTGTGCACCAGAATGTGTTAGACATGTCTGCTCATGACAACAACATGAGGGACAGAAAGAAGTTGTTGGAACAGTTGAATGAAATGACCCAGGCAGCAGCCAGAATGGAGAAGAAGGAGTACATCACCAAGTTCACTGATGTGATGGAGTATGATCCAGACACAAGCAGCTGCTACATCCCAGGACTCTGGCATGGGACTCCCCCTATGGCTCCAGTCAACGCTGGATACAGTGAGGCTGTGTACAGCTTCAAAAAGACCTTGATGGAAGATTTCAGAAATTGCCAGAGTAATGATGACATGACACATTTCCTGAAGTGGACACAAAGTTTGTGGGAGTCTGTTAAATTTGAGAAATTCATCTTCAGTTTCAGAAACAGCTTGGTTGCAGATGCATACTCCAGATTATGCTCTGAGTACAATGGTTGGGAATGGGCCTTCCAGAAGGAGATGTATAAATGGATGGTGGGTGCTGAAACTAAAATGTCCAATATTGGCATGACAGATCAACATCCCCAGAGGTCCATTAGAGATGTGCTACAAGACTTAATGATAGAAGCATCTGAGAAACTGTCATTGGGAGAAAAGGAAATCCAAGACAATCTAGTAAAATACTTTGAAAAGCAAGATGGCCATGTCAATCTGGTGGAAAAATACAGGGAGGACTTTGTGTCCAGTGCCAAAACTCTGAGACGAGAGACAGAAAACACAGTGAGGAACAAACTGCAAGAAGCTGTTGAGATCAAAGAGGGAATGACAGAACTGAACAACATCAAGAGTTCTCAGGCAAGTACAATGGAAAAGAAGGTTCTGACTCTGTTACAGAAATGTAGACAGAATAAATCTGTTCTATCAGATGAGGTCCTCAGTAAAGAGTTTGAAATCATGTGGGAGAAAACTCTTTCTGAGATACACTTCAATGGACTCCCAAGAAGAGATGTGGCTCAGGATGCCTTCTTTATGTTAAGTGGAAATCTATCAACAAGGGGTGGGCATGTCAATAGTATGTTGGTTCGAAACAACCTTGTGGAATGTGGTAAAGAAGTATTTGTTGTGGAAACTGGGGGTTTAGGGGTGAAATGTCTGGCCTTATTTATGCACTTGGATATCATCCATTACAGGAAGAAACTACAGGAGTTTTGTGTCAACATCATAACACAGTGTCAGTTGTTTATAACACAGAAGGTGGAAAACAAAACAGATTACCATGATACTTACATCAAAGAGCTGCTGAACAATATTGATGAAACATTGCAACACGAGAATGTTAAAATCAGTGAGGAATGTGAGGTTTCTCTGAAGCTACACATCTGTGGCAGAGCAGCCAGAGTGTTCCAGAAGATGCATGATGATTTCATTGAAGTCAATGACCCAAGGAAGTGTCTGGAACTGTCTAAGAGCAAGTACCTTACTGAGTTCAAAGACTTGTTTCATAACCGAGACCAGTGCCAAAAGAAAGCTGAGGAGTTCTCAAAGCTCTGTTTGCAGCCAGCTGTACAGGACTATGTGACCAAAATGATTGGTCCTGATGTGGTTGATGAAGTGAAGTCAGGTAAAGGGTCAGAGGATTACAGCACAAGATGGGCTTTCCAGTTCTCTATTTTGAAACAACTCCTGACCGTTGGAGAATATGATGAATATAAAAAGTACATTGACAATTATGAAAGTTTTGTGAAGGACTGGCTGTTTGTCCAGATTGTCCAACAACTCTCAGAGGAGAGCAGTCTAGAGAAATTGGAGAAGAAACATCTTTCAGAGATAGTCAAGATAATCACTTACACAATCTCTAACATCAGGAAAACAACTGGCATGAAACATGTAAATGATGTCAAGACATTCATTCAGAACATCTGCAGAGCTCTTGAAGAGAAACTGGTCCTCAACGATACTCTGGATTCCGTCTTGATTCTGAACACTGCAGATACAGAACAGTTTGATACAGAACAGTTTGCGGTCTACCTCACAGAGTTTGTGGAAGAAATGGAGCTGTCACTGGCAGCTAAGTACAACAAGGAAGGAGACATCAAAAAGAGACTCATATCTCTGCCATTCAAGCCTCAGGATAAGATGTTCACCAGTCTGTTTGGCTGTGGGAAGCAATGTCCCTTCTGTGGTGTACCCTGTGAAGCAGGGGGGGATAGAGCACTCCAAACACCATGCCTCCATTCACCGTTCAAAAGGTATCTGTGGTATTAGTAATATTTGGTCACATAAATTAGTAATAGAGATATGTTCATCTCTTGTGGTTAGTGGCTGTACATTCTCCAACGCTGTGACTGGAGGAACATATCACCCCTACAAGGACTACCAGAAATATTACCCTGACTGGATCATAACTGGAGATTCCAGCATGGAGGGCGTCAGACTACTGGAAGTATGTGATGGCCACATTCAATGAGAGAATTGCTAAAGACAGGGGAGACTCAACACTTCCTGCTGATCTCCCAGAGGACTGGAAGGCATTAACACGTGATGATGCATTGAAGAGCTTGAAAAAGTCATTCAACGTGAAATAAAGTACTATATATTGACTTGTTGACCAGAAACATGATTGACGTTTCATAGACTTAACAACCAGAAATGACATATCACAGAATCACCATATGTAGAACCAGTTGTCTCAATAAAGTTTTTGAAATAATGTGCAGATCTTGCAATACCCAATGCAATTTAGAAAAGAACAACTGCAGCAGGAAAAACATATTTTAAGATGCATTCATCATTTTATTTAACTAGGCAAGTCGGTTAAGAACAGATTCTTACTTTCACTGACGGCCTAGGAACAGTGCCTTGTTCAGGGGCAGAACGACAGATTTTTATCTTGTCAGCTCAGGGATTTGATCTTGCAACCTTTCGGTTACTAGTCCACCACTCTAACCAGTAGGCTACCTGCCGCCCCATAAACTAGCAGACATCTTAGGAATTTACATATCAGATGTTCCATAATGAAATAGCAAACGCTTTGAATATGATGTGAAAGGAATACAACATTTAACATCATAATGTAGATTTAAACAAAGCACTTTGAGCTAAATTCAGAAATCATACAGATAATAAGAGTAAATGTGAACACCAACAAGTTAACCAACAGATTCAGAGTGTATTACTTGATAATGTCCATAAATAAGCACAATGCACAGGTAAATAAGGAGCTAGTCTAGATACACACAATACACAGCTAAATAAGGAGCTTGTCTAGATAAACACAATACACAGCTAAATAAGGAGCTAGTCTAGATACACACACACAATACACAGCTAAATAAGGAGCTAGTCTAGATACACACAATACACAGCTAAATAAGGAGCTAGTCTAGATAAACACAGTACACAGCTAAATAAGGAGCTAGTCTAGATAAACACAATACACAGCTAAATAAGGAGCTAGTCTAGATAAACACAATACACAGCTAAATAAGGAGCTAGTCTAGTTAAACACAATACACAGCTAAATAAGGAGCTAGTCTAGATAAACACAATACACAGCTAAATAAGGAGCTAGTCTAGATAAACACAATACACAGCTAAATAAGGAGCTAGTCTAGTTAAACACAATACACAGCTAAATAAGGAGCTAGTCTAGATAAACACAATACACAGCTAAATAAGGAGCTAGTCTAGATAAACACAATACACAGCTAAATAAGGAGCTAGTCTAGATAAACACAATACACAGCTAAATAAGGAGCTAGTCTAGATAAACACAATACACAGCTAAATAAGGAGCTAGTCTAGATAAACACAATACACAGCTAAATAAGGAGCTAGTCTAGATACACACAATACACAGCTAAATAAGGAGCTAGTCTAGATACACACAATACACAGCTAAATAAGGAGCTAGTCTAGATAAACACAGTACACAGCTAAATAAGGAGCTAGTCTAGATAAACACAATACACAGCTAAATAAGGAGCTAGTCTAGATAAACACAATACACAGCTAAATAAGGAGCTAGTCTAGATAAACACAATACACAGCTAAATAAGGAGCTAGTCTAGTTAAACACAATACACAGCTAAATAAGGAGCTAGTCTAGATAAACACAATACACAGCTAAATAAGGAGCTAGTCTAGATAAACACAATACACAGCTAAATAAGGAGCTAGTCTAGATAAACACAATACACAGCTAAATAAGGAGCTAGTCTAGTTAAACACAATACACAGCTAAATAAGGAGCTAGTCTAGATAAACACAATACACAGCTAAATAAGGAGCTAGTCTAGATAAACACAGTACACAGCTAAATAAGGAGCTAGTCTAGATAAACACAATACACAGCTAAATAAGGAGCTAGTCTAGATAAACACAATACACAGCTAAATAAGGAGCTAGTCTAGATAAACACAATACACAGCTAAATAAGGAGCTAGTCTAGTTAAACACAATACACAGCTAAATAAGGAGCTAGTCTAGATAAACACAATACACAGCTAAATAAGGAGCTAGTCTAGATAAACACAGTACACAGCTAAATAAGGAGCTAGTCTAGATAAACACAATACACAGCTAAATAAGGAGCTAGTCTAGATAAACACAATACACAGCTAAATAAGGAGCTAGTCTAGATAAACACAATACACAGCTAAATAAGGAGCTAGTCTAGATACACACAATACACAGCTAAATAAGGAGCTAGTCTAGATACACACAATACACAGCTAAATAAGGAGCTGGTAAGCCATTGTTAATTCATTAGCTATTATAATAATTATATTTCTCTCATGTACTTACCATCTAACCTATGGCTTGATATGCCTTGATCACAGATTAATGATTAGAAGTGACTGCATGGTCGTTTAGTGGTAAACAGTTGGCTTGGCTTGGCTTTTTGTTTTTGTAATTTGCATTTTAATCTTAATGTAAGTTTTATTGTGAACAAATGCATTTGTTTTTTCATATAAAGGTATTACACATTGATTAAACTTTGAATAATTTATTTCAGCAACAATGATTACTAAGAATATTTAAATGATATTTTATTGGACCACACCTTATGATTTGTTCTAGACGTGGCCGGTTTTGAAGGTATTTTCCGACGTCCTCAGGACATGGACAGACGTCCAATTTCGAAGTCCATCTTGAGCGATCTGCCTGGATGATGATGATGGATATTATTTAATTTTTGTTGTTGATGATGATGATTTAATTTTGTTGTTGATGTTTTTATTTTAGTTGATGATGATTTCATTTTGTTGTTAATGTTTTTATTTTAGTTGATGATGATTTCATTTTGTTGTTGATGTTTTTATTTTAGTTGATGATGATTTCATTTTGTTGTTGATGTTTTTATTTTAGTTGATGATGATGATTTTGTTGTTGATGTTTTTATTTTAGTTGATGATGATGATTTCATTTTGTTGTTGATGTTTTTATTTTAGTTGATAATGATGATTTCATTTTGTTGTTGATGTTTTTATTTTAGTTGATGATGATGATTTTGTTGTTGATGTTTTTATTTTAGTTGATGATGATGATTTCATTTTGTTGTTGATGTTTTTATTTTAGTTGATAATGATGATTTCATTTTGTTGTTGATGTTTTTATTTTAGTTGATGATGATGATTTCATTTTGTTGTTGATGTTTTTATTTTAGTTGATGATGATTTCATTTTGTTGTTGATGTTTTTATTTTAGTTGATGATGATGATTTTGTTGTTGATGTTTTTATTTTAGTTGATGATGATGATTTCATTTTGTTGTTGATGTTTTTATTTTAGTTGATGATGATGATTTCATTTTGTTGTTGATGTTTTTATTTTAGTTGATGATGATGATTTCATTTTGTTGTTGATGTTTTTATTTTAGTTGATGATGATGATTTCATTTTGTTGTTGATGTTTTATTTTAGTTGATGATGATGATTTCATTTTGTTGTTGATGTTTTTATTTTAGTTGATGATGATGATTTTGTTGTTGATGTTTTTATTTTAGTTGATGATGATGATTTCATTTTGTTGTTGATGTTTTTATTTTAGTTGATAATGATGATTTCATTTTGTTGTTGATGTTTTTATTTTAGTTGATGATGATGATTTTGTTGTTGATGTTTTTATTTTAGTTGATGATGATGATTTCATTTTGTTGTTGATGTTTTTATTTTAGTTGATAATGATGATTTCATTTTGTTGTTGATGTTTTATTTTAGTTGATGATGATGATTTCATTTTGTTGTTGATGTTTTTATTTTAGTTGATGGTGATTTCATTTTGTTGTTGATGTTTTTATTTTAGTTGATGATGATGATTTTGTTGTTGATGTTTTTATTTTAGTTGATGATGATGATTTCATTTTGTTGTTGATGTTTTATTTTAGTTGATGATGATGATTTCATTTTGTTGTTGATGTTTTTATTTTAGTTGATGATGATGATTTCATTTTGTTGTTGATGTTTTTATTTTAGTTGATGATGATGATTTCATTTTGTTGTTGATGTTTTTATTTTAGTTGATGATGATGATTTCATTTTGTTGTTGATGTTTTTATTTTAGTTGATGATGATGATTTTGTTGTTGATGTTTTTATTTTAGTTGATGATGATGATTTCATTTTGTTGTTGATGTTTTTATTTTAGTTGATAATGATGATTTCATTTTGTTGTTGATGTTTTTATTTTAGTTGATGATGATGATTTTGTTGTTGATGTTTTTATTTTAGTTGATGATGATGATTTCATTTTGTTGTTGATGTTTTTATTTTAGTTGATAATGATGATTTCATTTTGTTGTTGATGTTTTTATTTTAGTTGATGATGATGATTTCATTTTGTTGTTGATGTTTTATTTTAGTTGATAATGATGATTTCATTTTGTTGTTGATGTTTTATTTTAGTTGATTATGATGATTTTGTTGTTGATGTTTAGTTGATGATGATGATTTCATTTGTTGTTGATGTTTTTATTTTAGTTGATGATGATGATTTCATTTTGTTGTTGATGTTTTTATTTTAGTTGATAATGATGATTTAATTTTGTTGTTGATGTTTTTATTTTAGTTGATGATGATGATTTCATTTTGTTGTTGATGTTTTTATTTTAGTTGATGATGATGATTTCATTTTGTTGTTGATGTTTTATTTTAGTTGATGATGATGATTTTGTTGTTGATGTTTTATTTTAGTTGATGATGATGATTTCATTTTGTTGTTGATGTTTTTATTTTAGTTGATAATGATGATTTCATTTTGTTGTTGATGTTTTTATTTTAGTTGATTATGATGATTTTGTTGTTGATGTTTTTATTTTAGTTGATGATGATGATTTCATTTTGTTGTTGATGTTTTATTTTAGTTGATAATGATGATTTCATTTTGTTGTTGATGTTTTTATTTTAGTTGATGATGATGATTTTGTTGTTGATGTTTTATTTTAGTTGATGATGATGATTTCATTTTGTTGTTGATGTTTTATTTTAGTTGATAATGATGATTTCATTTTGTTGTTGATGTTTTTATTTTAGTTGATGATGATGATTTTGTTGTTGATGTTTTTATTTTAGTTGATGATGATGATTTCATTTTGTTGTTGATGTTTTTATTTTAGTTATTGATGATGATTTCATTTTGTTGTTGATGTTTTTATTTTTAGTTGATGATGATGATTTCATTTTGTTGTTGATGTTTTTATTTTAGTTGATGATGATGATTTCATTTTGTTGTTGATGTTTTTATTTTAGTTGATGATGATGATTGTTGTTGTTGTTATTTTAGTTGATGATGATGATTTCATTTTGTTGTTGATGTTTTTATTTTAGTTGATGATGATGATTTTGTTGTTGATGTTTTATTTTAGTTGATGATGATGATTTCATTTTGTTGATGTTTTATTTTAGTTGATTATGATGATTTCATTTTGTTGTTGATGTTTTTATTTTAGTTGATGATGATGATTTCATTTTGTTGTTGATGTTTTTATTTTAGTTGATGATGATGATTTCATTTTGTTGTTGATGTTTTTATTTTAGTTGATGATGATGATTTTGTTGTTGATGTTTTTATTTTAGTTGATGATGATGATTTCATTTTGTTGTTGATGTTTTTATTTTAGTTGATAATGATGATTTCATTTTGTTGTTGATGTTTTTATTTTAGTTGATGATGATGATTTTGTTGTTGATGTTTTTATTTTAGTTGATGATGATTTCATTTTGTTGTTGATGTTTTTATTTTAGTTGATAATGATGATTTCATTTTGTTGTTGATGTTTTTATTTTAGTTGATGATGATGATTTCATTTTGTTGTTGATGTTTTTATTTTAGTTGATGGTGATTTCATTTTGTTGTTGATGTTTTTATTTTAGTTGATGATGATGATTTTGTTGTTGATGTTTTTATTTTAGTTGATGATGATGATTTCATTTTGTTGTTGATGTTTTTATTTTAGTTGATGATGATGATTTCTTTTTGTTGTTGATGTTTTTATTTTAGTTGATGATGATGATTTCATTTGTTGTTGATGTTTTTATTTTAGTTGATGATGATGATTTCATTTTGTTGTTGATGTTTTATTTTTAGTTGATGATGATGATTTCATTTTGTTGTTGATGTTTTATTTTAGTTGATGATGATGATTTTGTTGTTGATGTTTTTATTTTAGTTGATGATGATGATTTCATTTTGTTGTTGATGTTTTTATTTTAGTTGATAATGATGATTTCATTTTGTTGTTGATGTTTTTATTTTAGTTGATGATGATGATTTTGTTGTTGATGTTTTTATTTTAGTTGATGATGATGATTTCATTTTGTTGTTGATGTTTTTATTTTAGTTGATAATGATGATTTAATTTTGTTGTTGATGTTTTATTTTAGTTGATGATGATGATTTCATTTTGTTGTTGATGTTTTTATTTTAGTTGATAATGATGATTTCATTTGTTGTTGATGTTTTTATTTTAGTTGATTATGATGATTTTGTTGTTGATGTTTTATTTTAGTTGATAATGATGATTTCATTTTGTTGTTGATGTTTTATTTTAGTTGATGATGATGATTTCATTTTGTTGTTGATGTTTTTATTTTAGTTGATGATGATGATTTCATTTTGTTGTTGATGTTTTATTTTAGTTGATGATGATGATTTCATTTTGTTGTTGATGTTTTTATTTTAGTTGATGATGATGATTTCTGATCATTTTGTTGTTGATGTTTTATTTTAGTTGATGATGATGATTTCATTTTGTTGTTGATGTTTTTATTTTAGTTGATGATGATGATGATTTCATTTTTTTGTTGATGTTTTATTTTAGTTGATAATGATTTTCATTGTTGTTGATGTTTTATTTTAGTTGATGATGATGATTTTGTTGTTGATGTTTTATTTTAGTTGATGATGATGATTTCATTTTGTTGTTGATGTTTTATTTTAGTTGATAATGATGATTTCATTTTGTTGTTGATGTTTTTATTTTAGTTGATGATGATGATTTCATTTTGTTGTTGATGTTTTTATTTTAGTTGATAATGATGATTTCATTTTGTTGTTGATGTTTTTATTTTAGTTGATGATGATGATTTCATTTTGTTGTTGATGTTTTTATTTTAGTTGATGATGATGATTTCATTTTGTTGTTGATGTTTTTATTTTAGTTGATGATGATGATTTCATTTTGTTGTTGATGTTTTTATTTTAGTTGATGATGATGATTTCATTTTGTTGTTGATGTTTTTATTTTAGTTGATGATGATGATTTCATTTTGTTGTTGATGTTTTTATTTTAGTTGATGATGATTTTATTTTGTTGTTGATGATTTTATTTTAGTTGATGATGATATCATTTTGTTGTTGATGTTTTTATTTTAGTTGATGATGATTTCATTTTGTTGTTGATGTTTTTATTTTAGTTGATGATGATTTCATTTTGTTGTTGATGTTTTTATTTTAGTTGATGATGATTTCATTTGTTGTTGACAAGGATTTTGTTATTGATGATATTTTGATTTCTGTAGTTGATGACAAGTATGATGATGATATGAGATGGAACTCTGTAGAGGAATTACTTTCAGTTAGCCAAACTATTGCACTGATTGGCAGATCAGTGAAGGAGAGGACTGAATTTCAGACAACTGAGAAAGAGCCAAAGTGTATAAGGGTAGTGTTGTGTGTTGAATAAAATGAACTAGTCCTTGGTTCTATATTTACCCTATATATATTCTCAATTATTCTAATCCAATATATATCCAATATATTTATCCAGTATATTCTATATTATATGCATGCACTGTGTGAATCAGTAGAATGTATATACTGTGTTGGGATCCTCACTCCTGTTCAGAAGTCAGAAACCAAACTGAAAACGGTTTGCAGACAAGCTGACAGAGAAATTCCTCTAGCTGCTCATTCTGGACCAGTGAATAAACTGACCAAGACATTCTGAAACGTATGTTGTTGACCAGATTGACCCATGTAGTTTTAAGTACCATGTCAGTGCTTTTAATACCATGTTAGCTGTCTGTGAAACATCATGTTTATGCCATATTTGGCAGTAGTTTTCACCTGTCAACTCTATAAATATCAGTTGTAGTTGCGGCCGGTGAACCTTCCCATGTCGACCAATCAAATGTATGTGCAGTTTTGGACCCACCAATTCTAATAAAAAAATTGGTAACATACATGTGTTTAGCAGAGGTTATTGCGGGTGTAGCGAAATGCTTGTGCTTCTAGTCTCCGACAGTGCAGTAATATCTAACAATTTCACAACATATACCCAATACACACAAATCTAAGTAAGGAATGGAATTAAGAATATATACATATATTTTTATTTAACAAGTCAGTTAAGAACAAATTCTTATTTACTATGACGGCCTACCCGGCCAAACCTGGGCCAATTGTGTGCCGCCCTATGGGACTCCCAATCACGGCCGGATGTGATGCAGCCTGGATTTGAACCAAAGGCTGAGATGCAGTGCCATAGACGCCATGCCACTCGGGAGCCCAAGTGGGCTAAGACACAGTAACATAGTATAGAACACAGTATACATATGAGATGCAAAGATATGTAAATATTATAAAGTGACAGTTTTCCATTTCTAGTCTATGTCTATAGGCAGCAGCCTCTAATGTGCTAGTGATGGCTATTTAACAGTCTGACGGCCTTGAGATAGAAGCTGTTTTCCAGCTTTGATGCACTTGTACTGACCTTGCCTTCTGGAAGATAGCTGGATGAACATTCAGTGGTTATTGTCCTTGATGATCTTTTTGGCCTTGATGATCTTTTTGGCCTTCATGTGATATCGGGTGTTGTAGGTGTCTTGGAAGGCAGGTAGTTTGGTCCCGGTAATGTCGTTGGGCAGACCGCACCACCCTCTGGAGAGCCTTTACGATTGGGCGGTGCAGTTGCCGTAACAGGCGGTGATACAGCCCAACAGGATGCTCTCAATTGTGCATCTGTAAAAGTTTGTGAGTTGGCAACATACAAATCATGTAGATCTTGACATTTTCAAGGTGTTTGTTGAAGTGCAACCCTTCCATGTGGTGTATTAAAATAATATTGGATCTGGAGAACCTGTCAGAGTCCTTGAGTCACCTCATCACTCGTCTCATTAAGCTTCAATCTAAATCTGTGATGATTGAAAACAACCAAGCGGCATCTGCGCCACTTGTTTACCAGTTTAATTATCTTTATTAATCACAAGTAGTCATCACACCAGTAGGGGTGCATTGGTCAAATCACTGGGGAAGCCAGTAAGGGAAAAAAGTATTTGATCCCCTGCTGATTTTGTACGTTTGCCTACTGACTATAATTTTAATGGTAGGTTTATTTGAACAGTGAGAGACAGAATAACAACAAAAAAATCCAGAAAAACGCATTGTGAAAACTGTTATAAATTGATTTGCATTTTAATGAGGGAAATAAGTATTTGACCCCCTTTCAATCAGAAAGATTTCTGGCTCCCAGGTGTCTTTTATACGGTAATGAGCTGAGATTAGGAGCACACTCTTAAAGGGAGTGCTCCAAATCTCAGTTTGTTACCTGTATAAAAGACACCTGTCCACTGAAGCAATCAATCAATCATATTCCCAACTCTCCACTATGGCCAAGACCAAAGAGCTCTCCAATGATGTCAGGGACAAGACTGGAATGGGCTACAAGACCATCTCCAAGCAGCTTGGTGAGAAGGTGACAACAGTTGGTGCGATTATTTGCAAATGGAAGAAACACAAAAGAACTGTCAATCTCCCTCGGCCTGGGGCTCCATGCAAGATCTCACCTCGTGGAGTTGCAATGATCATGAGAACGGTGAGGAATCAGGTCCCCCTGCTCAAGAAAGCACATATACATGCCCGTCTGAAGTTTGCCAATGAACATCTGAATGATTCAGAGGACAACTGGGTGAAAGTGTTGTGGTCAGATGAGACCAAAATGGAGCTTGTTGACATAAACTCAACTCAACTCGTCGTGTTTGGAGGAAGAGGAATGCTGCCTATGACCCCAAGAACAACATCGCCACAGTCAAACATGGAGGTGGAAACATTATGCTTTGGGGGTGGTTTTCTGCTAAGGGGACAGGACAACTTCACCGCATCAAAGGGACGATGCACGGGGCCATGTACCGTCAAATCTTGGGTGAGAACCACCTTCCCTCAGCCAGGGCATTGAAAATGGGTCGTGGATGGGTATTCCAGCATGACAATGACCCAAAACACACAGCCAAGGCAACAAAGGAATGGCTCAAGAAGAAGCACATTAAGGTCCTGGAGTGACCTAGCCAGTCTCCAGACCTTAATCCCATAGAAAATCTGTGGAGGGAGCTGAAGGTTCGAGTTGTCAAACGTCAGCCTCGAAACCTTAATGACTTGGAGAAGATCTGCAAAGAGGAGTGGGACAAAATCCTCCTGAGATGTGTATTGTTAGCAACCCTGGTGGCCAACTACAAGAAACGTCTGACCTCTGTGATTGCCAACAAGGGTTTTGCCACCAAGTACTAAGTCATGTTTTGCAGAGGGGTCAAATAGTTATTTCCCCTCATTAAAATGCAAATCAATTTATTACATTTTTCACATGCGTTTTTCTGGATTTTTTCGTTGTTATTCTGTCTCTCACTGTTCAAATAAACCTACCATTAAAATGATAGACTGATCATTTGATTGTCAGTGGGCAAACAGGGGATCAAATACTTTTTCTCCCTCACTGTATGTGTTGTGATAATTGCGTTGTTTGCTCGATAACTTCTTAGTTCATATGCCTTGACACAGTGATATATAGGCCTAAAGGCTGAGACAATAAGAAGACACAGTGATATATAGGCCTAAAGGCTGAGACAATAAGAAGACACAGTGATATATAGGCCTAAAGGCTGAGACAATAAGAAGACACAATGGCAGAATAAATTCAACCACACTTTTGTTTCATCAGAAAACCAGAGTGATCACGCAGATAACTAGGTTCTTCTGTTCTTCTGACATCTACACTACTATAACAGGTCAGTTAACTGGTGATAGTATATATTTCTGACATCTACACTACTATAACAGGTCAGTTAGCTGGTGATAGTATAGTGTTCTGACATCTACACTACTATAACAGGTGAGTTATCTGGTGATAGTATAGTGTTCTGACATCTACACTACTATAACAGGTCAGTTATCTGGTGATAGTATAGTGTTCTGACATCTACACTACTATAACAGGTCAGTTAGCTGGTGATAGTATAGTGTTCTGACATCTACACTACTATAACAGGTCAGTTATCTGGTGATAGTATAGTGTTCTGACATCTACACTACTATACCAGGTCAGTTATTTGGTGATAGTATAGTGTTCTGACATCTACACTACTATACCAGGTCAGTTATCTGGTGATAGTATAGTCTTCTGACATCTACACTACTATAACAGGTCAGTTATCTGGTGATAGTAGTGTTCTGACATCTACACTACTATAACAGGTCAGTTATCTGGTGACAGTATAGTCTTCTGACATCTACACTACTATAACAGGTCAGTTATCTGGTGATAGTATAGTCTTCTGACATCTACACTACTATAACAGGTCAGTTATCTGGCGATAGTATAGTGTTCTGACATCTACACTACTATAACAGGTCAGTTATCTGGTGATAGTATATTGTTCTGACATCTACACTACTATAACAGGTCAGTCATATGGTGAAAATTGCTCAGCCATAGACATGTTCCACAGACAGCAAGACCGGTTTAATTAGAGAGAGTGAACAGATTGCAGCACAATGTGTTTATGCTATTAACACAATACACATAATTACTTTTTCTACACCAATGACATAAGATTTGACTAATTACCAGACAATCCCCATAACCTGGTACTGTAGTGACCCCAACACCTAGCAACCTCATCACCTGGTCTATACTGAGTTTATACTGTAGTGACCTTAACCCAACACATAGCAACCTCATAGCCTGGTCTATACTGAGTTTATACTGTAGTGACCTTATCCCAACACCTAGCAACATTATAACCTGGTCTATACTGAGTTTATACTGTAGTGACCCCAACACCTAGCAACCTCATCACCTGGTCTATACTGAGTTTATACTGTAGTGACCTTAACCCAACACATAGCAACCTCATAGCCTGGTCTATACTGAGTTTATACTGTAGTGACCTTAACCCAACACTAGCAACCTCATAACCTGGTCTATACTGAGTTTATACTGTAGTGACCTTAACCAACACCTGGCAACCTCATAACCTGGTCTATACTGAGTTTATACTGTAGTGACCTTAACCCAACACCTAGCAACCTCATAACCTGGTCTATACTGAGTTTATACTGCAGTGACCTTAACCCAACACCTAGCAACCTCATAACCTGGTCTATACTGAGTTTATACTGTAGTGACCCCCAACACCTAGCAACCTCATCACCTGGTCTATACTGGAGTTTATACTGTAGTGACCTTAACCCAACACCTAGCAACCTCATAACCTGGTCTATACTGAGTTTATACTGTAGTGACCTTAACCCAACACCTAGCAACCTCATAACCTGGTCTATACTGAGTTTATACTGTAGTGACCCCAACACCTAGCAACCTCATAACCTGGTCTATACTGAGTTTATACTGTAGTGACCTTAACCCAACACCTAGCAACCTCATAACCTGGTCTATACTGAGTTTATACTGTAGTGGCCTTAACCCAACACCTAGCAACCTCATAACCTGGTCTATACTGAGTTTATACTGTAGTGACCTTAACCCAACACCTAGCAACCTCATAACCTGGTCTATACTGAGTTTATACTGTAGTGACCTTAACCCAACACCTAGCAACCTCATAACCTGGTCTATACTGAGTTTATACTGTAGTGGCCTTAACCCAACACCTAGCAACCTCATCACCTGGTCTATACTGAGTTTATACTGTAGTGACCCCAACACCTAGCAACCTCATCACCTGGTCTATACTGAGTTTATACTGTAGTGACCTTAACCCAACACATAGCAACCTCATAGCCTGGTCTATACTGAGTTTATACTGTAGTGACCCCAACACATAGCAACCTCATAACCTGGTCTATACTGAGTTTATACTGTAGTGACCTTAACCCAACACCTAGCAACCTCATAACCTGGTCTATACTGAGTTTATACTGTAGTGACCTTAACCCAACACCTAGCAACCTCATAACCTGGTCTATACTGAGTTTATACTGTATTGACCTTAACCCAACACCTAGCAACCTCATAACCTGGTCTATACTGAGTTTATACTGTAGTGACCTTAACCCATCACCTGGCAACCTCATAACCTGGTCTATACTGAGTTTATACTGTAGTGACCTTAACCCAACACCTAGCAACCTCATAACCTGGTCTATACTGAGTTTATACTGTAGTGACCTTAACCCAACACATAGCAACCTCATAGCCTGGTCTATACTGAGTTTATACTGTAGTGACCTTATCCCAACACCTAGCAACATTATAACCTGGTCTATACGGTAGTGACCTTAACCCAACACCTAGCAACCTCATAACCTGGTCTATACTGAGTTTATACTGTAGTGACCTTAGCCCAACACCTAGCAACCTCATAACCTGGTCTATACTGAGTTTATACTGTAGTGACCTTAACCCAACACATAGCAACCTCATAGCCTGGTCTATACTGAGTTTATACTGTAGTGACCTTAACCCATCACCTAGCAACCTCATAACCTGGTCTATACTGAGTTTATACTGTAGTGACCTTAACCCAACACCTAGCAACCTCATAACCTGGTCTATACTGAGTTTATACTGTAGTGACCTTAACCCAACACCTAGCAACCTCATAACCTGGTCTATACTGAGTTTATACTGTAGTGACCTTAACCCAACACATAGCAACCTCATAGCCTGGTCTATACTGAGTTTATACTGTAGTGACCTTATCCCAACACCTAGCAACATTATAACCTGGTCTATACTGAGTTTATACTGTAGTGACCCCAACACCTAGCAACCTCATAACCTGGTCTATACTGAGTTTATACTGTAGTGACCTTAACCTAACACCTAGCAACCTCATAACCTGGTCTATACTGAGTTTGTTTATACTGTAGTGACCTTATCCCAACACCTAGCAACATTATAACCTGGTCTATACTGAGTTTATACTGTAGTGACCCCAACACCTAGCAACCTCATCACCTGGTCTATACTGAGTTTATACTGTAGTGACCTTAACCCAACACATAGCAACCTCATAGCCTGGTCTATACTGAGTTTATACTGTAGTGACCTTAACCCAACACCTAGCAACCTCATAACCTGGTCTATACTGAGTTTATACTGTAGTGACCTTAACCCAACACCTAGCAACCTCATAACCTGGTCTATACTGAGTTTATACTGTAGTGACCTTAACCCAACACCTAGCAACCTCATAACCTGGTCTATACTGAGTTTATACTGTAGTGACCTTAACCCAACACCTAGCAACCTCATAACCTGGTCTATACTGAGTTTATACTGTAGTGACCTTAACCCAACACCTAGCAACCTCATAACCTGGTCTATACTGAGTTTATACTGTAGTGACCTTAACCCAACACCTAGCAACCTCATAACCTGGTCTATACTGAGTTTATACTGTAGTGACCTTAACCCAACACCTAGCAACCTCATCACCTGGTCTATACTGAGTTTATACTGTAGTGACCTTATCCCAACACCTAGCAACCTCATAACCTGGTCTATACTGAGTTTATACTGTAGTGACCTTAACCCAACACCTAGCAACCTCATAACCTGGTCTATACTGAGTTTATACTGTAGTGACCTTAACCCAACACCTAGCAACCTCATAACCTGGTCTATACTGAGTTTATACTGTAGTGACCTTAACCCAACACCTAGCAACCTCATAACCTGGTCTATACTGAGTTTATACTGTAGTGACCTTAACCCAACACCTAGCAACCTCATAACCTGGTCTATACTGAGTTTATACTGCAGTGACCTTTAACCCAACACCTAGCAACCTCATAACCTGGTCTATACTGAGTTTATACTGTAGTGACCTTATCCCAACACCTAGCAACATTATAACCTGGTCTATACTGGAGTTTATACTGTAGTGACCTTAACCCAACACCTAGCAACCTCATAACCTGGTCTATACTGAGTTTATACTGTAGTGACCTTAACCCAACACCTAGCAACCTCATAACCTGGTCTATACTGAGTTTATACTGTAGTGACCTTAACCCAACACCTAGCAACCTCATAACCTGGTCTATACTGAGTTTATACTGTAGTGACCTTAACCCATCACCTGGCAACCTCATAACCTGGTCTATACTGAGTTTATACTGTAGTGACCTTAACCCAACACCTAGCAACCTCATAACCTGGTCTATACTGAGTTTATACTGTAGTGACCCCAACACCTAGCAACCTCATAACCTGGTCTATACTGAGTTTATACTGTAGTGACCTTAATCCAACACCTAGCAACCTCATAACCTGGTCTATAATGAGTTTAAACTCTAGTGACCTTAACCCAACACCTAGCAACCTCATAACCTGGTCTATACTGAGTTTATACTGTAGTGACCCTAACCCAACACCTAGCAACCTCATAACCTGGTCTATACTGAGTTTATACTGTAGTGGCCTTAACCCAACACCTAGCAACCTCATACCCTGGTCTATACTGAGTTTATACTGTAGTGACCCCAACACCTAGCAACCTCATCACCTGGTCTATACTGAGTTTATACTGTAGTGACCTTAACCCAACACCTGGCAACCTCATAACCTGGTCTATACTGAGTTTATACTGTAGTGACCTTAACCCAACACCTGGCAACCTCATAACCTGGTCTATACTGAGTTTATACTGTAGTGACCTTAACCCAACACCTAGCAACCTCATAACCTGGTCTATACTGAGTTTATACTGTAGTGACCTTAACCCAACCCCTAGCAACATTATAACCTGGTCTATACTGTAGTGACCTTAACCCAACACCTTGCAACCTCATAACCTGGTCTATACTGAGTTTATACTGTAGTGACCTTATCCCAACACCTAGCAACATTATAACCTGGTCTATACTGAGTTTATACTGTAGTGACCTTAACCCAGCACCTAGCAACCTCATAACCTGGTCTATACTGAGTTTATACTGTAGTGACCTTAACCCAACACCTAGCAACCTCATAACCTGGTCTATACTGAGTTTATACTGTAGTGACCTTAACCCAACACCTAGCAACCTCATAACCTGGTCTATACTGAGTTTATACTGTAGTGACCTTAACCCAGCACCTGGCAACCTCATAACCTGGTCTATACTGAGTTTATACTGTAGTGACCTTAACCCAACACCTAGCAACATTATAACCTGGTCTATACTGAGTTTATACTGTAGTGACCTTAACCCAACACCTAGCAACCTCATAACCTGGTCTATACTGAGTTTATACTGTAGTGACCTTATCCCAACACCTAGCAACATTATAACCTGGTCTATACTGAGTTTATACTGTAGTGACCTTAACCCAACACCTAGCAACCTCATAACCTGGTCTATACTGAGTTTATACTGTAGTGACCTTATCCCCAACACCTAGCAACCTCATAACCTGGTCTATACTGAGTTTATACTGTAGTGACCTTAACCCAACACCTAGCAACCTCATAACCTGGTCTATACTGAGTTTATACTGTAGTGACCTTAACCCAACACCTAGCAACCTCATAACCTGGTCTATACTGAGTTTATACTGTAGTGACCTTAACCCAACACCTAGCAACCTCATAACCTGGTCTATACTGAGTTTATACTGTAGTGACCTTAACCCAACACCTAGCAACCTCATAACCTGGTCTATACTGAGTTTATACTGTAGTGACCTTAACCCAACACCTAGCAACCTCATAACCTGGTCTATACTGAGTTTATACTGTAGTGACCTTAACCCAACACCTAGCAACCTCATAACCTGGTCTATACTGAGTTTATACTGTAGTGACCTTAACCCAACACCTAGCAACCTCATAACCTGGTCTATACTGGAGTTTATACTGTAGTGACCTTAACCCAACACCTAGCAACCTCATAACCTGGTCTATACTGAGTTTATACTGTAGTGACCTTAACCCAACACCTAGCAACCTCATAACCTGGTCTATACTGAGTTTATACTGTAGTGACCTTAACCCAACACCTAGCAACCTCATAACCTGGTCTATACTGAGTTTATACTGTAGTGACCTTAACCCAACACCTAGCAACCTCATAACCTGGTCTATACTGAGTTTATACTGTAGTGACCTTAACCCAACACCTAGCAACCTCATAACCTGGTCTATACTGAGTTTATACTGTAGTGACCTTATCCCAACACCTAGCAACCTCATAACCTGGTCTATACTGAGTTTATACTGTAGTGACCTTAACCCAACACCTAGCAACCTCATAACCTGGTCTATACTGAGTTTATACTGTAGTGACCTTAACCCAGCACCTAGCAACCTCATAACCTGGTCTATACTGAGTTTATACTGTAGTGACCTTAACCCAACACCTAGCAACCTCATAACCTGGTCTATACTGAGTTTATACTGTAGTGACCTTATCCCAACACCTAGCAACCTCATAACCTGGTCTATACTGAGTTTATACTGTAGTGACCTTAATCCAACACCTAGCAACCTCATAACCTGGTCTATAATGAGTTTAAACTCTAGTGACCTTAACCCAACACCTAGCAACCTCATAACCTGGTCTATACTGAGTTTATACTGTAGTGACCCCAACACCTAGCAACCTCATAACCTGGTCTATACTGAGTTTATACTGTAGTGACCTTAACCCAACACCTAGCAACCTCATAACCTGGTCTATACTGAGTTTATACTGTAGTGACCTTAACCCAACACCTAGCAACCTCATCACCTGGTCTATACTGAGTTTATACTGTAGTGACCTTAACCCAACACCTGGCAACCTCATAACCTGGTCTATACTGAGTTTATACTGTAGTGACCTTAACCCATCACCTGGCAACCTCATAACCTGGTCTATACTGAGTTTATACTGTAGTGACCTTAACCCAACACCTAGCAACCTCATAACCTGGTCTATACTGTAGTGACCTTAACCCAACCCCTAGCAACATTATAACCTGGTCTATACTGTAGTGACCTTAACCCAACACCTTGCAACCTCATAACCTGGTCTATACTGAGTTTATACTGTAGTGACCTTATCCCAACACCTAGCAACATTATAACCTGGTCTATACTGAGTTTATACTGTAGTGACCTTAACCCAGCACCTAGCAACCTCATAACCTGGTCTATACTGAGTTTATACTGTAGTGACCTTAACCCAACACCTAGCAACCTCATAACCTGGTCTATACTGAGTTTATACTGTAGTGACCTTATCCCAACACCTAGCAACATTATAACCTGGTCTATACTGAGTTTATACTGTAGTGACCTTAACCCAGCACCTAGCAACCTCATAACCTGGTCTATACTGAGTTTATACTGTAGTGACCTTATCCCAACACCTAGCAACCTCATAACCTGGTCTATACTGAGTTTATACTGTAGTGACCTTAACCCAACACCTAGCAACCTCATAACCTGGTCTATACTGAGTTTATACTGTAGTGACCTTAACCCAACACCTAGCAACCTCATAACCTGGTCTATACTGAGTTTATACTGTAGTGACCTTAACCCAACACCTAGCAACCTCATAACCTGGTCTATACTGAGTTTATACTGTAGTGACCTTAACCCAACACCTAGCAACCTCATAACCTGGTCTATACTGAGTTTATACTGTAGTGACCTTAACCCAACACCTAGCAACCTCATAACCTGGTCTATACTGAGTTTATACTGTAGTGACCTTAACCCAACACCTAGCAACCTCATAACCTGGTCTATACTGAGTTTATACTGTAGTGACCTTAACCCAACACCTAGCAACCTCATAACCTGGTCTATACTGAGTTTATACTGTAGTGACCTTATCCCAACACCTGGCAACCTCATAACCTGGTCTATACTGAGTTTTTACTGTAGTGACCTTAACCCAGCACCTGGCAACCTCATAACCTGGTCTATACTGAGTTTATACTGTAGTGACAACTCAACACCTAGCAACCTCATAACCTGGTCTATACTGAACCTGCAACATTATAACCTGGTCTAGTAGTGACCTTAACCCAACACCTAGCAACCTCATAACCTGGTCTATACTGAGTTTATACTGTAGTGACCTTATCCCAACACCTAGCAACATTATAACCTGGTCTATACTGAGTTTATACTGTAGTGACCTTAACCCAGCACCTAGCAACCTCATAACCTGGTCTATACTGAGTTTATACTGGTCTATGAACCTTAACCTGGTCTATACTGAGTTTATACTGTAGTGACCTTATCCCAACACTAGCAACATTATAACCTGGTCTATACTGAGTTTATACTGTAGTGACCTTAACCCAACACCTGGCAACCTCATAACCTGGTCTATACTGTAGTGACCTTAACCCAACCCCTAGCAACATTATAACCTGGTCTATACTGTAGTGACCTTAACCCAACACCTAGCAACCTCATAACCTGGTCTATACTGAGTTTATACGTGACCTTATCCAACACCTAGCAACATTATAACCTGGTCTATACTGAGTTTATACTGTAGTGACCTTATCCCACCTAGCAACCTCATAACCTGGTCTATACTGAGTTTATACTGTAGTGACCTAACCAACACCTAGCAACCTCATAACCTGGTCTATACTGAGTTTATACTGTAGTGACCTTATCCCAACACTAGCAACCTCATAACCTGGTCTATACTGAGTTTATACTGCAGTGACCTTAATCCAACACCTAGCAACCTCATAACCTGGTCTATACTGAGTTTAGAAACTCAGTGACCTTAACCCAACACCCATTAGCAACTATATCATGGCCTATTTTTTTACATGCTTTTCTTATGCCAGCTGAACCCCATAGCAACTCATAAACCTGGTCTATAATGAGTTTATACTGTAGTGACCCCAACACCTAGCAACCTCATAACCTGGTCTATACTGAGTTTATACTGTAGTGACCTTAACCCAACACCTAGCAACCTCATAACCTGGTCTATACTGAGTTTATACTGTAGTGACCCCAACACCTAGCAACCTCATCACCTGGTCTATACTGAGTTTATACTGTAGTGACCTTAACCCAACACCTAGCAACCTCATAACCTGGTCTATACTGAGTTTATACTGTAGTGACCTTAACCCATCACCTGGCAACCTCATAACCTGGTCTATACTGAGTTTATACTGTAGTGACCTTAACCCAGCACCTGGCAACCTCATAACCTGGTCTATACTGTAGTGACCTTAACCCAGCACCCCTAGCAACCTCATAACCTGGTCTATACTGTAGTGACCTTAACCCAACACCTTGCAACCTCATAACCTGGTCTATACTGAGTTTATACTGTAGTGACCTTATCCCAACACCTAGCAACATTATAACCTGGTCTATACTGAGTTTATACTGTAGTGACCTTAACCCAGCACCTAGCAACCTCATAACCTGGTCTATACTGAGTTTATACTGTAGTGACCTTATCCCAACACCTAGCAACCTCATAACCTGGTCTATACTGAGTTTATACTGTAGTGACCTTATCCCAACACCTAGCAACCTCATAACCTGGTCTATACTGAGTTTATACTGTAGTGACCTTAACCAGCACCTAGCAACCTCATAACCTGGTCTATACTGAGTTTATACTGTAGTGACCTTAACCCAACACCTAGCAACCTCATAACCTGGTCTATACTGAGTTTATACTGTAGTGACCTTATCCCAACACCTAGCAACCTCATAACCTGGTCTATACTGAGTTTATACTGTAGTGACCTTAATCCAACACCTAGCAACCTCATAACCTGGTCTATAATGAGTTTAAACTCTAGTGACCTTAACCCAACACCTAGCAACCTCATAACCTGGTCTATACTGAGTTTATACTGTAGTGACCCCAACACCTAGCAACCTCATAACCTGGTCTATACTGAGTTTATACTGCAGTGACCTTAACCCAACACCTAGCAACCTCATAACCTGGTCTATACTGAGTTTATACTGTAGTGACCTAACCTGGTCTACCACAACACCTAGCAACCTCATAACCTGGTCTATACAGAGTTTATACTGTAGTGACCTTAACCCAGCACCTGGCAACCTCATAACCTGGTCTATACTGAGTTTATACTGTAGTGACCTTAACCCATCACCTGGCAACCTCATAACCTGGTCTATACTGAGTTTATACTGTAGTGACCTTAACCCAGCACCTGGCAACCTCATAACCTGGTCTATACTGTAGTGACCTTAACCCAACCCCTAGCAACATTATAACCTGGTCTATACTGTAGTGACCTTAACCCAACACCTTGCAACCTCATAACCTGGTCTATACTGAGTTTATACTGTAGTGACCTTATCCCAACACCTAGCAACATTATAACCTGGTCTATACTGAGTTTATACTGTAGTGACCTTAACCCAGCACCTAGCAACCTCATAACCTGGTCTATACTGAGTTTATACTGTAGTGACCTTATCCCAACACCTAGCAACCTCATAACCTGGTCTATACTGAGTTTATACTGTAGTGACCTTAATCCAACACCTAGCAACCTCATAACTGGTCTAACCTTACCCTAGCAACATAGCAACCTATAACCTGGTCTATACTGAGTTTATACTGCAGTGACCTTAACCCAACACCTAGCAACCTCATAACCTGGTCTATACTGAGTTTATACTGTAGTGACCCCCCAGCACCTAGCAACCTCATAACCTGGTCTATACTGAGTTTATACTGTAGTGACCTTAACCCTAACAACCTCATAACCTGGTCTATACTGAGTTTATACTGTAGTGACCTTAACCCAACACCTAGCAACCTCATAACCTGGTCTATACTGGGAGTTTATACTGTAGTGACCTTAATCACACCTAGCAACCATAACCTGGTCTATACTGAGTTTATACTGTAGTGACCTTAACTCCAACACCCTGCAACCCCATTGCAACCCATCATAATGAGTCATACTCAGACCAACACCCAGCAACCTCATAACCTGGTCTATACTGAGTTTATACTGTAGTGACCTTAACCCAACACCTCCAGCAACCCCACAACCTGGTCTATACTGAGTTTACCAAAGTGACCTTATCCCAAAGTAAACTTCCTAACCTTTCTATACTGAGTTCATAATTGCAGTGGTCCTCATAACCTGGTCTATACTGAGTTTATACTGTAGTGACCTTAACTTCCAACACCTAGCAACCTTATAACCCTGGTCTATACTGAGTTTATACTGTAGTGACCTTTATCCCAACACCTAGCAAACCTTATAACCTGGTCTATACTGAGTTTATACTGTAGTGACCTTAACCCAGCAACACCTAGCAACCTCATAACCTGGTCTATACTGTACTGTAGTGACCTTAACCCAACACCTAGCAACATTATAACCTGGTCTATACTGAGTTTATACTGTAGTGACCTTTAACTCCAACACCTAGCAACCTCATAACCTGGTCTATACTGAGTTTATACTGTAGTGACCTTATCCCAACACCTAGCAACCTCATAACCTGGTCTATACTGAGTTTATACTGTAGTGACCTTTAACCCAACACCTAGCAACCTCATAACCTGGTCTATACTGAGTTTATACTGTAGTGACCTTAACCCAACACCTGGCAACCTCATAACCTGGTCTATACTGAGTTTATACTGTAGTGACCTTAACCCAACACCTAGCAACCTCATAACCTGGTCTATACTGTAGTGACCTTAACCCAACCCTAGCAACATTATAACCTGGTCTATACTGTAGTGACCTTAACCCAACACCTTGCAACCTCATAACCTGGTCTATACTGAGTTTATACTGTAGTGACCTTATCCCAACACCTAGCAACATTATAACCTGGTCTATACTGAGTTTATACTGTAGTGACGCTGCAACACCTAGCAACCTCATAACCTGGTCTATACTGAGTTTATACTGTAGTGACCTTATCCCAACACCTAGCAACCTCATAACCTGGTCTATACTGAGTTTATACTGTAGTGACCTTAATCCAACACCTAGCAACCTCATAACCTGGTCTATAATGAGTTTAAACTCTAGTGACCTTAACCCAACACCTAGCAACCTCATAACGTGGTCTATACTGAGTTTATACTGTAGTGACCCCAACACCTAGCAACCTCATAACCTGGTCTATACTGAGTTTATACTGTAGTGACCTTAACCCAACACCTAGCAACCTCATAACCTGGTCTATACTGAGTTTATACTGTAGTGACCTTGGCCCAACACCTAGCAACCTCATAACCTGGTCTATACTGAGTTTATACTGTAGTGACCCCAACACCTAGCAACCTCATCACCTGGTCTATACTGAGTTTATACTGTAGTGACCTTAACCCATCACCTGGCAACCTCATAACCTGGTCTATACTGAGTTTATACTGTAGTGACCTTAACCCAACACCAGCAACCTCTACAACCTGGTCTATACTGAGTTTATACTGTAGTGACCTTATCCCAACACCTGGCAACCTCATAACCTGGTCTATACTGAGTTTTTACTGTAGTGACCTTAACCCAGCACCTGGCAACCTCATAACCTGGTCTATACTGAGTTCATACTGTAGTGACCTTATCCCAACACCTAGCAACATTATAACCTGGTCTATACTGAGTTTATACTGTAGTGACCTTATCCCAACACCTAACAACATTATAACCTGGTCTATACTGAGTTTATACTGTAGTGACCTTAACCCAACACCTAGCAACCTCATAACCTGGTCTATACTGAGTTTATACTGTAGTGACCTTAACCCAACCCCTAGCAACATTATAACCTGGTCTATACTGTAGTGACCTTAACCCCAACACCTAGCAACCTCATAACCTGGTCTATACTGAGTTTATACTGTAGTGACCTTAACCCAACACCTAGCAACATCTATAACCTGGTCTATACTGAGTTTATACTGTAGTGACCTTAACCCAACACCTAGCAACCTCATAACCTGGTCTATACTGAGTTTATACTGTAGTGACCTTATCCCAACACCTGGCAACCTCATAACCTGGTCTATACTGAGTTTATACTGTAGTGACCTTATCCCAACACCTGGCAACCTCATAACCTGGTCTATACTGAGTTCATACTGTAGTGACCTTATCCCAACACCTAGCAACATTATAACCTGGTCTATACTGAGTTTATACTGTAGTGACCTTAACCCAACACCTAGCAACATTTCATAACCTGGTCTATACTGAGTTTATACTGTAGTGACCTTAACCCAACACCTAGCAACATTATAACCTGGTCTATCCTGTAGTGACCTTAGCAACCCTAGCAACATTATAACCTGGTCTATACTGTAGTGACCTTAACCCAACACCTAGCAACCTCATAACCTGGTCTATACTGAGTTTATACTGTAGTGACCTTAACCCAACACCTAGCAACATTATAACCTGGTCTATACTGAGTTTATACTGTAGTGACCTTAACCCAACACCTAGCAACCTCATAACCTGGTCTATACTGAGTTTATACTGTAGTGACCTTATCCCAACACCTAGCAACCTCATAACCTGGTCTATACTGAGTTTATACTGTAGTGACCTTAATCCAACACCTAGCAACCTCATAACCTGGTCTATAATGAGTTTAAACTCTAGTGACCTTAACCCAACACCTAGCAACCTCATAACCTGGTCTATACTGAGTTTATACTGTAGTGACCTTAACCCAACACCTAGCAACCTCATAACCTGGTCTATACTGAGTTTATACTGTAGTGACCTTAACCCAACACCTAGCAACCTCATAACCTGGTCTATACTGAGTTTATACTGTAGTGACCTTAACCCAACACCTAGCAACCTCATAACCTGGTCTATACTGAGTTTATACTGTAGTGACCCCAACACCTAGCAACCTCATCACCTGGTCTATACTGAGTTTATACTGTAGTGACCTTAACCCAACACCTGGCAACCTCATAACCTGGTCTATACTGAGTTTATACTGTAGTGACCTTAACCCAACACCTGGCAACCTCATAACCTGGTCTATACTGAGTTTATACTGTAGTGACCTTAACCCATCACCTGGCAACCTCATAACCTGGTCTATACAGAGTTTATACTGTAGTGACCTTAACCCAGCACCTGGCAACCTCATAACCTGGTCTATACTGAGTTTATACTGTAGTGACCTTATCCCAACACCTGGCAACCTCATAACCTGGTCTATACTGAGTTTATACTGTAGTGACCTTAACCCAACACCTAGCAACCTCATAACCTGGTCTATACTGAGTTTATACTGTAGTGACCTTATCCCAACACCTAGCAACATTATAACCTGGTCTATACTGAGTTTATACTGTAGTGACCTTATCCCAACACCTAACAACATTATAACCTGGTCTATACTGAGTTTATACTGTAGTGACCTTAACCCAACACCTAGCAACATTATAACCTGGTCTATCCTGTAGTGACCTTAACCCAACCCCTAGCAACATTATAACCTGGTCTATACTGTAGTGACCTTAACCCAACACCTAGCAACCTCATAACCTGGTCTATACTGAGTTTATACTGTAGTGACCTTATCCCAACACCTAGCAACCTCATAACCTGGTCTATACTGAGTTTATACTGTAGTGACCTTAATCCAACACCTAGCAACCTCATAACCTGGTCTATACTGAGTTTATACTGTAGTGACCTTAACCCAACACCTAGCAACCTCATAACCTGGTCTATACTGAGTTTATACTGTAGTGACCTTAACCCAACACCTAGCAACCTCATCAACCTGGTCTATACTGAGTTTATACTGTAGTGACCTTAACCCAACACCTAGCAACCTCATAACCTGGTCTATACTGAGTTTATACTGTAGTGACCTTAACCCATCACCTGGCAACCTCATAACCTGGTCTATACTGAGTTTATACTGTAGTGACCTTAACCCAGCACCTGGCAACCTCATAACCTGGTCTATACTGAGTTTATACTGTAGTGACCTTATCCCAACACCTGGCAACCTCATAACCTGGTCTATACTGAGTTTTTACTGTAGTGACCTTAACCCAGCACCTGGCAACCTCATAACCTGGTCTATACTGAGTTTATACTGTAGTGACCTAATCCCAACACCTAGCAACATTATAACCTGGTCAATACTGAGTTATACTGTAGTGACCTTAACCCAGCACCTAGCAACCTCATAACCTGGTCTATACTGAGTTTATACTGTAGTGGCCTTAACCAAGCACCTAGCAACCTCATAACCTGGTCTATACTGAGTTTATACTGTAGTGGCCTTAACCCAACACCTAGCAACCTCATAACCTGGTCTATACTGAGTTTATACTGTAGTGACCCCAACACCTAGCAACCTCATCACCTGGTCTATACTGAGTTTATACTGTAGTGACCTTAACCCAACACCTGGCAACCTCATAACCTGGTCTATACTGAGTTTATACTGTAGTGACCTTAACCCATCACCTGGCAACCTCATAACCTGGTCTATAAGAGTTTATACTGTAGTGACCTTAACCCAACACCTAGCAACCTCATAACCTGGTCTATACTGAGTTTATACTGTAGTGACCTTATCCCAACACCTGGCAACCTCATAACCTGGTCTATACTGAGTTTATACTGTAGTGACCTTAACCCAACACCTGGCAACCTCATAACCTGGTCTATACTGAGTTTATACTGTAGTGACCTAATCCCAACACCTAGCAACATTATAACCTGGTCTATACTGAGTTTATACTGTAGTGACCTTAACCCAACACCTAGCAGCCTCATAACCTGGTCTATACTGAGTTTATACTGTAGTGGCCTTAACCAAGCACCTAGCAACCTCATAACCTGGTCTATACTGAGTTTATACTGTAGTGACCTTAAGCCAACACCTAGCAACCTCATAACCTGGTCTATACTGAGTTTATACTGTAGTGATCTTAACCCAACACCTAGGAACCTCATAACCTGGTCTATACTGAGTTCAGTATAGACTGGGTTATGAGGTTGACTAAGTCTGGGAGGTCTAACAATACTCAACTCAGCATTGACAGGGTTATACTGCTAGGTGTTGAGTTAAGACACTACAGTATGCTAAACTCAGTATAGACCAGGTTATGAGGTTGCTTGATGTTAACTTACAAGTCACTTCACAGTATGAACCAGGTTATAATGTTGCTAGGGTTAAGGGAGTCTCTGCAGTATAGACCAGGTTATAAGGTTTGCTGGGTGTTGAAGTTAAGTCTCGCTACAGTGTGAGGCTCGGTATGAACCAGGTTATGAGTTTGCTGTGTTGGGGTTAAGGCCGCTGCAGTATAAACTCATTATGAACCAGGTTATGAAGGTGCAGGTGCTGGGTTAAGGTGACTGCGAGTATAGGCTCAGTATGAACCGGGTTATGGTTGCTGGAGTGTTGGGTTAAGGTCACTGCAGTATAAACTCAGTATGAACCGAGGTCATAATGTTGCTGGGTGTTTGGGACTAAGGTCACTGCAGTATAAACTCGGTATAGAACTCAGATTATCGAGTTGCTAAGAATGCTGTTGGAGTTAAGGCCACTGCAGTATAGAACTCTTATAGATGTTGCTGTGCTGCAAAGGTCTACGAAGTACGGTATATTGACCAGGTTATAATGTTGCTAGGGTGTTGAGTCACTACGGGGAAGACTGAAACTCGAGTATGAACACTTCCAGGGTGCTGAAAATTGCCAGAGAGTTAAGGTCACTGCAGTAAAAACTCAGTATAGACCATGAGGGGTGCTGGGTGTTGGTCAAGAGCTCACTGCATTATAGAGCTCAGGTACAGACCGGGTTGTGGGGTTGCTGGAGTGTGGGTAACAACCAGTGTATAAACTCAGTATAGACCGGGTTATGAGTTGGTTGATGGGTTAAGGTCGCTACTGCAGTATAGCTCAGTATGAACAGGTTATGGGGTTGCTAGTGTTGGGTTAAGGTCGCACAATGCTAGTAAACTCGGTATGGACCGGGTTACATAATTTGCTGGGTGGTAGGACTCCTTTGCCGCCGCAGTATAAACTCAGTATGGGCCGGGTTATGAAGATTTACTGCTAGGTGTTGGAGTTAAGGGTCACTTTACGGTATGAACTCGGTATAGACCAGGGTTATGAGGTTTGTAATGCTGGGTTAAGTCGCTTACGTGTGACTGAAACTCGGTATGAACCGGGTTATCAGGTTGCTGGGTGCTGGAGTTAAGGTCGCACACGGTACTTTCTGTATAGACCGGTATGTTACAGGGTATGATGGGTTGCTGGGTGTATTGGCCAGCAGGCCCTTGGGTTAAGGTCGCTGCGGTATAGGCTTCAGTATGAACTGGGTTATGAGAGCTGGGTGTTGGGTTAGGTCGCTGTGTATGAGCCGAGTATGAACACCGGGTTATGTGTTGCTGGGTGTTGGGTTAAAGAAGCTGCACGTCTGAGCCTTCGGTATGAACCGGGTTATAATTGCCGAGGTGCTGAGTTGGTCGCTGCGAGTATAATCAAGTATGGACCGGGTTACTGGAGTGCCTGGTGGGACAGGATCGCTGCAGCTCAAATTTGCCAGGTATGGGCCGGGTTGGCGGGGTTGAGTTAGGTGATTATCGCTGCAGTATGGCTTTCGGTATGGCGCCCAGGTTGCTAGGGTGCTACAGGTTAAGGTCACTGCAGTAGACGTCGGAGTTTGTAGACCAGTGGCCTTATGAAATTTGCTGGGTGTTGGGGTCACTTGATTATGAAACTCACTTGCATAGACCAGGTATGGTCAATTGCTAATATCCTTGGAGTTATAAGGTCACTACTGATATCAAACTCAGTATAGACCAGGTTGGGGTTGTTGCTGGGTGTTGGGACAGGTCGCTGCAGTGTATGAGCTCGGTATGAACCGGGTTATTGCTGTTTGCTGGAAGTGTTGGGTTAAAGGTCGCTGCAGTAAAGACTCGGTATGGACCTGGGTTATGTAGGGGTTTGCTGGGTGTTGGGTTAAAGGTCACTGCAGGCTATAGCAAGCTCAGTATAGACCAGGTTATGGGTGCCAGGTGGATCTGGGTTAGGGTCGCTACGGCTATAGGCGCTCAGTAATGGACTGGGTTATGAATGTTGCTGGGTGTTGGAGTTAAAGGAGTCGCTGCGATTACTGTATGGAAACTCAGTATGAACCGGGTTATGATGTTGCTTGGGTGTTTGGGAGCGGTCACTAGGTCGCTGCAGTATTGACCCGGGTATGGAGCTTTTCACGGGTTAAAGATCTTTGACTGGTATAGACCAGTGGAAATATGTTGCTGGGTGTTATTCGTCGCTGCAGTATAGAGCTCAGTATTGACCGGGGTAGCAGGGTTATGTAGATATTTGAGTTAAAGGCACACTTTGCAGTATAGACCGGTTTGCGGGTTGCCAGGTGTTGGGATTAAGGTCACTGCAGTATGAAACTCGGTATGAACCGAGATTGCGCTGAAGATTGCCAGCTGGAATCCTGGAGTTAAGGTCACTGCAGTATATTTCAGTATAGACCAGGGTTATGGGTTTGCTAGGTGTTGGAGTTAAGGATCACTGCAGTATAAACTCAGTATAGACCAGGTTATGGGTTGCTGGTGCTGGGTCGTCACTGCAGTATAAACTCAGTATAGACCAGGTTATGAGGTTGCTGGGTGTTGGGTTAAAGGTCACTGCAGTATAACTCAGTATAGACTAGGTTATGAGGTTGCATAGATGTTGGGATAGTCACTGCAGTATAAGTATAGACCGGGTTATGAGGTTGCTTTGGGTGTTGGGTAGGTCACTAATTATAAACTCGAGTATGGGACCAGGTTATGGGGTTGCCGGGTGTTGGGTAAGTCACTTTGCAGTATAAATTCAGTATAGACCGGGTTAGGGTTGCTGGAGTGTTGGAGTTAAGGCTCACTGCAGTATAAACTCAGTATAGACCAGGTTATGTGGTTGCTAGGGTGTTGGAGTTAAGGTCACTACAGTATAAACTCAGTATAGACCAGGTTATGAGGTTGCTAGGTGTTGGGTTAAGGTCACTACAGTATAAACTCAGTATAGACCGGGTTGTGAGGTTGCTAGGTGTTGGGTTAAGGTCACTACAGTATAAACTCAGTATGAACCAGGTTATGAGGTTGCTGGGTGTTGGGTTAAGGTCACTACAGTATAGGCTCAGTATAGACCGGGTTATGAGGTTGCTGGAGTGTTGGGTTAAGGTCACTGCAGTATAAACTCAGTATAGACCAGGTTATGAGGATTTGCTAGGTGTTGGGTTAGGTCACTGCAGTAACTCAGTATAGACCGGGTTATGAGGTTGCTAGGTGTTGGGTTAGTCACTACAGTATCGCTCAGTATAGACCGGGTTATGAGGTTGCTGGGTGTTGGGTTAAGGTCACTACAGTCTCAGTATAGACCAGGTTATAATGTTGCTGGGTGTTGGGTTAAAGGTCACTCAGTATAGACCAGGTTATAATGTTGCTGGGTGTTGGGTTAAAAGGTCACTGCAGTATAAACTCGGTATAGACCAGGTTATGAGATTTAGCTAGGTGTTGGGTTAAGGTCACTGGTATAAACTCGGTATAGACCAGGTTATAATGTTGCTGGAGTGTTGGGTTAAGGTCACTGCAGTATAAACTCAGTATAGACCAGGTTATGAGGTTGCTAGGTGCTGGGTTAAAGGTCACTGCAGTATAAACTCAGTATAGACCAGGTTATAATGTTGCTGGGTGTTGGGATAAGGTCACTGCAGTATAAACTCAGTATAGACCAGGTTATGAGGTTGCTAGGTGTTGGGTTAAGGTCACTACAGTATAAACTCAGTATAGCCCAGGTTATAATGTTGCTAGGTGTTGGGTTAAGGTCACTGCAGTATAAACTCAGTATAGACCGGGTATAATGTTGCTAGGTGTTGGGTTAAGGTCACTACAGTATAAACTCAGTATAGACCAGGTTATGAGGTTGCTAGGTGTTGGGTTAAGGTCACTACAGTATAGACCAGGTTATAATGTTGCTGGGGTTGGGTTAAGGTCACTGCAGTATAAACTCAGTATAGACCAGGTTATATGAGGTTGCTGGAGTGTTGGGTTAAGGTCACTACAGTATAAACTCAGTATAGACCAGGTTATAATGTTGCTAGGTGTTGGAGTTAAGGTCACTACAGTATAAACTCAGTATAGACCAGGTTATAATGTTGCCAGGTGTTGGGATTAAGGTCACTACAGTATAAACTCAGTATAGACCAGGTTATGAGGTTGCCAGGTGTTGGGTTAAGGTCACTACAGTATAAACTCAGTATAGACCAGGTTATGAGGTTGCTAGGTGTTGGGTTAAGGTCACTACAGTATAAACTCAGTATAGACCAGGTTATGAGGTTGCTAGGTGTTGGGTTAAGGTCACTACAGTATCCAGTATAGACCAGGTATGAGGTTGCAGGTGTTGGGTTAAGGTCACTACAGTATGACAGACCAGGTTATAATGTTGCTAGGTGTTGGGTTAAGGTCACTACAGTATAAACTCAGTATAGACCAGGTTAAGTTGCTAGGTGTTGGGTTAAGGTCACTACAGTATAAACTCAGTATAGACCAGGCTATGAGGTTGCTGGGTGTTGGGTTAAGGTCACTACAGTATAAACTCAGTATAGACCAGGTTATGAGGTTGCTAGGTGTTGGGTTAAGGTCACTACAGTATAAAACTCAGTATAGACCAGGTTATGAGGTTGCCAGGTGTTGGGTTAAGGTCACTACAGTATAAACTCAGTATAGACCAGGTTATGAGGTTGCTAGGTGTTGGGTTAAAGGTCACTACAGTATAAACTCAGTATAGACCAGGTTATGAGGTTGCTAGGTGTTGGGTTAAGGTCACTACAGTATAAACTCAGTATAGACCAGGTTATGAGGTTGCTAGGTGTTGGGTTAAGGTCACTACAGTATAAACTCAGTATAGACCAGGTTATGAGGTTGCTGGGTGTTGGGTTAAGGTCACTACAGTATAAACTCAGTATAGACCAGGTTATGAGGTTGCTGGGTGTTGGGTTAAGGTCACTACAGTATAAACTCAGTATAGACCAGGTTATGAGGTTGCTAGGGTGGGTTAAGGTCACTACAGTATAGACCAGGTTATAATGTTGCTGGTGTTGGGTTAAAGGTCACTACAGTATAAACTCAGTATAGACCAGGTTATGAGGTTGCTGGGTGTTGGGTTAAGGTCACTACAGTATAAACTCAGTATAGACCAGGTTATAATGTTGCTAGGTGTTGGGATAAGGTCACTACAGTATAAACTCAGTATAGACCAGGTTATGAGGTTGCTAGGTGTTGGGTTAAGGTCACTGCAGTATAAACTCAGTATAGACCAGGTTATAATGTTGCTAGGTGTTGGGATAAGGTCACTACAGTATAAACTCAGTATAGACCAGGTTATGAGGGTTGCTAGGTGTTGGGTTAAGGTCACTACAGTATAAACTCAGTATAGACCAGGTTATAGGTTGCTAGGTGTTGGGATAAGGTCACTACAGTATAAACTCAGTATAGACCAGGTTATGAGGTTGCTAGGTGTTGGGTTAAGGTCACTACAGTATAAACTCAGTATAGACCAGGTTATGAGGTTGCTAGGTGTTGGGTTAAGTCTACAGTATAAACTCAGTATAGACCAGGTTATGAGGTTGCTAGGTGTTGGGTTAAGGTCACTACAGTATAAACTCAGTATAGACCAGGTTATGAGGTTGCTAGGTGTTGGGTTAAGGTCACTACAGTATAAACTCAGTATAGACCAGGTTATGAGTTTGCTAGGTGTTGGGTTAAGGTCACTGCAGTATAAACTCAGTATAGACCAGGTTATGAGGTTGCTAGGTGTTGGGTTAAGGTCACTGCAGTACTAAACTCAGTATAGACCAGGTTATGAGGTTGCTAGGTGCTGGGTTAAGGTCACTACAGTATAAACTCAGTATAGACCAGGTTATGAGGTTGCTGGGTGTTGGGTTAAGGTCACTACAGTATAAACTCAGTATAGACCAGGTTATGAGGTTTGCTAGGTGTTGGGTTAAGGTCACTACAGTATAAACTCAGTATAGACCAGGTTATGAGGTTGCTAGGTGTTGGGTTAAGGTCACTACAGTATAAACTCAGTATAGACCAGGTTATGAGGTTGCTAGGTGTTGGGTTAAAGGTCACTACAGTATAAACTCAGTATAGACCAGGTTATGAGGTTGCTAGGTGTTGGGTTAAGGTCACTACAGTATAAACTCAGTATAGACCAGGTTATGAGGTTGCTAGGTGTTGGGTTAAGGTCACTACAGTATAAACAGTATAGACCAGGTTATAATGTTGCTAGGTGTTGGGTTAAGGTCACTACAGTATAAACTCAGTATAGACCAGGTTATGAGGTTGCTAGGTGTTGGGTTAAGGTCACTGCAGTATAAAACTCAGTATAGACCAGGTTATGAGGTTGCTGGGTGTTGGGTTAAGGTCACTACAGTATAAACTCAGTATAGACCAGGTTATGAGGTTGCTAGGTGTTGGGTTAAGGTCACTGCAGTATAAACTCAGTATAGACCAGGTTATGAGGTTGCTAGGTGTTGGGTTAAGGTCACTACAGTATAAACTCAGTATAGACCAGGTTATGAGGTTGCTAGGTGTTGGGATAAGGTCACTACAGTATAAACTCAGTATAGACCAGGTTATAATGTTGCTAGGTGTTGGGTTAAGGTCACTACAGTATAAACTCAGTATAGACCAGGTTATGAGGTTGCTAGGTGCTGGGTTAAGGTCACTACAGTATAAACTCAGTATAGACCAGGTTATGAGGTTGCTAGGTGCTGGGTTAAGGTCACTGCAGTATACTCAGTATAGACCAGGTTATGAATGTTGCTAGGTGTTGGGTAAGGTCACTACAGTATAAACTCAGTATAGACCAGGTTATGAGGTTGCTAGGTGTTGGGTTAAGGTCACTACAGTATAAACTCAGTATAGACCAGGTTTATGAGGTTGCTAGGTGTTGGGTTAAGGTCACTACAGTATAAACTCAGTATAGACCAGGTTATAATGTTGCTAGGTGTTGGGATAAGGTCACTACAGTATAAACTCAGTATAGACCAGGTTATGAGGTTGCTAGGTGTTGGGTTAAGGTCACTACAGTATAAACTCAGTATAGACCAGGTTATAATGTTGCTAGGTGTTGGAGTTAAGGTCACTGCAGTATGAACTCAGTATGACCAGGTTATAATGTTGCTGGGTGTTGGGATAAGGTCACTACAGTATAAACTCAGTATAGACCAGGTTATGAGGTTGCTAGGTGTTGGGTTAAGGTCACTGCAGTATAAACTCAGTATAGACCAGGTTATGAGGTTGCTAGGTGTTGGGTTAAGGTCACTACAGTATAAACTCAGTATAGACCAGGTTATGAGGTTGCTAGGTGTTGGGTTAAGGTCACTACAGTATAAACTCAGTATAGACCAGGTTATGAGGTTGCTAGGTGCTGGGTTAAGGTCACTACAGTATAAACTCAGTATAGACCAGGTTATGAGGTTGCTAGGTGTTGGGTTAAGGTCACTACAGTATAAACTCAGTATAGACCAGGTTATGAGGTTGCTAGGTGTTGGGTTAAGGTCACTGCAGTATAAACTCAGTATAGACCAGGTTATGAGGTTGCTAGGTGTTGGGTTAAGGTCACTGCAGTATAAACTCAGTATAGACCAGGTTATGAGGTTGCTAGGTGTTGGGTTAAGGTCACTACAGTATAAACTCAGTATAGACCAGGTTATGAGGTTGCTAGGTGTTGGGTTAAGGTCACTACAGTATAAACTCAGTATAGACCAGGTTATGAGGTTGCTAGGTGTTGGGTTAAGGTCACTGCAGTATAAACCTGTATAGACCAGGTTATAATGTTGCTAGGTGTTGGGTTAAGGTCACTACAGTATAAACTCAGTATAGACCAGGTTATGAGGTTGCTAGGTGTTGGGTTAAGGTCACTACAGTATAAACTCAGTATAGACCAGGTTATGAGGTTGCTAGGTGCTGGGTTAAGGTCACTACAGTATAAACTCAGTATAGACCAGGTTATGAGGTTGCTGGGTGTTGGGTTAAAGGTCACTACAGTATAAACTCAGTATAGACCAGGTTATGGGGTTGCTGGGGTGTTGGGTTAAGGTCACTACAGTATAAACTCAGTATAGACCAGGTTATGAGGTTTGCTAGGTGCTGGGTTAAGGTCACTACAGTATAAACTCAGTATAGACCAGGTTATAGGGTTTGCTAGGTGTTGGGTTAAGGTCACTACAGTATAAACTCAGTATAGACCAGGTTATGAGGTTGCTAGGTGTTGGGTTAAGGTCACTACAGTATAAACTCAGTATAGACCAGGTTATGAGGTTGCTAGGTGTTGGGTTAAGGTCACTACAGTATAAACTCAGTATAGACCAGGTTATGAGGTTGCTAGGTGTTGGGTTAAGGTCACTACAGTATAAACTCAGTATAGACCAGGTTATGAGGTTGCTAGGTGTTGGGTTAAGGTCACTACAGTATAAACTCAGTATAGACCAGGTTATGAGGTTGCTAGGTGTTGGGTTAAGGTCACTACAGTATAAACTCAGTATAGACCAGGTTATGAGGTTGCTAGGTGTTGGGTTAAGGTCACTACAGTATAAACTCAGTATAGACCAGGTTATAAGGGGTTGCTAGGTGTTGGGTTAAGGTCACTACAGTATAAACTCAGTATAGACCAGGTTATGAGGTTGCTAGGTGTTGGAGTTAAGGTCACTACAGTATAAACTCAGTATAGACCAGGTTATGAGGTTGCTAGGTGTTGGGTTAAGGTCACTACAGTATAAACTCAGTATAGACCAGGTTATGAGGTTGCTAGGTGTTGGGTTAAGGTCACTACAGTATAAACTCAGTATAGACCAGGTTATGAGGTTGCTAGGTGTTGGGATAAGGTCACTACAGTATAAACTCAGTATAGACCAGGTTATGAGGTTGCTAGGTGTTGGGTTAAGGTCACTACAGTATAAACTCAGTATAGACCAGGTTATAATGTTGCTAGGTGTTGGGTTAAGGTCACTACAGTATAAACTCAGTATAGACCAGGTTATGAGGTTGCTAGGTGTTGGGTTAAGGTCACTACAGTATAGACCAGGTTATAATGTTGCTAGGGGTTGGGTTAAGGTCACTACAGTATAGACCAGGTTATGAGGTTGCCAGGTGCTGGGTTAAGGTCACTACAGTATAAACTCAGTATAGACCAGGTTATGAGGTTGCCAGGTGATGGGTTAAGGTCACTACAGTATAAACTCAGTATAGACCAGGTTATGAGGTTGCCAGGTGTTGGGTTAAGGTCACTACAGTATAAACTCAGTATAGACCAGGTTATGAGGTTGCTAGGTGTTGGGTTAAGGTCACTACAGTATAAACTCAGTATAGACCAGGTTATGAGGTTTGCTAGGTGTTGGGTTAAGGTCACTACAGTATAAACTCAGTATAGACCAGGTTATGAGGTTGCTAGGTGTTGGAGTTAAGGTCACTACAGTATAAACTCAGTATAGACCAGGTTATGAGGTTGCTAGGTGTTGGGTTAAGGTCACTACAGTTTTAACTCAGTGTAGACTAGGTTATGAGGTTGATAGATGTTGGGATAAGGTCACTACAGTATAAACTCAGTATAGACCAGGTTATGAGGTTGCTAGGTGTTGGGTTAAGGTCACTACAGTATAAACTCAGTATAGACCAGGTTATGAGGTTGCTAGGTGTTGGGTTAAGGTCACTACAGTATAAACTCAGTATAGACCAGGTTATGAGGTTGCTAGGTGTTGGGTTAAGGTCACTACAGTATAAACCCAGTATTGACCAGGTTATAATGTTGCTAGGTGTTGGGTTAAGGTCACTACAGTATAGACTCAGTATAGACCAGGTTATGAGGTTGCTAGGTGTTTGGGTTAAGGTCACTGCAGTATAAACTCAGTATAGACCAGGTTATAAGGTTGCTAGGTGTTGGGTTAAGGTCACTACAGTATAAACTCAGTATAGACCAGGTTATGAGGTTGCTAGGTGTTGGGTTAAGGTCACTACAGTATAAACTCAGTATAGACCAGGTTATGAGGTTGCTGGGTGTTGGGTTAAGGTCACTACAGTATAAACTCAGTATAGACCAGGTTATGAGGTTGCTAGGTGTTGGAGTTAAGGTCACTACAGTATAAACTCAGTATAGACCAGGTTATGAGGTTGCTAGGTGTTGGGTTAAGGTCACTACAGTATAAACTCAGTATAGACCAGGTTATGAGGTTGCTAGGTGTTGGGTTAAGGTCACTACTCAGTATAGACCAGGTTATAATGTTGCTAGGTGTTGGGTTAAGGTCACTACAGTATAAACTCAGTATAGACCAGGTTATGAGGTTGCTAGGTGTTGGGTTAAGGTCACTACAGTTTTAACTCAGTGTAGACCAGGTTATGAGGTTGCTAGGTGTTGGAGTTAAGGTCACTACAGTATAAACTCAGTATAGACCAGGTTATGAGGGTTGCTAGGTGTTGGGTTAAGGTCACTACAGTATAAACTCAGTATAGACCAGGTTATGAGGTTGCTAGGTGTTGGGTTAAGGTCACTACAGTATAAACTCAGTATAGACCAGGTTATGAGGTTGCTAGGTGTTGGGTTAAGGTCACTACAGTATAAACTCAGTATAGATCAGGTTATGAGGTTGCTAGGTGTTGGGTTAAGGTCACTACAGTATAGTATAAACTCAGTATAGACCAGGTTATGAGGTTGCTAGGGTGTTGGGTTAAGGTCACTGGTCACTACAGTATAGACCAGGTTATAATGTTGCTAGGTGTTGGGTTAAGGTCACTACAGTGTAAACTCAGTATAGACCAGGTTATAATGTTGCTAGGTGTTGGGTTAAGGTCACTACAGTATAAACTCAGTATAGACCAGGTTATGAGGTTGCTAGGTGCTGGGTTAAGGTCACTACAGTATAAACTCAGTATAGACCAGGTTATAATGTTGCTGGTGTGAGTGAGGTGTTGGAGTTAAGGTCACTACAGTATAAACTCAGTATAGACCAGGTTATGAGGTTGCTAGGTGCTGGGTTAAGGTCACTACAGTATAAACTCAGTATAGACCAGGTTATAATGTTTGCTAGGTGTTGGGTTAAGGTCACTACAGTAGCTCAGTATAGACCAGGTTTATGAGGTTGCAGGTGTTGGGTTAAAGGTCACTACAGTATAGACCAGGTTATAATGTTGCTGAGGGTTGGGTTAAGGTCACTACAGTATAACTCAGTATAGACCAGGTTATGAGTTGCTGGAGTTGTTAAGGTCACTGCAGTATAAACTCAGTATAGACCAGGTTATGAGGTTGCTAGGTGTTGGGTTAAGGTCACTACAGTATAAACTCAGTATAGACCAGGTTATGAGGTTGCTAGGTGTTGGGTTAAGGTCACTACAGTATAAACTCAGTATAGACCAGGTTATGAGGTTGCTAGGTGTTGGGTTAAGGTCACTACAGTATAAACTCAGTATAGACCAGGTTATGAGGTTGCTAGGTGTTGGGTTAAGGTCACTACAGTATAAACTCAGTATAGACCAGGTTATGAGGTTGCTAGGTGTTGGGTTAAGGTCACTACAGTATAAACTCAGTATAGACCAGGTTATGAGGTTGCTAGGTGTTGGGTTAAGGTCACTACAGTATAAACTCAGTATAGACCAGGTTATGAGGTTGCTAGGTGTTGGGTTAAGGTCACTACAGTATAAACTCAGTATAGACCAGGTTATGAGGTTGCTAGGTGCTGGGTTAAGGTCACTACAGTATAAACTCAGTATAGACCAGGTTATGAGGTTGCAAGGTGTTGGGTTAAGGTCACTACAGTATAAACTCAGTATAGACCAGGTTATGAGGTTGCTAGGTGGTGGGTTAAGGTCACTACAGTATAAACTCAGTATAGACCAGGTTATGAGGTTGCTAGGTGTTGGGATAAGGTCACTACAGTATAAACTCAGTATAGACCAGGTTATAATGTTGCTAGGTGTTGGGTTAAGGTCACTACAGTATAAACTCAGTATAGACCAGGTTATGAGGTTGCTAGGTGCTGGGCTAAGGTCACTACAGTATAAACTCAATATAGACCAGGTTATGAGGTTGCTAGGTGTTGGGTTAAGGTCACTACAGTATAAACTCAGTATAGACCAGGTTATGAGGTTGCTAGGTGTTGGGTTGCAGGTCACTCAGTATAGACCAGATTATAATGTTGCTAGGTGTTGGGTTAAGGTCACTACAGTATAAACTCAGTATAGACCAGGTTATGAGGTTGCTGGAGGTGTTGGGTTAAGGTCACTACAGTATGGCCTCCCAGTATAGACCAGGTTATGAGGTTGCTAGGTGATGGGTTAAGGTCACTACAGTATAAACTCAGTATAGACCAGGTGATGAGGTTGCTAGGTGTTGGGTTAAGGTCACTACAGTATAAACTCAGTATAGACCAGGTTACAATGTTGCTAGGTGTTGGGATAAGGTCACTACAGTATAAACTCAGTATAGACCAGGCTATGAGGTTGCTAGGTGTTGGGTTAAGGTCACTACAGTATAATCTCAGTATAGACCAGGTTATAATGTTGCTAGGTGTTGGGATAAGGTCACTACAGTATAAACTCAGTATAGACCAGGTTATGAGGTTGCTAGGTGTTGGGTTAAGGTCACTACAGTATAGACCAGGTTATAATGTTGCTAGGGGTTGGGTTAAGGTCACTACAGTATAGACCAGGTTATAATGTTGCTAGGTGTTGAGTTAATGTCACTACAGTGTAAACTCAGTATAGACCAGGTTATGAGGTTGCCAGGTGATGGGTTAAGGTCAATACAGTATGAACTCAGTATAGATCAGGTTATGAGGTTGCCAGGTGTTGGGTTAAGGCCACTACAGTATAGACCAGGTTATGAGGTGACTAGGTGTTGGGTTAAGGTCACTACAGTATAAACTCAGTATAGACCAGGCTATGCGGTTGCTAGGTGCTGGGTTAAGGTCACTACAGTATAAACTCAGTATAGACCAGGTTATGAGGTTGCTAGGTGTTTGGTTAAGGTCACTACAGTATAAACTCAGTATAGACCAGGTTATGAGGTTGCTAGGTGTTGGGTTAAGGTCACTACAGTATAAACTCAGTATAGACCAGGTTATGAGGTTGCTAGGTGTTGGGTTAAGGTCACTACAGTATAAACTCAGTATAGACCAGGATATGAGGTTGCTAGGTGTTGGGTTAAGGTCACTACAGTATAAACTCAGTATAGACCAGGTTATGAGGTTGCTAGGTGTTGGGTTAAGGTCACTACAGTATAAACTCAGTATAGACCAGGTTATGAGGTTGCTAGGTGTTGGAGTTAAGGTCACTACAGTATAAACTCAGTATAGACCAGATTATAATGTTGCTAGGTGTTGGGTTAAGGTCACTACAGTATGAACTCAGTATAGACCAGGTTATGAGGTTGCTAGGTGTTGGGTTAAGGTCACTACAGTATGACCTCAGTATAGACCAGGTTATGAGGTTGCCAGGTGATGGGTTAAGGTCACTTCAGTTTAAACTCAGTATAGACCAGGTGATGAGGTTGCTAGGTTTTTAGGTTAAGGCCACTACAGTATAAACTCAGTATAGACCAGGTTATGAGGTGACTAGGTGTTGGGTTAAGGTCACTACAGTATAAACTCAGTATAGACCAGGCTATGCGGTTGCTAGGTGCTGGGTTAAGGTCACTACAGTATAAACTCAGTATAGACCAGGTTATGAGGTTGCTAGGTGTTTGGTTAAGGTCACTACAGTATAAACTCAGTATAGACCAGGTTATGAGGTTGCTAGGTGTTGGGTTAAGGTCACTACAGTATAAACTCAGTATAGACTTGGTTATGAGGTTGCTAGGTGTTGGGTTAAGGTCACTACAGTATAAACTCAGTATAGACCAGGATATGAGGTTGCTAGGTGTTGGGTTAAGGTCACTACAGTATAAACTCAGTATAGACCAGGTTATGAGGTTGCTAGGTGCTGGGTTAAGGTCACTACAGTATAAACTCAGTATAGACCAGGTTATGAGGTTGCTAGGTGTTGGGTTAAGGTCACTACAGTATAAACTCAGTATAGACCAGGTTATGAGGTTGCTAGGTGTTGGGTTAAGGTCACTACAGTATAAACTCAGTATAGACCAGATTATAATGTTGCTAGGTGTTGGGTTAAGGTCACTACAGTATGAACTCAGTATAGACCAGGTTATGAGGTTGCTAGGTGTTGGGTTAAGGTCACTACAGTATGACCCTCAGTATAGACCAGGTTATGAGGTTGCCCGGTGATGGGTTAAGGTCACTTCCAGTTTAAAACTCAGTATAGACCAGGTGATGAGGTTGCTAGGTGTTGGGTTAAGGTCACTACAGTATAAACTCAGTATAGACCAGGTTACAATGTTGCTAGGTGTTGGAATAAGGTCACTACAGTATAAACTCAGTATAGACCAGGCTATGAGGTTGCTAGGTGTTGGGTTAAGGTCACTACAGTATAAACTCAGTATAGACCAGGTTATAATGTTGCTAGGTGTTGGGATAAGGTCACCACAGTATAAACTCAGTATAGACCAGGTTATGAGGTTGCTAGGTGTTGGGTTAAGGTCACTACAGTATAGACCAGGTTATAATGTTGCTAGGGGTTGGGTTAAGGTCACTACAGTATAGACCAGGTTATAATGTTGCTAGGTGTTGGGTTAAGGTCACTACAGTGTAAACTCAGTATAGACCAGGTTATGAGGTTGCCAGGTGATGGGTTAAGGTCAATACAGTATAAACTCAGTATAGACCAGGTTATGAGGTTGCTAGGTGTTAGGTTAAGGCCACTACAGTATAAACTCAGTATAGACCAGGTTATGAGGTTGCTAGGTGTTGGGTTAAGGTCACTACAGTATGAACTCAGTATAGACCAGGTTATGAGGTTGCTAGGTGCTGGGTTAAGGTCACTACTGTATAAACTCAGTATAGACCAGGTTATGAGGTTGCTAGGTGCTGGGTTAAGGTCACTACAGTATAAACTCAGTATAGACCAGGTTATGAGGTTGCTAGGTGCTGGATTAAGGTCACTACAGTATAAACTCAGTATAGACCAGGTTATAATGTTGCTAGGTGTTGGGATAAGGTCACTACAGTATAATCTCAGTATAGACCAGGTTATGAGGTTGCTAGGTGTTGGGTTAAGGTCACTACAGTATGACCTCAGTATAGACCAGGTTATGAGGTTGCTAGGTGTTGGGTTAAGGTCACTACAGTATAAACTCAGCATAGACCAGGTTATGAGGTTGCCAGGTGTTGGGTTAAGGTCACTACAGTATAAACTCAGTATAGACCAGGTTATAATGTTGCTAGGTGTTTGGGAGTCACTACAGTATAAACTCAGTATAGACCAGGTTATGAGGTTACTAGGTGTTTGGTTAAGGCCACTACAGTATAAACTCAGTATAGACCAGGTTATGAGGTTGCTAGGTGTTGGGTTAAGGTCACTACAGTATAAACTCAGTATAGACCAGGTTATGATGTTGCTAGGTGTTGGGTTAAGGTCACTACAGTATAAACTCAGTATAGACCACGTTATGAGGTTGCTAGGTGTTGGGTTAAGGTCACTGCAGTATAAACTCAGTATAGACCAGGTTATGAGGTTGCTAGGTGTTGGGTTAAGGTCACTACAGTATCAACTCAGTATAGACCAGGTTATGAGGTTGCTAGGTGTTGGGTTAAGGTCACTACAGTATAAACTCAGTATAGACCAGGTTATGAGGTTGCTAGGTGATGGGTTAAGGTCACTACAGTATAGACCAGGTTATAATGTTGCTAGGTGTTGGGATAAGGTCACTACAGTATAAACTCAGTATAGACCAGGTTATGAGGTTGCTAGGTGTTGGGTTAAGGTCACTACAGTATAAACTCAGTATAGACCAGGTTATGAGGTTGCTAGGTGCTGGGTTAAGGCCACTACAGTATAAACTCAGTATAGACCAGGTTATGAGGTTGCTAGGTGTTGGGTTAAGGTCACTACAGTATAAACTCAGTATAGACCAGGTTATGAGGTTGCTAGGTGCTGGGTTAAGGTCACTACAGTATAAACTCAGTATTGACCAGGTTATAATGTTGCTAGGTGTTGGGATAAGGTCACTACAGTATAAACTCAGTATAGACCAGGTTATGAGGTTGCTAGGTGTTGGGTTAAGGTCACTACAGTATAGACCAGGTTATAATGTTGCTAGGGGTTGGGTTAAGGTCACTACAGTATAGACCAGGTTATAATGTTGCTAGGTGTTGGGTTAAGGTCACTACAGTGTAAACTCAATATAGACCAGGTTATGAGGTTGCTAGGTGTTGGGTTAAGGTCACTACAGTATAAACTCAGTATAGACCAGGTTATGAGGTTGCTAGGTGTTGGGTTAAGGTCACTACCATATAGACCAGATTATAATGTTGCTAGGTGTTGGGTTAAGGTCACTACAGTATGAACTCAGTATAGACCAGGTTATGAGGTTGCTAGGTGTTGGGTTAAGGTCACTACAGTATGACCTCAGTATAGACCAGGTTATGAGGTTGCCCGGTGATGGGTTAAGGTCACTACAGTTTAAACTCAGTATAGACCAGGTGATGAGGTTGCTAGGTGTTGGGTTAAGGTCACTACAGTATAAACTCAGTATAGACCAGGTTACAATGTTGCTAGGTGTTGGGATAAGGTCACTACAGTATAAACTCAGTATAGACCAGGCTATGAGGTTGCTATGTGTTGGGTTAAGGTCACTACAGTATAATCTCAGTATAGACCAGGTTATAATGTTGCTAGGTGTTGGGATAAGGTCACTACAGTATAAACTCAGTATAGACCAGGTTATGAGGTTGCTAGGTGTTGGGTTAAGGTCACTACAGTATAGACCAGGTTATAATGTTGCTAGGGGTTGGGTTAAGGTCACTACAGTATAGACCAGGTTATAATGTTGCTAGGTGTTGGGTTAAGGTCACTACAGTGTAAACTCAGTATAGACCAGGTTATGAGGTTGCCAGGTGATGGGTTAAGGTCAATACAGTATGAACTCAGTATAGACCAGGTTATGAGGTTGCTAGGTTTTTAGGTTAAGGCCACTACAGTATAAACTCAGTATAGACCAGGTTATGAGGTGACTAGGTGTTGGGTTAAGGTCACTACAGTATAAACTCAGTATAGACCAGGCTATGCGGTTTGCTAGGTGCTGGGTTAAAGGTCACTACAGTATAAACTCAGTATAGACCAGGTTATGAGGTTGCTAGGTGTTTGGTTAAGGTCACTACAGTATAAAGTCAGTATAGACCAGGTTATGAGGTTGCTAGGTGTTGGGTTAAGGTCACTACAGTATAAACTCAGTATAGACTTGGTTATGAGGTTGCTAGGTGTTGGGTTAAGGTCACTACAGTATAAACTCAGTATATACCAGGATATGAGGTTGCTAGGTGTTGGGTTAAGGTCACTACAGTATAAACTCAGTATAGACCAGGTTATGAGGTTGCTAGGTGCTGGGTTAAGGTCACTACAGTATAAACTCAGTATAGACCAGGTTATGAGGTTGCAAGGTGTTGGGTTAAGGTCACTACAGTATAAACTCAGTATAGACCAGGTTATGAGGTTGCTAGGTGTTGGGTTAAGGTCACTACCGTATAGACCAGGTTATAATGTTGCTAGGGGTTGGGTTAAGGTCACTAATGTATAGACCAGGTTATAATGTTGCTAGGTGTTGGGTTAAGGTCACTACAGTGTAAACTCAGTATAGACCAGGTTATGAGGTTGCTAGGTGCTGGGCTAAGGTCACTACAGTATAAACTCAATATAGACCAGGTTATGAGGTTGCTAGGTGTTGGGTTAAGGTCACTACAGTATAAACTCAGTATAGACCAGGTTATGAGGTTGCTAGGTGTTGGGTTAAGGTCACTACAGTATAAACTCAGTATAGACCAGGTTATAATGTTGCTAGGTGTTGGGTTAAGGTCACTACAGTATGACCTCAGTATAGACCAGGTTATGAGGTTGCTAGGTGTTGGGTTAAGGTCACTACAGTATGGCCTCAGTATAGACCAGGTTATGAGGTTGCCCGGTGATGGGTTAAGGTCACTACAGTTTAAACTCAGTATAGACCAGGTGATGAGGTTGCTAGGTGTTGGGTTAAGGTCACTAACGTATAGACCAGGTTACAATGTTGCTAGGTGTTGGGATAAGGTCACTACAGTATAAACTCAGTATAGACCAGGCTATGAGGTTGCTATGTGTTGGGTTAAGGTCACTACAGTATAATCTCAGTATAGACCAGGTTATAATGTTGCTAGGTGTTGGGATAAGGTCACTACAGTATAAACTCAGTATAGACCAGGTTATGAGGTTGCTAGGTGTTGGGTTAAGGTCACTACAGTATAGACCAGGTTATAATGTTGCTAGGGGTTGGGTTAAGGTCACTACAGTATAGACCAGGTTATAATGTTGCTAGGTGTTGGGTTAAGGTCACTACAGTGTAAACTCAGTATAGACCAGGTTATGAGGTTGCCAGGTGATGGGTTAAGGTCAATACAGTATGAACTCAGTATAGACCAGGTTATGAGGTTGCTAGGTTTTTAGGTTAAGGCCACTACAGTATAAACTCAGTATAGACCAGGTTATGAGGTGACTAGGTGTTGGGTTAAGGTCACTACAGTATAAACTCAGTATAGACCAGGCTATGCGGTTGCTAGGTGCTGGGTTAAGGTCACTACAGTATAAACTCAGTATAGACCAGGTTATGAGGTTGCTAGGTGTTTGGTTAAGGTCACTACAGTATAAACTCAGTATAGACCAGGTTATGAGGTTGCTAGGTGTTGGAGTTAAGGTCACTACAGTATAAACTCAGTATAGACTTGGTTATGAGGTTGCTAGGTGTTGGGTTAAGGTCACTACAGTATAAACTCAGTATAGACCAGGATATGAGGTTGCTAGGTGTTGGGTTAAGGTCACTACAGTATAAACTCAGTATAGACCAGGTTATGAGGTTGCTAGGTGTTGGGTTAAGGTCACTACAGTATAAACTCAGTATAGACCAGGTTATGAGGTTGCTAGGTGTTGGGTTAAGGTCACTACCGTATAGACCAGATTATAATGTTGCTAGGTGTTGGGTTAAGGTCACTACAGTATGAACTCAGTATAGACCAGGTTATGAGGTTGCTAGGTGTTGGGTTAAGGTCACTACAGTATGACCTCAGTATAGACCAGGTTATGAGGTTGCCCGGTGATGGGTTAAGGTCACTTCAGTTTAAACTCAGTATAGACCAGGTGATGAGGTTGCTAGGTTTTTAGGTTAAGGCCACTACAGTATAAACTCAGTATAGACCAGGTTATGAGGTGACTAGGTGTTGGGTTAAGGTCACTACAGTATAAACTCAGTATAGACCAGGCTATGCGGTTGCTAGGTGCTGGGTTAAGGTCACTACAGTATAAACTCAGTATAGACCAGGTTATGAGGTTACTAGGTGTTTGGTTAAGGTCACTACAGTATAAACTCAGTATAGACCAGGTTATGAGGTTGCTAGGTGTTGGGTTAAGGTCACTACAGTATAAACTCAGTATAGACTTGGTTATGAGGTTGCTAGGTGTTGGGTTAAGGTCACTACAGTATAAACTCAGTATAGACCAGGATATGAGGTTGCTAGGTGTTGGGTTAAGGTCACTACAGTATAAACTCAGTATAGACCAGGTTATGAGGTTGCTAGGTGCTGGGTTAAGGTCACTACAGTATAAACTCAGTATAGACCAGGTTATGAGGTTGCTAGGTGTTGGGTTAAGGTCACTAGAGTATAAACTCAGTATAGACCAGGTTATGAGGTTGCTAGGTGTTGGGTTAAGGTCACTACCGTATAGACCAGATTATAATGTTGCTAGGTGTTGGGTTAAGGTCACTACAGTATGAACTCAGTATAGACCAGGTTATGAGGTTGCTAGGTGTTGGGTTAAGGTCACTACAGTATGACCTCAGTATAGACCAGGTTATGAGGTTGCCCGGTGATGGGTTAAGGTCACTTCAGTTTAAACTCAGTATAGACCAGGTGATGAGGTTGCTAGGTGTTGGGTTAAGGTCACTAACGTATAGACCAGGTTACAATGTTGCTAGGTGTTGGAATAAGGTCACTACAGTATAAACTCAGTATAGACCAGGCTATGAGGTTGCTAGGTGTTGGGTTAAGGTCACTACAGTATAAACTCAGTATAGACCAGGTTATAATGTTGCTAGGTGTTGGGATAAGGTCACTACAGTATAAACTCAGTATAGACCAGGTTATGAGGTTGCTAGGTGTTGGGTTAAGGTCACTACAGTATAAACTCAGTATAGACCAGGTTATAATGTTGCTAGGGGTTGGGTTAAGGTCACTACAGTATAGACCAGGTTATAATGTTGCTAGGTGTTGGGTTAAGGTCACTACAGTGTAAACTCAGTATAGACCAGGTTATGAGGTTGCCAGGTGATGGGTTAAGGTCAATACAGTATAAACTCAGTATAGACCAGGTTATGAGGTTGCTAGGTGTTAGGGTTAAGGCCACTACAGTATAAACTCAGTATAGACCAGGTTATGAGGTTGCTAGGTGTTGGGTTAAGGTCACTACAGTATGAACTCAGTATAGACCAGGTTATGAGGTTGCTAGGTGCTGGGTTAAGGTCACTACTGTATAAACTCAGTATAGACCAGGTTATGAGGTTGCTAGGTGCTGGGTTAAGGTCACTACAGTATAAACTCAGTATAGACCAGGTTATGAGGTTGCTAGGTGCTGGATTAAGGTCACTACAGTATAAACTCAGTATAGACCAGGTTATAATGTTGCTAGGTGTTGGGATAAGGTCACTACAGTATAATCTCAGTATAGACCAGGTTATGAGGTTGCTAGGTGTTGGGTTAAGGTCACTACAGTATGACCTCAGTATAGACCAGGTTATGAGGTTGCTAGGTGTTGGGTTAAGGTCACTACAGTATAAACTCAGCATAGACCAGGTTATGAGGTTGCCAGGTGTTGGGTTAAGGTCACTACAGTATAAACTCAGTATAGACCAGGTTATAATGTTGCTAGGTGTTGGGGTCACTACAGTATAAACTCAGTATAGACCAGGTTATGAGGTTACTAGGTGTTTGGTTAAGGCCACTACAGTATAAACTCAGTATAGACCAGGTTATGAGGTTGCTAGGTGTTGGGTTAAGGTCACTACAGTATAAACTCAGTATAGACCAGGTTATGATGTTGCTAGGTGTTGGGTTAAGGTCACTACAGTATAAACTCAGTATAGACCACGTTATGAGGTTGCTAGGTGTTGGGTTAAGGTCACTGCAGTATAAACTCAGTATAGACCAGGTTATGAGGTTGCTAGGTGTTGGGTTAAGGTCACTACAGTATCAACTCAGTATAGACCAGGTTATGAGGTTGCTAGGTGTTGGGTTAAAGGTCACTACAGTATAAACTCAGTATAGACCAGGTTATGAGGTTGCTAGGTGATGGGTTAAGGTCACTACAGTATAGACCAGGTTATAATGTTGCTAGGTGTTGGGATAAAGGTCACTACAGTATAAACTCAGTATAGACCAGGTTATGAGGTTGCTAGGTGTTGGGTTAAGGTCACTACAGTATAAACTCAGTATAGACCAGGTTATGAGGTTGCTAGGTGCTGGGTTAAGGCCACTACAGTATAAACTCAGTATAGACCAGGTTATGAGGTTGCTAGGTGTTGGGTTAAGGTCACTACAGTATAAACTCAGTATAGACCAGGTTATGAGGTTGCTAGGTGCTGGGTTAAGGTCACTACAGTATAACTCAGTATTGACCAGGTTATAATGTTGCTAGGTGTTGGGATAAGGTCACTACAGTATAAACTCAGTATAGACCAGGTTATGAGGTTGCTAGGTGTTGGGTTAAGGTCACTACAGTATAGACCAGGTTATAATGTTGCTAGGGGTTGGGTTAAGGTCACTACAGTATAGACCAGGTTATAATGTTGCTAGGTGTTGGGTTAAGGTCACTACAGTGTAAACTCAGTATAGACCAGGTTATGAGGTTGCCAGGTGATGGGTTAAGGTCAATACAGTATAAACTCAGTATAGACCAGGTTATGAGGTTGCTAGGTGTTAGGTTAAGGCCACTACAGTATAAACTCAGTATAGACCAGGTTATGAGGTTGCTAGGTGTTGGGTTAAGGTCACTACAGTATGAACTCAGTATAGACCAGGTTATGAGGTTGCTAGGTGCTGGGTTAAGGTCACTACTGTATAAACTCAGTATAGACCAGGTTATGAGGTTGCTAGGTGCTGGGTTAAGGTCACTACAGTATAAACTCAGTATAGACCAGGTTATGAGGTTGCTAGGTGCTGGATTAAGGTCACTACAGTATAAACTCAGTATAGACCAGGTTATAATGTTGCTAGGTGTTGGGATAAGGTCACTACAGTATAATCTCAGTATAGACCAGGTTATGAGGTTGCTAGGTGTTGGGTTAAGGTCACTACAGTATGACCTCAGTATAGACCAGGTTATGAGGTTGCTAGGTGTTGGGTTAAGGTCACTACAGTATAAACTCAGCATAGACCAGGTTATGAGGTTGCCAGGTGTTGGGTTAAGGTCACTACAGTATAAACTCAGTATAGACCAGGTTATAATGTTGCTAGGTGTTGGGGTCACTACAGTATAAACTCAGTATAGACCAGGTTATGAGGTTACTAGGTGTTTGGTTAAGGCCACTACAGTATAAACTCAGTATAGACCAGGTTATGAGGTTGCTAGGTGTTGGGTTAAGGTCACTACAGTATAAACTCAGTATAGACCAGGTTATGATGTTGCTAGGTGTTGGGTTAAGGTCACTACAGTATAAACTCAGTATAGACCACGTTATGAGGTTGCTAGGTGATGGGTTAAGGTCACTACAGTATAGACCAGGTTATAATGTTGCTAGGTGTTGGGATAAGGTCACTACAGTATAAACTCAGTATAGACCAGGTTATGAGGTTGCTAGGTGTTGGGTTAAGGTCACTACAGTATAAACTCAGTATAGACCAGGTTATGAGGTTGCTAGGTGCTGGGTTAAGGCCACTACAGTATAAACTCAGTATAGACCAGGTTATGAGGTTGCTAGGTGTTGGGTTAAGGTCACTACAGTATAAACTCAGTATAGACCAGGTTATGAGGTTGCTAGGTGCTGGGTTAAGGTCACTACAGTATAACTCAGTATTGACCAGGTTATAATGTTGCTAGGTGTTGGGATAAGGTCACTACAGTATAAACTCAGTATAGACCAGGTTATGAGGTTGCAAGGTTTTGGGTTAAGGTCACTACAGTATTAACCCAGTATTGACCAGGTTATAATGTTGCTAGGTGTTGGGTTAAGGTCACTACAGTATAGACTCAGTATAGACCAGGTTATGAGGTTGCTAGGTGCTGGTTTAAGGTCACTATAGTTTAACTCAGTATTGACCAGGTTATAATGTTGCTAGGTGTTGGGATGAGGTCACTACAGTATAAACTCAGTATAGACCAGGTTATGAGGTTGCTAGGTGTTTGGTTAAGGTCACTACAGAGTGGAGAGTGAAGGAGGTATCTTTCACATGGTCTACTTTTAAGTCTCTGGGTGGGACCACTGGAACAAAAACCAACCAAGATAGGGTTTAATAAGATCATCACATTGACAGAGGAGTCCATAACAATATCTCCCTTAAAACACAACAAAGTATGTTTGTAAAACGTGACTAAAATTAAACTCTTTACCTGTGGTTACAGATGCTGAGACCCATCTGCTTTGTCTTCCATCTTCTCCCTCTGTAGCCATGTTGAACTGGTACTTTTCACCAGGTTGGAGACTGATTATTTCAAGATGATGCCCCCCTTCCACTCTTGATGAGCTTGTTTCACCATCACACCCCCACGTCACTTTGAACGTCTGTGGTCCTGTCAGCCCCTGAGGAGAACTCCAGCTCAGAGACACAGAATCTAACGTCAGCAACAGGACTTGATAGTCACCAGGAGGGGGCAGCACTGGTGAAGGAATAATGAGAGAAAAACAGACTATTGATAACAGAATTACAAACACAAATGTGTATTATTCATACCAGCAGTTAAGGGACAACAATTGATATTTTACAAAATATCCTCTTAAATTGAGATTTTAATTAAATACTACAGTGAGGAAAATTATTTGATCCCTGCTGATTTTGTACGTTTGCCTACTGACAAAAAAATGATCAGTCTATAATTTTAATGGTAGGTTTATTTGAACAGTGAGAGACAGAATAACAACAAAAAAATCCAGATAAATGCATGTGAAAAATGTTAGAAATTGATTTGCATTTTAATGAGGGAAATAAGTATTTGACCCCTCTGCAAAACATGACTTAATACTTGGTGGCAAAACTCTTGTTGGCAGTCACAGAGGTCAGACGTTTCTTGTAGTTGGCCACCAGGTTTGCACACATCTCAGGAGGGATTTTGTCCCACTCCTCCTTGCAGATCTTCTCCAAGTCATTAAGGTTTCGAGGCTGACGTTTGGCAACTCGAACCTTCAGCTCCCTCCACAGATTTTCTATGGGATTAAGGTCTGGAGACTGGCTAGGCCACTCCAGGACCTTAATGTGCTTCTTCTTGAGCCACTCCTTTGTTGCCTTGGCTGTGTGTTTTGGGTCATTGACATGCTGGAATACTCATCCACGACCCCTTTTCAATGCCCTGGCTGAGGAAGGAGGTTCTCACCCAAGATTTGACGGTACATCGTCCCTTTGATGCGGTGAAGTTGTCCTGTCCCCTTAGCAGAAAAACACCCCCAAAGCATAATGTTTCCACCTCCATGTTTGACAGTGGGGATGGTGTTCTTGGGGTCATAGGCAGCATTCCTCCTCCTCCAAACACAGCGAGTTGAGTCGATGCCAAAGAGCTCCATTTTGGTCTCATCTGACCACAACACTTTCACCCAGTTGTCCTCTGAATCATTCAATGTTCATTGGCAAACTTCAGACGGGCATGTATATGTGCTTTCTTGTGCAGGGGGACCTTGCGGGCGCTGCAGGATTTCAGTCCTTCATGGCGTAGTGTGTTACCAATTGTTTTCTTGGTGACTATGGTCCCAGCTGCCTTGAGATCATTGACAAGGTCCTCCTGTGTAGTTCTGGGCTGATTCCTCACCGTTCTCATGATCATTGCAACTCCACGAGGTGAGATCTTGCATGGAGCCCCAGACCGAGGGAGATTGACAGCTCTTTTGTGTTTCTTCCATTTGCGAATAATCGCACCAACTGTTGTCACCTTCTAACCAAGCTGCTTGGCGATGGTCTTGTAGCCCATTCCAGCCTTGTGTAGGTCTACAATCTTGTCCCTGACATCCTTGGAGAGCTCTTTGGTCTTGGCCATGGTGGAGAGTTTGGAATCTGATTGATTGATTGCTTCTGTGGACAGGTGTCTTTTATACAGGTAACAAGATGAGATTAGGAGCACTCCTTTAAGAGTGTGCTCCTAATCTCAGCTCGTTACCTGTATAAAAGACACCTGGGAGCCAGAAATCTTTCTGATTGAGAGGGTCAAATACTTATTTCCTCATTAAAATGCAAATCAATTGATAACATTTTTCACGTGCGTTTTTCTGGATTTTTTGTTGTTATTCTGTCTCTCACTGTTCAAATAAACCTACCATTAAAATTATAGACTGATCATTTCTTTGTCAGTAGGCAAACGTACAAAATCAGCAGGGGATCAAATACTTTTTTCCCTTACTGGCTTCCCCAGTGATTTGACCAATGCACCCCTACTGGTGTGATGACTACTTGTGATTAATAAAGATAATTAAACTGGTAAACAAGTGGCGCAGATGCCGTTTGGTTGTTTTCAATCATCACAGATTTAGATTGAAGCTTAATGAGACGAGTGATGAGGTGACTCAAGGACTCTGACAGGTTCTCCAGATCCAATATTATTTTAATACACCACATGGAAGGGTTGCACTTCAACAAACACCTTGAAAATGTCAAGATCTACATGATTTGTATGTTGCCAACTCACAAACTTTTACAGATGCACAATTGAGAGCATCCTGTTGGGCTGTATCACCGCCTGTTACGGCAACTGCACCGCCCGCAATCGTAAGGCTCTCCAGAGGGTGGTGCGGTCTGCCCAACGCATTACCGGGACCAAACTACCTGCCTTCCAAGACATCTACAACACCGGATATCACATGAAGGCCAAAAAGATCATCAAGGACAATAACCACCCAAGCCACTGAATGTTCATCCAGCTATCTTCCAGAAGGCAAGGTCAGTACAAGTGCATCAAAGCTGGAAAACAGCTTCTATCTCAAGGCCGTCAGACTGTTAAATAGCCATCACTAGCACATTAGAGGCTGCTGCCTATAGACATAGACTAGAAATGGAAAACTGTCACTTTAATAATATTTACATATCTTGCATCTCATATGTATACTGTGTTCTATACTATGTTACTGTGTCTTAGCCCACTTGGGCTCCCGAGTGGCGCAGCGGTCTATGGCACTGCATCTCAGCCTTTGGTTCGAATCCAGGCTGCATCACATCCGGCCGTGATTGGGAGTCCCATAGGGCGGCACACAATTGGCCCAGGTTTGGCCGGGGTAGGCCGTCATAGTAAATAAGAATTTGTTCTTAACTGACTTGTTAAATAAAAATATATGTATATATTCTTAATTCCATTCCTTACTTAGATTTGTGTGTATTGGGTATATGTTGTGAAATTGTTAGATATTACTGCACTGTCGGAGCTAGAAGCACAAGCATTTCGCTACACCCGCAATAACCTCTGCTAAACACATGTATGTTACCAATTTTTTTTATTAGAATTGGTGGGTCCAAAACTGCACATACATTTGATTGGTCGACATGGGAAGGTTCCTCGGCCGTCACTACAACTGATATTTATAGAGTTGACAGGTGAAAACTACTGCCAAATATGGCATAAACATGATGTTTCACAGACAGCTAACATGGTATTAAAAGCACTGACATGGTACTTAAAACTACATGGGTCAATCTGGTCAACAACATACGTTTCAGAATGTCTTGGTCAGTTTATTCACTGGTCCAGAATGAGCAGCTAGAGGAATTTCTCTGTCAGCTTGTCTGCAACCGTTTTCAGTTTGGTTTCTGACTTCTGAACAGGAGTGAGGATCCCAACACAGTATATACATTCTACTGATTCACACAGTGCATGCATATAATATAGAATATACTGGATAAATATATTGGATATATATTGGATTAGAATAATTGAGAATATATATAGGGTAAATATAGAACCAAGGACTAGTTCTTTTATTCAACACACAACACTACCCTTATACACTTTGGCTCTTTCTCAGTTGTCTGAAATTCAGTCCTCTCCTTCACTGATCTGCCAATCAGTGCAAAAGTTTGGCTAACTGAAAGTAATTCCTCTACGGAGTTCCATCTCATATCATCATCATACTTGTCATCAACTACAGAAATCAAAATATCATCAATAACAAAATCCTTGTCAACAACAAAAATAAAATCATCATCAACTAAAATAAAAACATCAACAACAAAATGAAATCATTATCAACTAAAATAAAAATGTGTAATACCTATATATGAAAAAACAAATGCATTTGTTCACAATAAAACTTACATTAAGATTAAAATGCCAAAGGTCAAATTACAAAAACAAAAGCCATGCCAAGCCAAGCCAACTGTTTACCACTAAACGACCATGCAGTCACTTCTAATCATTAATCTGTGATCAAGGCATATCAAGCCATAGGTTAGATGGTAAGTACATGAGAGAAATATAATTATTATAATAGCTAATTAATTAACAATGGCTTACCAGCTCCGTATTTGCCTGTGTATTGTGTGTATCTAGACTAGCTCCTTATTTACCTGTGCATTGTGCTTATTTATGGACATTAGCAAGTAAAACACTCTGAATCTGTTGGTTAACTTGTTGGTGTTCACATTTACTCTTATTATCTGTATGATTTCTGAATTTAGCTCAAAGTGCTTTGTTTAAATCTACATTATGATGTTAAATGTTGTATTCCTTTCACATCATATTCAAAGCGTTTGCTATTTCATTATGGAACATCTGATATGTAAATTCCTAAGATGTCTGATAGTTTGTGGGGAGGCAGGTAGCCTAGTGGTTAGAGTGGTGGACTAGTAACCGAAAGGTTGCAAGATCAAATCCCCGAGCTGACAAGATAAAAATCTGTCGTTCTGCCCCTGAACAAGGCACTGTTCCTAGGCCGTCATTGAAAGTAAGAATTTGTTCTTAACCGACTTGCCTAGTTAAATAAAATGATGAATGCATCTGAAAATATGTTTTTCCTGCTGTAGTTGTTCTTTTCTAAATTGCATTGGGTATTGCAAGATCTGCACATTATTTCAAAAACTTTATTGAGACGACTGGTTCTACATATGGTGATTCTGTGATATGTCATTTCTGGTTGTTAAGTCTATGAAACGTCAATCATGTTTCTGGTCAACAAGTCAATATATAGCACTCCACTTTATTTCACGTTGAATGACTTTTTCAAGCTCTTCAATGCATCATCACTTGTTAATGCCTTCCAGTCCTCTGGGATGTCAGCAGGGAGTGCATGTTGTTCTTTAGCGATTGTCTCATTGAATGTGGCCATCACATACTTCCAGTAGTCTGACGCCTCCATGCTGGAATCTCCAGTTATGATCCAGTCAGGGTAATGTGTCTCGTAGTCCTTGTAGGGGTGAAATGTTTCTCCAGTCTCAGCGTTGGAGAATGATGTGTCACTAACCACAAGAGATGAACATATCTCTATTACTAATTTCTGTGACCAAATATTCCTATAACCACAGATACCTTGTGAACGGTGAATGGAGGCATGGTGTTTGGCGTGCTCTATCCCCCCTGCTTCACAAGGTACACCACAGAAGGGACATACCTTCCCACAGCCAAACAGACTGGTGAACATCTTGTCCTGAGGCTTGAATGGCAGAGATATGAGTCTCTTTTTGATGTCTCCTCCGTTGTTGTACTTAGCTGCCAGTGACAGCTCCATTTCTTCCACAAACTCAGTGAGGTAGACCGCAAACTGTTCTGTATCTGCAGTGTTCAGAATCAAGACGGAATCCAGAGTAGCGTTGAGGACCAGTTTCTCTTCAAGAGCTCTGCAGATGTTCTGAATGAATGTCTTGACATCATTTACATTTTGTAGGCCAGTTGTTTCTCTGATGTTAGAGATTGTGTAAGTGATTATCTTGACTATCTCTGAAAGATGTTTCTTCTCCAATTTCTCCAGACTGCTCTCCTCTGAGAGTTGTTGGACAATCTGGACAAACAGCCAGTCCTTCACAAAACTTTCATAATTGTCAATGTACTTTTCATATTCATCATATTCTCCAACTGTCAGGAGTTGTTTCAATATAGAGAACTGGAAAGCTCCTCTTGTGCTGTAATCCTCTGACCCTTTACCTGTCTTCACTTCATCAACCACATCAGGACCAATCATTTTGGTAACGTAGTCCTGTACAGCTGGCTGCAAACAGAGCTTTGTGAAGTCCTCAGCTTTCTTTTGGCACTGGTCTCGGTTATGAAACAAGTCTTTGAACTCAGTAAGGTACTTGCTCTTAGACAGTTCCAGACACTTCCTTGGATCATTGACTTCAATGAAATCATCATGCATCTTCTGGAACTCTCTGGCTGCTATGCCACAGATGTGTAGCTTCAGAGAAACCTCACATTCCTCACTGATTTTAACATTCTCGTGTTGCAATGTTTCATCAATCTTGTTCAGCAGCTCTTTGATGTAAGTATCATGGTAATCTGTTTTGTTTTCCACCTTCTGTGTTATAAACAACTGACACTGTGTTATGATGTTGACACAAAACTCCTGTAGTTTCTTCCTGTAATGGTTGGTATCAAAGTGCTTTAAAAAGGCCAGACATTTCTCCCCAAAACCCCCAGTTTCCACAACAAATACTTCTTTACCACAATCCACCAGGTTGTTTCTAACCACCATACTATTGACATGCCCACCCCTTGTTGATAGATTTCCACTTAACATAAAGAAGGCATCCTGAGCCACATCTCTTCTTGGGAGTCCATTGAAGTGTATCTCAGAAAGAGTTTTCTCCCACATGATTTCAAACTCTTTACTGAGGACCTCATCTGATAGACCAGATTTATTCTGTCTACATTTCTGTAACAGAGTCAGAACCTTCTTTTCCATTGTACTTGCCTGAGAGCTCTTTATGTTGTTCAGTTCTGTCATTCCCTCTTTGATCTCAACAGCTCCTTGCAGTTTGTTCCTCACTGTGTTTTCTGTCTCTCGTCTCAGAGTTTTGGCACTGGACACAAAGTCCTCCTTGTATTTTTCTACCAGATTGACATGGCCATCTTGCTTTTCAAAGTATTTCACTAGATTGTCTTGAATTTCCTTTTCTCCCAATGACAGTTTCCCAGATGCTTCTATCATCAACTCATTTAGTACTTCTCTTATGGACCTCTGGGGATGTTGATCTGTCATGACAATATTGGATATTTTAGTTTCAGCACTCACCATCCATTTATACATCTCCTTCTGGAAGGCCCATTCCCAACCATTATACTCAGAGCATAAACTAGAGTATGCATCTGCAACCAAGCTGTTTCTGAAACTAAAGATGAATTTCTCAAATTTCACTGCCTCCCACAGGCTTTGTGTCCACTTCAAGAAATGTGTCAAGTCATCATTTCTCTGGAATTTTCTGAAATCTTTCATCAAGGTCTTCTTGAAGCCGTACACTGCCTCACTGTATCCAGCATTGACTGGGGCCATAGGGGGAGTCCCATGCCAGAGTCCTGGGATGTAGCAGCTGCTTGTGTCTGGATCATACTCCATCACGTCAGTGAATTTGGTGATATTCTCCTTGTTCTCCATTCTGGCTGCTGCCAGGGTCATTTCATTCAACTGTTCCAACAACTTCTTCCTGTCCCTCATGTTGTTGTCATGAGCAGACATGTCTGACACATTCTGGTGCACAAAATGACATAACGGCTTCTTCCCTACTTCCTTCATCCTGATGAAAGCATGAACTACAATCTGTAGAATGTCTTTCATCTCTGTGTAGTTCTCCATGGCGATGTTGACAATCGTGACATCACTGAGTCCAATCACCAGTGTGGCCAGTTCATTGTCATGTTCATGGCTATCATCTAGTTGAGCCAACTCTGGTGATTTCAACCCCTCTGTGTCAATGATCATGATGAAGTCACATTTCAGCTCCTCCTTGAGTTCTTTGTTGACTTTAATCAGTAGCATGAAGGCCCCTCTGGTGCATCTTCCACTGCTGACAGCAAACTGGACCCCAAACATGGTGTTGAGGAGAGTGGACTTCCCAGTGCTTTGGACCCCTAAAACTGTGACCACCCGGATCTTGCTGTTGGATTGGACCAGAGTATGAAGCTGAGTCAGTACAGATGATATCCACTTCAGAGGGATATTTGATGCATCTCCATCCACAAGCTCAATGGGGAAACCATCCAACAGCATCTGAGCACACAATCCAGGGAGATGCTCCATCTGTTTCCTTTGTAGGCTACTTTCAGGGAGGGAGCAGGCAGCTTCATATGACTGGCCCAACTCACGCAGGAAGTGTTCAAGACCCAAGGAACAGTCAGATAATTGCTTATCCAAATGTTTAATGTCGTCTTTTTTCTCCGGAGAATATTGACAAAGAACTTTGTACCGGTCCCGCAAAGCAGACAGGTTCTGCCGTGACAGATTGTCCAGATTTATCCGCATCCATTTGAGGAAATAGGATCGCTCAGCTCCTGATTTTGACATTCCTAAAATGAAGCTTGCCATTGCATTTGACATGTCACATTTATGTTGCTTCTTTCTCAGTTCTTTCTCCTTTTTTGCCAGAGAGCTCTTGTAGTGTTCAATGTCTTGATCCCCTGCTTTTCTAAGTCTACACCTCTCTTTTTCTAACTGGGAAAGCTCTTTCCAGATTTGCCCTTGTAAGGGTAGCTGTTCACATTTGAATTTAATTGTGTCTTTGATGCTCCTGGTGATTTCATCTGCCATCTTCCTGGCACTCTGACACTCATCCCCGTCTTCATCAACCAGAATCCCAAACTGATGAGCCACGTCAACCATGTTTTCAATTGTCAATCTGTTTTTTCTTTTTTCGATGATGTCACCCACAGATGTCTGCAGAGTTTTGACAAATTCTGCATCATTCTGCTTCTTCTTCACAATCACATTTGTTGGGTTGACACTGTAATTTGTGATCATTTTCTTCAATGTGTCCACCCTGAATGTTTTATTCTGAGAGTTGACAACCAGAAATAACTCTGCTTTGGTGATTTTGCCTTTCAAAACCTTGAAATCTGCCTCGAAATCATTAATGAAAATGTAAACTGCAGCTGATGTTTGACACAGAAAGGAGAACTGTGTTTCAAAGGACCTGATGTCTCCTCTGAGATTGGCCACTGCCACAGGCTTAGTGAACATGTCTATGTTTCTGTTACCACAGGGAAAGTACCAGCTGATTTCAACCAGTCCATTTGCGATTTGCAAAGGGACATTTCCACATTCCATATCATGATGAACAAATGTGTCATGGTACTGTTGAGGGTTACTGAGCAACTTGTTCAAAATATGAGACTTGGACAAGCTACTCTCTCCTAACCTAACAAAGGACACCATAGGAATATCAGAGACAACAATTCTCTCCTCCACAAAAGCATTTGTGGCCATTTGGGAAGAGGGTCTAAACTTCCTCACTATGTCCCTCAAGGCCCACAGCATCAGAGTGCTTTGTTTTGCTTCACAGTTGGGCAGAAGGAGAGGAACAGCAAACTGACACATGGACATTTTCTGGACCATCTCCTGCTGCAGGAAACCATCTGAACACAGAAACAGGGCAGTTATCAGGTCCAGTGGATTAATAACATTGCTACTATCAGTGTCAGTGTCCAGGTTGTCTACACCATAATAGGAAACCTCCTGGTCAGTGGTCAGACATTTCACACTCCTAGCATTTACATTTGCCATCATTAATTTCTTAAGGAAGGCCCCTGGAAGTGACTGCATAGTGGTAAGTGGTTCATCTGATGTAGTATTAGCATTTATCTCAAGGACAGTACTTAACGTCAGCTTGTTTTCATAATGATCTTCTAGTCCAGTCTTTGACAACAGCTCCCTGAGACAGGATCCTGTAAATAAAAATGAAAAGAAAGCCATGATTACAAATCCTCTTCAACGTGTATCAGAAAAGCACACTAACAGGTGTTTTATACTGTACTTTGGATGAAGTTAAAGCAAGCAGAGGCAGACCATCTCTGTGACACAATGACTCATAGAAATGGAAGCAAGCATTTAAATGTGAATTCAGATACAGCAAGAGCTGTGAATCCATTGAGCTCCTTAACTCCTAAGGGTGCTATTATGATATCAGATACAGTATGGTAATTTCTGTTTGGATACATTTGGAAGCATCCATTTTACTGCAACACCAATGAAATATCCATTCAATGGAGAAAATGTCAGCTAACTGTGTTTATTGTGATAGAACTATATCAGTATCTCTTTACATTACAGCATGGAATAAAGGTACAATAACATGTCCTGTTTCTAGAGCTATATCAGTATCTCTATACATTACAGCATAGAATAAAGGTACAATAACATGTCCTGTTTCTAGAGCTATATCAGTATCTCTTTACATTACAGCACGGAATAAAGGTACAATAACATGTCCTGTTTCTAGAACTATATCAGTATCTCTATACATTACAGCATGGAATAAAGGTACAATAACATGTCCTGTTTCTAGAGCTATATCAGTATCTCTATACATTACAGCATGGACTAAAGGTACAATATAATGTCCTGTTTCTAGAGCTATATTAGTATCTCTATACATTACAGCATGGAATAAAGGTACAATATCATGTCCTGTTTCTAGAGCTATATCAGTGTCTCTATACATTACAGCATGGAATAAAGGTGGGTCTTCCAAACGGACAATGACCCCAAGCATACTTCCAAAGTTGTGGCAAAATGGCTTAAGGACAACAAAGTCAAGGTATTGGAGTGGCCATCACAAAGCCCTGACCTCAATCCTATAGAAAATGTGTGGGCAGAACTGAAAAAGCGTGTGCAAGCAAGGATGCCTACAAACCTTACTCAGTTACACTATCTCTGTCAGGAGGAATGGGCCAAAATTCACCAACTTATTGTGGGAAGCTTGTGGAAGGCTACCCGAAACGTTTGACCAAAGTTAAACAATTTAAAGGCAAGGCTACCAAATACTAATTGAGTGTATGTAAACTTCTGACCCACTGGGAATGTGATGAAAGAAATAAAAGCTGAAATAAATCATTCTCTCTACTATTATTCTGACATTTCACTTTAGTGGTGATACTAACTGACCTAAAACAGGGACATTTTACTATGATTAAATGTCAGGAATTGTGAAAAACTGAGTTTAAATGTATTTAGCTAAGGTGTCTGTCAACTTACGACTTCAACTGTACTTGTCCAAAATTGTAATCAGTAACGTAATTTTTTGATTACCCAAACTCAGTAACGTAATTGAATTACTTTCCCTTACGTTGAGATTACTTTCCTCTTAAGCGGCGCAGGTTAGAAGCTGGCACAGCCCCCAAATCATAAAATCAGATTTGAATTCTTAACCATAAACTTAACCACACTGCTAACCGTAGTGCCTAATCCTAACCTTGAACAAAGAACACAATGTATCCAATTCTGACTTTGAAGCTGGCCTATCTAGTGAAAATTTCTCAGTCAAAAATTCCTCAGACAAAAAATGAATGTTACCACATCTATTGTAGGGTAAATCAATGCGTGGATGTTGCATTTTACTTTATGTGTTGGTTATGTAGGCTTTTTGTAAGCCATTGCTTTCTACTACAGATAATAATATGATTAGGCTATATTTACATGATATTTCTTCAGTCTGACAGATTTCCATGTCAGATCAGCACTATGCTACGGTTGCAAGAGCTAATTTGTGACCCGTTTCAGGAAGCTATGCATATGTTGCATGCCACTACTTCACAGGAGAGGCATTTAAACATCACTATTTTTTTATCAAAATGTTTTTTTTGGGCAGAATTGCGTTCTGTACCATTTGAACTTTCATGTGCCTTAATAACAAACTTGTATGCCATGTGTAAATACGGATACAATTGTTAAATTACGAGCCTAGTTGGTTTGTCCAAGTTAGCCAGGTGTCTGGTGATTACCGCCATCTATTGTATTTCATAAACATGTGTACATGTCTAGACAGTAGTAACACATCCACTTAGCTAGATGTGGCTGGGGGTGATTATAGCATTTATTTCACGTGACCCATCAATTTAGTGTCTGGGTAAGCTTCAATACTGATCAAAATATAAACGCAACATGCAACAATTTTTTATATTTTACTGAGTTACAGTTCATAGAAGGAAATAAGTTAATTGAATAAAGTCATTTGGCACTAATCTATGGATTTCACAGGACTGGGCAGGGGTGCAGCCATGGTTGTGCCTGGGAAGGCATAGGCCCCCCACTTGGGAGCCAGGTCCACCCAATGGGGAACCAGGCCCATTGGGTGAAAGGGCTTTATTACAGAAATACTCCTCAGCACCACACATTTCTGGGATATTTTATTTCAGCTCATGATAAATGGAACCAACACTTTACATGTTGAGTTTATATTTTTGTTCAGTATAATAATATTTATACAATATTTTTATCTTGACAATTAAATGTTTTTATATTATTACTATGCAAATCTGCAAGTAACCATTTCACTGTACCGTTTACACCTTCCGTATCCTGTACATGTGACAAATAAACGTTGATTTGATTTGATATAGTGTGTGTTTACCAGAGATGGTAATGTGAAGAACAACCTGACCGGCACCAAAGTCAGATTAGGATATAGACCAAGGACTAGTGCATTTTACAACTTTTTTTTGCTGCTACTTTCAACAGTTAATCTTTGGTTGTTGTTGCAACAGTGGACAGACGACTTTTACGCGATATGCATTTTAGCACTCAGTGGTCCCGCTCTGTGAGCTTGTGTGGCCTACTTAGCAGCTGAGCCATTGTTGCTCCTAAACGTTTCCACTTCACAATAACAGTACTTACAGTTGACCGGGGCAGCTCTAGCAGGGCAGAAGTTTGACGAACTGACTTGTTGAAAATGTGGCATCCTATGACAGAGTCACGTTGAAAGTCACTACTGCCAATGTTTGTCTATGGAGAGTGCATGGCTGTGTGCTTGATTTCATACACCCGTCAGCAATGGGTGTGGCTGAAATAGCCAAATCCACTAATTTAAAGGGGTGTCCACATACCTTTGTATATATAGTGTAGGTTGCACAGCTCATGCTACACATGCTTAAAACTCACACATACAGTAGTGTACATTCTTGTAATGGCAGAATGACTTTATCTGTTCCATTTAATCATATCTAAAGTGTGCTTTCTGCCATAGCTAGACATAATGATCTGGTTTCTGCCATAGCTAGACATAATAATCTGGTTTCTGCCATAGCTAGACATAATGATCTGGTTTCTACCATAGCTAGACATAGTGGTCTGGTTTCTACCATAGCTAGACATAGTGATCTGGTCTCTACCTTAGCTAGACATAGTGGTCTGGTTTCTGCCATAGCTAGACATAATGATCTGGTTTCTACCATAGCTAGACATAGTGGTCTGGTTTCTACCATAGCTAGACATAGTGGTCTGGTTTCTACCATAGTTAGACATAGTGGTCTGGTTTCTGCCATAGCTAGACATAGTGCTCTGGTTTTTGCTGCTCTGGGGGATTGGTATAGCTTACCACTCACTGCTTGTAGGTAATTTAATATAATGTTGCTTTGCTTGGGAAGTGAGCTACCCTGAAGGAGCAGAGCTTATATCGCCAAGACTTTCATCATTCATTCTTCCATAAATGGTTAAACATATTTATTTATGGTGTTTCCTTTCTGAAATGCAAGTTATTTGAAAAATAAAATGTATATTAATTTGGCTGATGAATAACCCAAAACTACAACAGTTAGTTGAATTAGTCTAAATATATAAACATAAGCACCTGGTTTGGAGGGCTCTTGGATATCAATCATAATAAAGTATAAAGCCTTCAATTAAATACATTAGAGACATGGAACCACGTCAACATTAGAGTAGACCACTTTTGCAGCTTAAAAATTACTAACATAATGTAATGCAGAAACACTAGATATCCAGTTATTATACGTGTAGTAACTTTGTAATTATTGCAATAGCAACATTGTTGTTACACAGGACTTTGGACATCTTCATAATTGCATACTAATGGAGTTATTACATACGTTGAATATGGAACAGTCACTATTCCTCTTGTACAGTAGTTGCAAAAACTCTCAACTAATTGCTATGCAATTAAAATGCAATTACCAAAGTATTATGTAGCAACATGCTAATGAAATGTTGCTCCAAAAGTAATGACTGTTTTATTACACAGGCACAAGAACAGTTTAATGTTAAGTGTTACTGAGAATGCTAACAGTAACAAAATATCACTATTAATTAAGTGTCGAAAGGAAACAAAATATCCCATAACTGCCTTCTTGAATCAACTACAGCCAAAGTAGGTGGAAAATTATTTTGTTTTCTGAGTAAACTGTACCTTTTAAAGATTGTATAGTGTGTGTTTGAAACACTTACCCTCAGATGGACACAGAGGTTTGAAATTGTTTTTGCTAATTATCCAACTTTCTTTTACAATGTTTGTAAATGCCTTTGAATTATCCTGCAGTATTTTCAGGTATCATAAAATTAGTTGCAGCTTTCAACCTTTTCAGTGGAATGTTGAAAGAGTCATACAGTAGTTGAGTTTCACAAAATATTTATACTTATCTGTACAAAATGTTAATTGGTTTGACTTGAGTATGTACACCTGGGGCAATGGATATTAATTAACAAAATGTTGAGATAGAAATGTATTGTGTAGATCCAATATCACTGTAAGATTGATTGAAATAGTATAGGACATTGTGTGTGCTTCTTCAACATGCAGTTCCAGAAACAGTCCTCCCACTAGTTGAAGGCAGCCAATCCAATAGTTTCAGAAAAGTAGTCACTTCCTATATTCAAATATATATTTTTAAGTAGTTCCTGTGTCAGATCTGTACAAAAATAGTTTTCAAAAGTACTCACTTTCTGAGATAATATGGGATTCAAATAGTTGTAGTCACCTCAAAAGTAACTATTTCTTCCCACAATTTTTCCAAGTGCTTTCTGCCAGATACTGTACCTTTAAATCCCATGCTCACACAAACAGTCGTGGCCAAAAATATTGGCACCCATGCACTTTTTTCAAGTTACTCACAATTTTCCCCCAAAAAAGTTGAAATTGAGTATTTGGTCTCCAACTCTTTATTTCACTGTTACTATTACAGAACCCTTGTTTTTTATTCAGAATTTAAATCAGAAAATTAACAGAAATGGCATTGACAAGATTATTGACACCCCAGACTTAATATTTGGTAGCACAGCCTTTGGTCAAAATAACTGCAATCAAGTGCTTGCTATAGCCAACGATGAGTTTCCTGCACAAGTACTGGCAGTTTGGCCTGATTTGAAGTGTGCCTTCTCCCAACTGCTGTTTTCAGATCTGTCCACAAGTTTTCAATGGGATTTAGATCTGGAGTCGTTGCTGGCCACCTCAGAACAGTCCAGCATTTTGTCTTGAACCATTCCTGTGTTCTTTTTGAAGTGTGTTTGGGGTCATTGTCCTGCTGGAAGACCCAGGACCTTTGACGGAGACCCAGCTTTCTGACACTGGTTCCAACATTGTGCTCCAAAAAGCCTTGGTATTCTTCTGATTACAAGTCTGCAGTCTGATTTTCTTCTGTCTCTCTCAGCATGGGTTCCTCCTCGATCTCCTACCATGTAACCCCCTTTCATTGAGTTGGCGACAAATGGTGCTATCTCCACCCTTTGAACAATCCTTCGCTGCAATCTTCCATCAAGTTTTCTGTTGCGGCCACATCCAGGGAGATTGGCTACAGTGGCATGGGCCTTAAACTTCTTGATAACATGATGTACGGTGGAAACAGGAACATCAAGGTCTCTGAAGATGGACTCATGCTTGATCATGCTTGGCTACAATCTTGTGTCTTGACCTCCTCAGATAATGGTCTGGTTTTCTTGCTTTTTTCCATTCTCATTGCGATACACACAGTGACACAAAACAGCAAAACAGGACAATGAGTCCTTTTCTCTAGTCAAACTGGTTGAATGAGTGATTTTTATATTGCAGGCACCTGCAACTCACCGCAGGTGAGCTCAATTCCAAGGTAAAGGAGAATCACCTGCCTGAAATCTAATTTTTTCTAACTACTTCTAAAAGGTGCCAATAATATTGTACGGGACATTTTTAGGATTTCTTTGTGGAATAAGCTAACATTTAGTAAATTATAAAACATTTTTTGTTATGTGTTCAACTGCAAACTAACTAAAGACATGCATATGTGGACAACAAAATCTTTTTTAATTTCAACAGTTTTCTGGAAGAAATGGTGCATTATTTGAAAGAAGTGCAAATGTGCCAACATTTCTGGCCACGACTGTACATTATGATTATTTCATAGTCATTTTGATAACTAGTTCAAGTTGAATGAACAGTGACACCAGACATAATACTTAGATAGGGTACTTCCTTACTTACTAAAGGAAAATACATTATTGTCAGTGCTACAGCATAATCACAAATAGAACAATGAGACAGATATTTTCACCGGATGTATGAATGTGAAGCATCCGCTTGGCGTTTCCACTCACCAAATATGGTAGTGAGAGGAAGTGGTGGGACAAGTTGAAAATAGATGGATTTTGCCTGACATTCTGCAAATTTCCTCATCAATAAAACATTTGATCTCCATACGGTTTTCTGTTCACAAACTACAATCTGTTACGAACAGAGTGGAATAGATTTTATAGACTTTACCCTTTGCCAAAGTTTAAAAAAAGTATTTTTTAGGAGTGCAAAGGCAAAATGAGTTATTGCGGATGCGCACTTCACAGAGTAGGCGTTCCCTAACGGAAATATGCAAATGCTACTAGAACGCGCCAATAGGATCTTGCTAGCTCGTGCTTGGTTCTGCCCACCTCCTTGCTTTGTTCTGCACAATATAGCTAATTTGTTCCCATTTGAAACAGCAAGCTGTCGTCTATCTTGGTTTAGTTATAAAAAATATTTGGTTAAACTCTAGAAATATAATACAGGAGGAAAAGTAGAATAGTTGTTCAAAAGTATTAAAGCCGGTTTAAAATGTATGTGATGAAAAAAGCTAAGTGATTGTGCTATGGTAAGTTAGTATCAAAGATGCGCTGCTGCAAAATGTTTTGCCATAGCGCAAAAAAAAGAGGCTGAATTTATATATTTTACATAAAAATGTTTTTTTTTTACTGCAAAACTAGCAAATTCACCATCAAATGTATCTCATCAGTGAAGACACTGTACCTTTACATCCCAAGCCGACACATTCATTATGATTATAGTCATTTTAAGAACGAGTTAACATTTAATAAACTTTGACACCAGAGATAATACTTCAGTAATGTAATCCCTTACTTGTGGTGAGGGTTGTTGATGCCAGTTGACTTTGCAGTCCATTTTCCAGCACAGTACAGACAGTGACAGAGTACTGAGTACCACCTTGCAGGTCAGAGAGAGTGATGCTGTGTGAAGATGTGGTAGTGATGTGTGGTTCTGTCCCTGGACAGTGGTAGGAGATCTGGTAATGATGTTGGGTTTGGTCCAATCCTGGTGGCTGGCTCCAGCTAACAGCAGCTGATGTGGTGTCCACTGAGTCAACCGTCAGCTGGTCTGGAGCAGGAAGTACTAAGGGAAAATACAATCATTAATAAATGAAAGGGTTCCGCTACATGCGTTTAACAACTTCACTATGCCTCTGCTCAATTTTAGGCACCATGGCAAAAAAAAACAAAAAATAACAATGCTGTAATTATAAATACTCTCCACAATAACTAATCTTTTACACTGTACTTTGGATAAACCTAATGCTATCAGTCCAGAGAACCCAGGAAAATGTGGCTTTTCATTTAATTGACTTTCACTTGTTTGCATGTCCAGCCCTTATATTTATCCTCAAAATTAAGTGTTTAACCATTTTCTTTTCAGGACAACCAGGGCTACAAGTAGAACACAAAAAAACGACATAAACCGTTGCATCCATGAGTGTTGTTGACAAGTGTCAATACAGAAAATGTGGGCTGCAGTAGCAAAAAAAGCTGAAATAAATTGATTTATATTTATGCTGTTTGTACAGAAAGTGTTTTCTCAAAGGGAAATTAATATCCAATTCTTCAGTGACAACTGTGTGGAATTTGGAGTTTGTGACAGCAACTATGTGAGCTTATTACAGTATTATAGACACTATGTCCTGGGATTTCCTATGATCTTCTATGAAGACCTCGTCACTTTCTAACAACTTTTGTGTAGCTTGTGAGCATCACAGAGCAAAACATGTTACTTGTGAGTGCTCGTGAAAGTCTCAGCTTTCCAAAGATAGCGTTTCATTGTTTGTAGCTCAAACCATTCAGACTCAACAGACGTTTCTGAAAAAAGACCCGGCTCTAGGAACCCTCGTGATCCACCCTTTTCTCACAAACACTGGTTGATACCAATGGATGCAGAAGAAATAGACAGATCCAAATGGTACAACCCAGGAGTCTGTACACAATTGTTAAAAGGGTTTAAAAGTACTAAATCAGGCAGGTGTGACATTTTTTTTAATATATTTCTTATTTCACCTTTATTTAACCAGGTAGGCCAGTTGAGAACAAGTTCTCATTTACAACTGCGACCTGGCCAAAATAAAGCAAAGCAGTGCAACACAAACAACACAGAGTTACACATGGAATAAACAAACATACAGTCAATAATACAACATGAAAAGCCTACATACAGTGTGTGCAAATGAGGTAAGACAAGGGAGGTAAGGCAATAAATAGGCCATAGTGGCGAAATAATTCAAATATAGCAATTAGACACTGGAGTGATAGATGTGCAAAAGATGAGTGTGCAAGTAGAGATACTGGGTTGCAAAGGAGCAAAATAAATAAAATAGATAACATTATGGGGATGAGGTAGTTGGATGAGCTATTTACAGATGGGCTATGTAAAGGTGCAGTGATCTGTGAGCTGCTCTGACAGCTGCTGCCTAAAGTTAGTGAGGGAGATATGAGTCTCCAGCTTCAGTGATTTGTGCAGTTCGTTCCAGTCATTGGCAGCAGAGAACTGGAAGGAAAGGCAGCCGAAGGAGGAATTGGCTTTGAGGGTGACCAGTGAAATATACCTGCTGGAGAGCGTGCTACAGGTGGGTGCTGCTATGGTGACCAGTGAGCTGAGATAAGGCGGGGCTTTACCTAGCAAAGACTTATAGATGACCTGGAGCCAGTGGGTTTGGCGATGAATATGAAGCGAGGGCCAGCCAACGAGAGCATACAGGTCGCAGAGGTGGGTAGAATATGGGGCTTTGGTGACAAAACGGATGGCACTGTGATAGACTGCATCCAATTTGCGGAGTAGAGTGTTAGAGGCTATTTTGTAAATGACATTGACGAAGTCAAGGATCGGTAGGATAGTCAGTTTTACGAGGGTATGTTTGGCAGCATGAATGAAGGATGCTTTGTTGCAAAATTGGAAGCCTATTCTAGATTTCATTTTGGATTGGCGATGCTTAATGCGAGTCTGGAAGGAGAGTTTACAGTCTAATCAGACACCTAGATATTTGTAGTTGTCCAAATATTCTAAGTCAGAACCGTCCAGAGTAGTGATGCTGGATGGGCGGGCAGGTGTGGGCAGCGATCGGTTGAAGAACATGCATTTAGTTTTACTTGCATTTAAGGAGAGTTGTACGGCATTGAAGCTTGTCTGGAGGTTAGTTAACACAGTGTCCAAAGAAGGGCCAGAAGTATACAGAATGGTGTCGTCTGCATAGAGGTGGATCAGAGAATCACCAGCAGCAAGAGCGACATCATTGATGTATACAGAGAAAAGAGTCGGCCCGAGATTTGAACCCTGAGGCACCCTCATAGAGACTGCCAGAGGTCCGGACAACAGGCCCTCCGATTTGACAGACTGAACTCTGTCTGAGAAGTAGTTGGTGAACCAGGCGGGGCAGTCATTTGAGAATCCAAGGCTGTTGAGTCTGCCGATAAGAATGTAGTGATTGACAGAGTCGAAAGCCTTGGCCAGGTCGATGAATACTGCTGCACAGTATTGTCTCTTATCGATGGCGGTTATGATATTGTTAGGACCTAGAGCGTGGCTGAGGTGCACCCATGACCAGAAAGGAAACCAGATTGCATAGCGGAGAAGGTACGGTGGGACTCGAAATGGTCGGTGATCTGTTTGTTAACTTGGCTTTCGAAGACCTTAGAAAGGCAGGGTAGGATAGATGGGACTCATTGGGTTAAAGCAAGCATAGGTACACCAAGTCCTTGACAAAATGACTCACAGGAGTGGAAGAAACAATGAACTCAGATATTATTATTTTTTTAAATTCATTTCAGCACAAAACTGCATTGTGAGATCTTGATAGGGAAATGTGTATGTTTAAGTAGTGACTAGAATATTCCGCCCTGGAAATATATAACAGTGTGTAATGGTGTTACAGTTATAAGACAATAATCCAATAATGTGTGTGTGTCTAGAACTTTTTAGAGACTAGGACATGGTGTTACTATCTTGCAATGTAAGTAGGGTGTATTTGGGAGAACAAATGGCTGCTCTTGGAACCAACTACAGAAAAGAGGCCTTCCCACCCTCGGGAGGGGAGGAACTGTTAGAAACTGTCTAGCTTGAAATATGTTGCAGAAGTGATAAGCCATGAATGTGTACTGTGGAAAAATAGAGTCGCTTAAAGCAGGGTGGAGTTCGTTTGTATGTAGCTTATTTGTATGTACAATATAAAAATACCCATTTTAAGAAACGAGCTCTCGTAAATAAGAATTCTGATCCTTGTAGCTGCGTTTCCGTCTGTTTCATTTTAACCAAAGTTTTACGACGAGTAGTTAATTAAAAGTTCAGTTAGAACATTGAGAACAAAATTCTCGTGACAGAACTAGAGAATTTACCATCATTCATTTCTCATCAGGGAAGATTCTGTATCTTTACATCCCATAATGACACATCTACGATGATTTGTTTATAGAGTCCTTTTGATAACTCGTTAAGGTTTAATAAACTTTGACACCAGAGATAATACTTAAGTAATGTAATCCCTTACTTGTGGTGAGGGTTGTTGATGCCAGATGACTTTGCTTTCCATTTTCCAGCACAGTGCAGACAGTGATAGAGTACTGAGTACCACATTGCAGGTTTATATGTACATACTCGTATTCATTCCTTTACTCTTGTGTGTATAAGGTAGTTGTTGTGAATTTGTTAGATTACTTGTTAGATACTACTGCATGGTTGGAACTAGAAGCACAAGCATTTCGCTACACTCGCATTAACATCTGCTAACCATGTGTATGTGACAAAGAAAATGTGATTTGATTTGGTTAAAGCAAGCAGAGGGACACCAAGTCCTTGACATAATTACTCTCTAGATTGGAAGAAACAATGAACTCAGATAGTCTTATTATTATTTTGAAAATTCATTTCAGCACCAAACTGCATTGTGAGAACTGGAGAATTTACCATCATATATTTCTCATCAGGGAAGATACTGTACCTTTACATGCCATACTGACAGATCTACTATGATTCATTTATAGAGTCCATTTGATAACTAGTTAAGGTTTAATAAACTTTGACACCAGAGATAATACTTCAGTAATGTAATCCCTTACTTGTGGTGAGGGTTGTTGATGCCAGTTGACTTTTCTTTCCTTTTAACAGCACAGTGCAGACAGTGATAGAGTACTGAGTACCACATTGCAGGTCAGAGAGAGTGATGCTGTGTGAAGATGTGGTAGTGATGTGTGGTTCTGTCCCTGGACAGTGGTAGGAGATCTGGAAATTATGTTGGGTTTGGTCCAATCCTGGTGGCTGGCTCCAGCTAACAGCAGCTAATGTGGTGTCCACTGAGTCAACAGTCAGCTGGTCTGGAGCAGGAAGTACTAAGGGAAAATGCATTCATTAATAAAAGAAAGGTTTCCGCTATATGCATTTAGCAACTTCGCTATGCCACTGCTCAATTGTTGCCACCATGGCAAAAAAAAAACAGAAATAACAATGCTGTAATTATAAATACTCTCCACAATAACAAGTGTTTAACACTGTACTTTGATAAACTTAACCCTATCAGTCCAGAGAACCCAGGAAAATGTGGCTTTTCATTTAATTATCGTTCATTTGTTTGCATGTCCAGACCTTATATTTAGCCTCAAAATGAAGTGTTTAACCATTTTATTTTCAGGACATCCAGAGCTACAAGTAGAACACAAAAAAACTACATACAGCATGGCATTCATGAGTGTTGTTGACAAATGTCAATACAAAAAATGTGGGCTGCAGTAGCAAAAGTAACTTAAATTATTATTTTATATTTATGAAAAACAGCTTCTACCTCAAGGCCATCAGACTGTTAAACAGCCATCACTAACATTGAGTGGCTGCTGCCAACATACTGACTTAAATCTCTAGCCACTTTAAATAATAGGAATTGGATGTAACAAATGTATCACTAGCCACTTTTAACAATTTTGTATATAATGTTTACATATCCGACATTACTCATATCAAATGTATACACTGTACTCTAAACCATCTACTGAATCTTACCTATGCCGTTTGGCCATCGACTCAAATCTCTAGCCACTTTAATAATTATAATTGGATGAAATAAATGTATCACTAGCCACTTTAAACAATGACATTTATATAATGTTTACATATCCTACATTACTCATCTCATATGTATATACTGTAGTCCATACCATCTACTGCATCTTGCCTACGCCGGTCAGCCATCGCTCATCCATATATTTATATGTACATACTCGTATTCATTCCTTTACTCTTGTGTGTATAAGGTAGTTGTTGTGAATTTGTTAGATTACTTGTTAGATACTACTGCATGGTCGGAACTAGAAGCACAAGCATTTCGCTACACTCGCATTAACATCTGCTAACCATGTGTATGTTACAAATAAAATTGGATTTGATTTGGTTAAAGCAAGCAGAGGGACACCAAGTCCTTGACATAATTACTCTCTAGAGTGGAAGAAACAATGAACTCAGATAGTCTTATTATTATTTTGAAAATTAATTTCAGCACCAAACTGCATTGTGAGAACTGGAGAATTTACCATCATATATTTCTCATCAGGGAAGATACTGTACCTTTACATCCCATACTGACAGATCTACTATGATTCATTTATAGAGTCCATTTGATAACTAGTTAAGGTTTAATAAAATTTGACACCAGAGATAATACTTCAGTAATGTAATCCCTTACTTGTGGTGAGGGTTGTTGATGCCAGTTGACTTTTCTTTCCTTTTAACAGCACAGTGCAGACAGTGATAGAGTACTGAGTACCACATTGCAGGTCAGAGAGAGTGATGCTGTGTGAAGATGTGGTAGTGATGTGGGGTTCTGTCCTGGACAGTGGTAGGAGATCTGGTAATGATGTTGGGTTTGGTCCAATCCTGGTGGCTGGCTCCAGCTAACAGCAGCTGATGTGGTGTCCACTGAGTCAACAGTCAGCTGGTCTGGAGCAGGAAGTACTAAGGGAAAATACATTCATTAATAAAAGAAAGGTTTCCGCTATATGTATTTAGCAACTTCGCTATGCCACTGCTCAATTGTTGCCACCATGGCAAAAAAATAAAAAATAACAATGCTGTAATTATAAATACTCTCCACAATAACAAGTGTTTAACACTGTACTTTGATAAACTTAACCCTATCAGTCCAGAGAACCCAGGAAAATGTGGCTTTTCATTTAATTATCTTTCATTTGTTTGCATGTCCAGACCTTATATTTAGCCTCAAAATGAAGTGTTTAACCATTTTCTTTTCAGGACATCCAGAGCTACAAGTAGAACACAAAAACTACATACAGCATGGCATTCATGAGTGTTGTTGACAAATGTCAATACAAAAATGTGGGCTGCAGTAGCAAAAGTAACTTAAATTATTATTTTATATTTATGAAAAACAGCTTCTACCTCAAGGCCATCAGACTGTTAAACAGCCATCACTAACATTGAGTGGCTGCTGCCAACATACTGACTTAAATCTCTAGCCACTTTAAATAATAGGAATTGGATGTAACAAATGTATCACTAGCCACTTTTAACAATTTTGTATATAATGTTTACATATCCGACATTACTCATATCAAATGTATACACTGTACTCTAAACCATCTACTGAATCTTACCTATGCCATTTGGCCTTCGACTCAAATCTCTAGCCACTTTAATAATTATAATTGGATGAAATAAATGTATCACTAGCCACTTTAAACAATGACATTTATATAATGTTTACATATCCTACATTACTCATCTCATATGTATATACTGTAGTCCATACCATCTACTGCATCTTGCCTACGCCCGGTCAGCCATCGCTCATCCATATATTTATATGTACATACTCGTATTCATTCCTTTACTCTTGTGTGTATAAGGTAGTTGTTGTGAATTTGTTAGATTACTTGTTAGATACTACTGCATGGTCGGAACTAGAAGCACAAGCATTTTCGCTACACTCGCATTAACATCTGCTAACCATGTGTATGTTACAAATAAAATTGGATTTGATTTGGTTAAAGCAAGCAGAGGGACACCAAGTCCTTGACATAATTACTCTCTAGAGTGGAAGAAACAATGAACTCAGATAGTCTTATTATTATTTTGAAAATTAATTTCAGCACCAAACTGCATTGTGAGAACTGGAGAATTTACCATCATATATTTCTCATCAGGGAAGATACTGTACCTTTACATCCCATACTGACAGATCTACTATGATTCATTTATAGAGTCCTTTTGATAACTAGTTAAGGTTTAATAAAATTTGACACCAGAGATAATACTTCAGTAATGTAATCCCTTACTTGTGGTGAGGGTTGTTGATGCCAGTTGACTTTTCTTTCCTTTTAACAGCACAGTGCAGACAGTGATAGAGTACTGAGTACCACATTGCAGGTCAGAGAGAGTGATGCTGTGTGAAGATGTGGTAGTGATGTGGGGTTCTGTCCCTGGACAGTGGTAGGAGATCTGGTAATGATGTTGGGTTTGGTCCAATCCTGGTGGCTGGCTCCAGCTAACAGCAGCTGATGTGGTGTCCACTGAGTCAACAGTCAGCTGGTCTGGAGCAGGAAGTACTAAGGGAAAATACATTCATTAATAAAAGAAAGGTTTCCGCTATATGTATTTAGCAACTTCACTATGCCACTGCTCAATTGTTGCCACCATGGCAAAAAAATAAAAAATAACAATGCTGTAATTATAAATACTCTCCACAATAACAAGTGTTTAACACTGTACTTTGATAAACTTAACCCTATCAGTCCAGAGAACCCAGGAAAATGTGGCTTTTCATTTAATTATCTTTCATTTGTTTGCATGTCCAGACCTTATATTTAGCCTCAAAATGAAGTGTTTAACCATTTTATTTTCAGGACATCCAGAGCTACAAGTAGAACACAAAAACTACATACAGCATGGCATTCATGAGTGTTGTTGACAAATGTCAATACAAAAATGTGGGCTGCAGTAGCAAAAGTAACTTAAATTATTATTTTATATTTATGAAAAACAGCTTCTACCTCAAGGCCATCAGACTGTTAAACAGCCATCACTAACATTGAGTGGCTGCTGCCAACATACTGACTTAAATCTCTAGCCACTTTAAATAATAGGAATTGGATGTAACAAATGTATCACTAGCCACTTTTAACAATTTTGTATATAATGTTTACATATCCGACATTACTCATATCAAATGTATACACTGTACTCTAAACCATCTACTGAATCTTACCTATGCCATTTGGCCTTCGACTCAAATCTCTAGCCACTTTAATAATTATAATTGGATGAAATAAATGTATCACTAGCCACTTTAAACAATGACATTTTATATAATGTTTACATATCCTACATTACTCATCTCATATGTATATACTGTAGTCCATACCATCTACTGCATCTTGCCTACGCAGGTCAGCCATCGCTCATCCATATATTTATATGTACATACTCGTATTCATTCCTTTACTCTTGTGTGTATAAGGTAGTTGTTGTGAATTTGTTAGATTACTTGTTAGATACTACTGCATGGTCGGAACTAGAAGCACAAGCATTTCGCTACACTCGCATTAACATCTGCTAACCATGTGTATGTTACAAATAAAATTGGATTTGATTTGGTTAAAGCAAGCAGAGGGACACCAAGTCCTTGACATAATTACTCTCTAGAGTGGAAGAAACAATGAACTCAGATAGTCTTATTATTATTTTGAAAATTAATTTCAGCACCAAACTGCATTGTGAGAACTGGAGAATTTACCATCATATATTTCTCATCAGGGAAGATACTGTACCTTTACATCCCATACTGACAGATCTACTATGATTCATTTATAGAGTCCTTTTGATAACTAGTTAAGGTTTAATAAAATTTGACACCAGAGATAATACTTCAGTAATGTAATCCCTTACTTGTGGTGAGGGTTGTTGATGCCAGTTGACTTTTCTTTCCTTTTAACAGCACAGTGCAGACAGTGATAGAGTACTGAGTACCACATTGCAGGTCAGAGAGAGTGATGCTGTGTGAAGATGTGGTAGTGATGTGTGGTTCTGTCCCTGGACAGTGGTAGGAGATCTGGTAATGATGTTGGGTTTGGTCCAATCCTGGTGGCTGGCTCCAGCTAACAGCAGCTGATGTGGTGTCCACTGAGTCAACAGTCAGCTGGTCTGGAGCAGGAAGTACTAAGGAAAATACATTCATTAATAAAAGAAAGGTTTCCGCTATATGCATTTAGCAACTTCGCTATGCCACTGCTCAATTGTTGCCACCATGGCAAAAAAATAAAAAATAACAATGCTGTAATTATAAATACTCTCCACAATAACAAGTGTTTAACACTGTACTTTGATAAACTTAACCCTATCAGTCCAGAGAACCCAGGAAAATGTGGCTTTTCATTTAATTATCTTTCATTTGTTTGCATGTCCAGACCTTATATTTAGCCTCAAAATGAAGTGTTTAACCATTTTATTTTCAGGACATCCAGAGCTACAAGTAGAACACAAAAACTACATACAGCATGGCATTCATGAGTGTTGTTGACAAATGTCAATACAAAAATGTGGGCTGCAGTAGCAAAAGTAACTTAAATTATTATTTTATATTTATGAAAAACAGCTTCTACCTCAAGGCCATCAGACTGTTAAACAGCCATCACTAACATTGAGTGGCTGCTGCCAACATACTGACTTAAATCTCTAGCCACTTTAAATAATAGGAATTGGATGTAACAAATGTATCACTAGCCACTTTTAACAATTTTGTATATAATGTTTACATATCCGACATTACTCATATCAAATGTATACACTGTACTCTAAACCATCTACTGAATCTTACCTATGCCGTTTGGCCATCGACTCAAATCTCTAGCCACTTTAATAATTATAATTGGATGAAATAAATGTATCACTAGCCACTTTAAACAATGACATTTATATAATGTTTACATATCCTACATTACTCATCTCATATGTATATACTGTAGTCCATACCATCTACTGCATCTTGCCCTACGCCGGTCAGCCATCGCTCATCCATATATTTATATGTACATACTCGTATTCATTCCTTTACTCTTGTGTGTATAAGGTAGTTGTTGTGAATTTGTTAGATTACTTGTTAGATACTACTGCATGGTCGGAACTAGAAGCACAAGCATTTCGCTACACTCGCATTAACATCTGCTAACCATGTGTATGTTACAAATAAAATTGGATTTGATTTGGTTAAAGCAAGCAGAGGGACACCAAGTCCTTGACATAATTACTCTCTAGAGTGGAAGAAACAATGAACTCAGATAGTCTTATTATTATTTTGAAAATTCATTTCAGCACCAAACTGCATTGTGAGAACTGGAGAATTTACCATCATATATTTCTCATCAGGGAAGATACTGTACCTTTACATCCCATACTGACAGATCTACTATGATTCATTTATAGAGTCCTTTTGATAACTAGTTAAGGTTTAATAAACTTTGACACCAGAGATAATACTTCAGTAATGTAATCCCTTACTTGTGGTGAGGGTTGTTGATGCCAGTTGACTTTTCTTTCCTTTTAACAGCACAGTGCAGACAGTGATAGAGTACTGAGTACCACATTGCAGGTCAGAGAGAGTGATGCTGTGTGAAGATGTGGTAGTGATGTGGGGTTCTGTCCCTGGACAGTGGTAGGAGATCTGGTAATGATGTTGGGTTTGGTCCAATCCTGGTGGCTGGCTCCAGCTAACAGCAGCTGATGTGGTGTCCACTGAGTCAACAGTCAGCTGGTCTGGAGCAGGAAGTACTAAGGGAAAATACATTCATTAATAAAAGAAAGGTTTCCGCTATATGCATTTAGCAACCGCTATGCCACTGCTCAATTGTTGCCACCATGGCAAAAATAAAAATAACAATGCTGTAATTATAAATACTCTCCACAATAACAAGTGTTTAACACTGTACTTTGATAAACTTAACCCTATCAGTCCAGAGAACCCAGGAAAATGTGGCTTTTCATTTAATTATCTTTCATTTGTTTGCATGTCCAGACCTTATATTTAGCCTCAAAATGAAGTGTTTAACCATTTTATTTTCAGGACATCCAGAGCTACAAGTAGAACACAAAAAAACTACATACAGCATGGCATTCATGAGTGTTGTTGACAAATGTCAATACAAAAAATGTGGGCTGCAGTAGCAAAAGTAACTTAAATTATTATTTTATATTTATGAAAAACAGCTTCTACCTCAAGGCCATCAGACTGTTAAACAGCCATCACTAACATTGAGTGGCTGCTGCCAACATACTGACTTAAATCTCTAGCCACTTTAAATAATAGGAATTGGATGTAACAAATGTATCACTAGCCACTTTTAACAATTTTGTATATAATGTTTACATATCCGACATTACTCATATCAAATGTATACACTGTACTCTAAACCATCTACTGAATCTTACCTATGCCGTTTGGCCTTCGACTCAAATCTCTAGCCACTTTAATAATTATAATTGTATGAAATAAATGTATCACTAGCCACTTTAAACAATGACATTTATATAATGTTTACATATCCTACATTACTCATCTCATATGTATATACTGTAGTCCATACCATCTACTGCATCTTGCCTACGCCGGTCAGTCATCGCTCATCCATATATTTATATGTACATACTCGTATTCATTCCTTTACTCTTGTGTGTATAAGGTAGTTGTTGTGAATTTGTTAGATTACTTGTTAGATACTACTGCATGGTCGGAACTAGAAGCACAAGCATTTCGCTACACTCGCATTAACATCTGCTAACCATGTGTATGTTACAAATAAAATTGGATTTGATTTGGTTAAAGCAAGCAGAGGGACACCAAGTCCTTGACATAATTACTCTCTAGAGTGGAAGAAACAATGAACTCAGATAGTCTTATTATTATTTTGAAAATTCATTTCAGCACCAAACTGCATTGTGAGAACTGGAGAATTGACCATCATATATTTCTCATCAGGGAAGATACTGTACCTTTACATCCCATACTGACAGATCTACTATGATTCATTTATAGAGTCCTTTTGATAACTAGTTAAGGTTTAATAAACTTTGACACCCGAGATAATACTTCAGTAATGTCATCCCTTACTTGTGGTGAGGGTTGTTGATGCCAGTTGACTTTTCTTTCCATTTTCCAGCACAGTGCAGACAGTGATAGAGTACTGAGTACCACATTGCAGGTCAATGAGAGTGATGCTGTGTGAAGATGTGGTAGTGATGTGGGGTTCTGTCCTGGACAGTGGTAGGAGATCTGGTAATGATGTTGGGTTTGGTCAATCCTGGTGGCTGGCTCCAGCTAACAGCAGCTGATGTGGTGTACACTGAGTCAACAGTCAGCTGGTCTGGAGCAGGAAGTACTAAGGGAAAATACATTCATTAATAAAAGAAAGGTTTCCGCTATATGTATTTAGCAACTTCACTATGCCACTGCTCAATTGTTGCCACCATGGCAAAAAAATAAAAAATAACAATGCTGTAATTATAAATACTCTCCACAATAACAAGTGTTTAACACTGTACTTTGATAAACTTAACCCTATCAGTCCAGAGAACCCAGGAAAATGTGGCTTTTCATTTAATTATCTTTCATTTGTTTGCATGTCCAGACCTTATATTTAGCCTCAAAATGAAGTGTTTAACCATTTTATTTTCAGGACATCCAGAGCTACAAGTAGAACACAAAAACTACATACAGCATGGCATTCATGAGTGTTGTTGACAAATGTCAATACAAAAATGTGGGCTGCAGTAGCAAAAGTAACTTAAATTATTATTTTATATTTATGAAAAACAGCTTCTACCTCAAGGCCATCAGACTGTTAAACAGCCATCACTAACATTGAGTGGCTGCTGCCAACATACTGACTTAAATCTCTAGCCACTTTAAATAATAGGAATTGGATGTAACAAATGTATCACTAGCCACTTTTAACAATTTTGTATATAATGTTTACATATCCGACATTACTCATATCAAATGTATACACTGTACTCTAAACCATCTACTGAATCTTACCTATGCCATTTGGCCTTCGACTCAAATCTCTAGCCACTTTAATAATTATAATTGGATGAAATAAATGTATCACTAGCCACTTTAAACAATGACATTTATATAATGTTTACATATCCTACATTACTCATCTCATATGTATATACTGTAGTCCATACCATCTACTGCATCTTGCCTACGCCGGTCAGCCATCGCTCATCCATATATTTATATGTACATACTCGTATTCATTCCTTTACTCTTGTGTGTATAAGGTAGTTGTTGTGAATTTGTTAGATTACTTGTTAGATACTACTGCATGGTGGAACTAGAAGCACAAGCATTTCGCTACACTCGCATTAACATCTGCTAACCATGTGTATGTTACAAATAAAATTGGATTTGATTTGGTTAAAGCAAGCAGAGGGACACCAAGTCCTTGACATAATTACTCTCTAGAGTGGAAGAAACAATGAACTCAGATAGTCTTATTATTATTTTGAAAATTCATTTCAGCACCAAACTGCATTGTGAGAACTGGAGAATTTACCATCATATATTTCTCATCAGGGAAGATACTGTACCTTTACATCCCATACTGACAGATCTACTATGATTCATTTATAGAGTCCTTTTGATAACTAGTTAAGGTTTAATAAACTTTGACACCAGAGATAATACTTCAGTAATGTAATCCCTTACTTGTGGTGAGGGTTGTTGATGCCAGTTGACTTTTCTTTCCTTTTAACAGCACAGTGCAGACAGTGATAGAGTACTGAGTACCACATTGCAGGTCAGAGAGAGTGATGCTGTGTGAAGATGTGGTAGTGATGTGGGGTTCTGTCCTGGACAGTGGTAGGAGATCTGGTAATGATGTTGGGTTTGGTCAATCCTGGTGGCTGGCTCCAGCTAACAGCAGCTGATGTGGTGTCCACTGAGTCAACAGTCAGCTGGTCTGGAGCAGGAAGTACTAAGGGAAAATACATTCATTAATAAAAGAAAGGTTTCCGCTTATATGCATTTAGCAACTTCGCTATGCCACTGCTCAATTGTTTGCCACCATGGCAAAAAAATAAAAATAACAATGCTGTAATTATAAATACTCTCCACAATAACAAGTGTTTAACACTGTACTTTGATAAACTTAACCCTATCAGTCCAGAGAACCCAGGAAAATGTGGCTTTTCATTTAATTATCTTTCATTTGTTTGCATGTCCAGACCTTATATTTAGCCTCAAAATGAAGTGTTTAACCATTTTATTTTCAGGACATCCAGAGCTACAAGTAGAACACAAAAACTACATACAGCATGGCATTCATGAGTGTTGTTGACAAATGTCAATACAAAAAATGTGGGCTGCAGTAGCAAAAGTAACTTAAATTATTATTTTATATTTATGAAAAACAGCTTCTACCTCAAGGCCATCAGACTGTTAAACAGCCATCACTAACATTGAGTGGCTGCTGCCAACATACTGACTTAAATCTCTAGCCACTTTAAATAATAGGAATTGGATGTAACAAATGTATCACTAGCCACTTTTAACAATTTTGTATATAATGTTTACATATCCGACATTACTCATATCAAATGTATACACTGTACTCTAAACCATCTACTGAATCTTACCTATGCCGTTTGGCCTTCGACTCAAATCTCTAGCCACTTTAATAATTATAATTGTATGAAATAAATGTATCACTAGCCACTTTAAACAATGACATTTTATATAATGTTTACATATCCTACATTACTCATCTCATATGTATATACTGTAGTCCATACCATCTACTGCATCTTGCCCTCGCCCGGTCAGTCATCAGCTCATCCATATATTTATATGTACATACTCGTATTCATTCCTTTACTCTTGTGTGTATAAGGTAGTTGTTGTGAATTTGTTAGATTACTTGTTAGATACTACTGCATGGTCGGAACTAGAAGCACAAGCATTTCGCTACACTCGCATTAACATCTGCTAACCATGTGTATGTTACAAATAAAATTGGATTTGATTTGGTTAAAGCAAGCAGAGGGACACCAAGTCCTTGACATAATTACTCTCTAGAGTGGAAGAAACAATGAACTCAGATAGTCTTATTATTATTTTGAAAATTCATTTCAGCACCAAACTGCATTGTGAGAACTGGAGAATTGACCATCATATATTTCTCATCAGGGAAGATACTGTACCTTTACATCCCATACTGACAGATCTACTATGATTCATTTATAGAGTCCTTTTGATAACTAGTTAAGGTTTAATAAACTTTGACACCCGAGATAATACTTCAGTAATGTCATCCCTTACTTGTGGTGAGGGTTGTTGATGCCAGTTGACTTTTCTTTCCATTTTCCAGCACAGTGCAGACAGTGATAGAGTACTGAGTACCACATTGCAGGTCAATGAGAGTGATGCTGTGTGAAGATGTGGTAGTGATGTGTGGTTCTGTCCCTGGACAGTGGTAGGAGATCTGGTAATGATGTTGGGTTTGGTCCAATCCTGGTGGCTGGCTCCAGCTAAAAGCAGCTAATGTGGTGTCCACTGAGTCAACAGTCAGCTGGTCTGGAGCAGGAAGTACTAAGGGAAAATACATTATTGTCAGGGCTATAGTTTTACTCCAGAAATATACTTCAGGAGGAAAAGTAGAATAGTAGTTAAAAAATAGAAAAGGCAGGATTGTAATTCCTTTTGATACGTGAAGAAATAAGCTAAAGCAGAAGTCATACAACTTCTGCTAATTATGAATACTCTCCACAATAACAAGTGTTGTACACTGTACTTTCGATCAACTTAACCCCATAAGTCCAGAGAACCAAGCAGAATGTGTCTTTTCACTTATCTGGCATGTCCAGCCCTTGTAGCCCAACCAGTGCTACAAGTAGAACTTAATCAATTTACATAAACCATGGCATCCATAAGTGTTGACAAATGTCAATAAAAAAACATAGTCCTCTGAAGCATAAAAAACTTGATATAAATGTATTCATATGAATGCTGTAAGTACAAAAAGTGTTTGCTCATTGGGAAATTAATGTCCAACTCGTCAGTGACAACTGTGTGGAGTTTGGAGTATGTAACAGCAACTACAGTAACAGTCAGAAGTTTGGACAAACATACTCAGTCAAGTTTTTTCTTTATTTTTACTATTTTCTACATTGTAGAATAGTGAAGACATCAAAACTATGAAATAACACATGTAGTAACCAAAAAAGTGTTCAACAAATCAAAATGTGTGTTATATTTTTCAAAGTAGCCACCCTTTGCGTTGATGTCAGCTTTGCACACTCTTGGCATTCTCTCAACCAGCTTCATGAGGTAGTCACCTGGAATGCATTTCAAATAACAGGTGTACCTTGTTAAAAGTTAATTTGTGGAATTTATTTCCTTCTTAATGCGTTTGAGCCAATGAGTTGTGTTGTGACAAGGTAGGGGTGGTATACAGAAGATAGCCCTATTTGGTAAACGACCAAGTCCATATTATGGCAAGAACAGCTCCAATAAGCAAATAGAAACAACAGTTAATCATTACTTTAAGACATGAAGGTCAGTCAATCCGGAAAATTTCAAGAACTTTGAAAGTTTCTTCAAGTGTAGTCGCAAAAACCGTCAAGAGCTATGATGAAAATTGACATCTTTGGTTCCAACCGCTGTGGCTTTGTGAGACGCAGAGTAGGTGAACGGATGATGTGTGGTTCGCACTGTGAATCATGGAGGAGGAGGTGTGATGGTGTGGGGGTGCGTTGCTTGTGTTTTATTTAGAATTCAAGGCACACTTAACCAGCATGGATACCACAGCATTCTGCAGTGATACGCCATCCCATCTGCTTTGCGCTGAGTGGGACTATCATTTGTCTTTCAACAGGACAATGACCCAACACACCTCCAGGCTGTGTAAGGGCTATTTAACCAAGAAGGAGAGTGATGGAGAGCTGCATCAGATGACCTGGTCTCCACAATCACCCGACCTCAACCCAATTGAGATGGTTTGGGATGAGTTGGACCGCAGAGTGAAGGAAAAGCAACCAACAAGTGCTCAGCATATGTGGGACCTCCGTCAAGACTGTATTCCTGGAAAAGCATTCCAGGTGAAGCTGGTTGAGAGAATGCCAAGAGTGTGCAAATCTGTCATCAAGGCAAAGGGTGGCTACTTTGAAAAATCTAAAATATATTTTTTGGTTACTACATGATTCCATATGTGTTATTTCATAGTTTTTATGTCTTCACTATTATTCTTCAATGTAGAACATATTAAAAATAAAGAAAAACCTTTGAATGAGTAGGTGTGTCCAAAGCTTCTTGATGATGTGCCCTTGTCTCACAAACACTGCTCCCCACTAACAGAGGCTCCCCAGCTAACAGAGGCTCCCCAGCCTCTGTTAATCACACAGATGAATGGTTGATACCAAACGGATGCAGAAGAAATAGACAAATCCAATGGTCTAACCCAGAGGTCTGTACACAATGGTTAAAAGAGTTTAATAAAAGTACTAAATCACGCAGGCATGAAGTTGGGACTCATTGGGTTAAAGCAAGCAGAGGCAAACCAAGTCCTTAACATGATGACAAACAGGAGTGGAAGAAACAATGAAATCAGATATATATATATATATATATATATATATATTTTTTTTTTAAGAAAATTATTTTTAGCACCAAAATGCATTGTGAGAACTTTTACCATCATATTTTTCTCATCAGGGAAGATACTGTGCCTTTACATCCCATGCGGACACATCCACTATAATTTGTTTATAGAGTCATTTTTAAACTAGTTAAGGTTTAATAAACTTTGACAACAGAGATAATACTCAAGAAGGTTATTCCTTACATTTGGGGAAGGTTGTTGACGCCAGTCGACTTTGCTTTCCATTTCCCACCACAGTGCAGACAGTAACAAAATACTGAGTACCACCTTGCAGGTCAGAAAGAGTGATGCTGTGTGAAGATGTGGTAGTGATGTGTGGTTCTGTCCCTGGACAGTGGTAGGAGATCTGGTAATGATGTTGGGTTTGGTCCAATCCTGGTGGCTGGCTCCAGCTAACAGCAGCTGATGTGGTGTCCACTGAGTCAACAGTCAGCTGGTCTGGAGCAGGAAGTACTAAGGGAAAATACATTAATGAATAAATGAAAGGGTTCCGCTATATGCATTTAACAACTTCACTATGCCTCTGCTCAATTGTTGCCAGCATGGCAAAAAAAACAATGCTGTAATTATACATACTCTCCACAATAACAAGTGTTTTACACTGTACTTTGGATAAAGTTAACCCTATCAGCCCAGAGAACCGAGCAAAATGTGGCTTTTCATTTAATTAACTTTCATTTGTTTGCATGTCCAGCCCTTGTATTTATCCTCAAAATTAAGTGATTAACCATTTTCTTTTCAGGACATCCAGAGCTACACGTAGAACACAAAAAAACTACATCAACCGTTGCATCCATGAGTGTCGTTGAAAAATGTCAATACAAAAAATGTGGTCCTCGGATTAAAATCCCTGATATAAATATAAATCAATTTATGCTGTTCGTACAGAAAGTGTTTGCTCAAAGGGAAATTAATATCCAATTCTTCCGTGACAACTGTGTGGAATTTGGAGTTTCTGACAGCAACTATGTGAGCTTATTACAGTATTATAGACACTATGTCCTGGGATTTCCTATGATCTTCTATGAAGACCTCCTCACCTTCTAACAACTTTTGTGTAGCTTGTGAGCATCACAGAGCAAAACATGTTACTTGTGGATGTTCGTGAGAGTCTCAGCTTATAGATAGCATTTCATAGTGTTTAGCGCAAACCATTCGGACTCAACAGACCCGGCCCCAGGCTCCTTGGTTATCCACCCTTGTCTCACAAACACTGGTTGATACCAACGGATGAAGTAGAAATAGACAAATCCAATGTTACAACCATAGAAGTCTGTACACAATGGTTAAAAGGGTTTATAAGTACTAAATCAGGCCGGTGTGACGTTGGGACTCATTGCAGAGGCACACCAAGTCCTTGACCTAATGACTCACAGGAGTGGAAGAAACAATGAAATTAGATGTGTGTGTATATATATATATATTTTTTTTTAAGAAAATTATTTTCAGCACCAAACTGCATTGTGACAACTGGAGAATATACCATGATATATTTCTCATCAGGGAAGATAACGTACCTTTACATCCCATGCTGACACATCTACTATGATTACTCCTCAACACTGGGGCACCACAAGGGTGCGTTCTCAGCCCTCTCCTTAACTCCCTGTTCACCCATGACTGCGTGGTCATGTACGCTTCCAAATCAATCATCAAGTTTGCAGACGACACTACAGTGGTAGGCTTGATTACCAACAACGACGAGACGGCCTACAGGGAGGAGGTGAGGGCACTCTGAGTGTGGTGTCAGGAAAATAACCTCTCACTCAACGTCAACAAAACAAAGGAGATGATCGTGGACTTCAGGAAACAGCAGAGGGGAACACCCCCCCATCCACATCGACGGGACAGTAGTGGAGAAGGTGGAAAGTTTTAAGTTCCTCGGCGTACACATCACGGACAAACAAAAATGGTCCACCCACACAGAGAGTGTGGTGAAGAAGGCGCAACAGCAGCGCCTCTTCAACCTCAGGAGGCTGAAGAAATGTGGCTTGTCACCTAAAACACTCACAAACTTTTACAGATGCACAATCGAGAGCATCCTGTCGGGCTGTATCACCGCCTGGTATGGCAACTGCACCGCCCTCAACCGCAAGGCTCTTCAGAGGGTAGTGCGGTCTGCACAACACATCACCGGGGGCAAATTACCTACCCTCCAGGACACCTACAGCACCCGATGTCACAGGAAGGCCAAAAAGATCATCAAGGACAACAACCACCCGAGCCACTGCCTGTTCAACCCGTTATCATCCAGAAGGCGAGGTCAGTACAGGTGCATCAAAGCAGGGACCGAGAGACTGAAAAACAGCTTCTATATCAAGGCCATCAGACTGTTAAAAAAGCCATCACTAACATAAACAGCCATACAGACTCAAATCTCTGGCCACTTTAATAAATGGACTTAATAAAGGTATCACTGGTCACTTAAAATTACGGCACTTAAATAATGTTTACATATCCTATATTACTCATCTCATATGTATATACTTTCGCTACACTCAAATTAACATCTGCTAACCATGTGTATGTGACCAATTCAATTTGATTTTGAGTGATTTTGATAACTAGTTAAGGTTTAATAAACTTTGACACCATAGATAATACTTAAGTAATGTAATCAATTACTTGTGGTGAGGGTTGTTGACACCAGTTGACTTTGCAGTCCATTTTCCAGCAAAGTGCAGACAGTGATAGAGTACTGAGTACCACATTGCAGGTCAGAGAGAGTGATGCTGTGTGAAGATGTGGTAGTGATGTGTGGTTCTGTCCCTGGACAGTGGTAGGAGATCTGGTAATGATGTTGGGTTTGGTCCAATCCTGGTGGCTGGCTCCAGCTAACAGCAGCTGATGTGGTGTCCACTGAGTCAACAGTCAGCTGGTCTGGAGCAGGAAGTACTAAGGAAATATACATTATTGTCAGGGCTACAGGAGCAAAAGTAGAATAGTAATTGAAAAATAGAAAAAGGTCAGATTGTAATTCCTTTTTATATGAGAAGAAATAAGCTAAAGTAGAAATCACACCACCGAGGTTAGATATGAAATGTAAAAAAACTAATGAAATGCTTCCTCTATATGCGTTTAGCATCTTCAGTGTGCCACTGCTCAGTTGTTGCCACCATGGCAAAAAAAAAAACGCCCTAACATTTTAAATACTCTCCACAATAACAAGTGTTTTACACTGCACTTTGGTATCAATTTAACCCTATCAGTCCAGAGAACCCAGCAAAATGTTGCTTCATATTTAATTGACTTTCACTTGTCTGCATGTCCATCCCTTATGTGTTTAACCATTTTCTTTACAGGATAACCAGGGCTACAAGTAGAACATAATCAATTGACATTAACCATGGCATCCATTAATGTTGTTGACAAATGTCAATACAAAAGATGTGGTCCCCCGTTGCAATTTCTTTTTATAGAAATGTTTTTATATGGATGCTGTAAGTACAAAAAGTGTTTGCTTATTGGGAAATGAATATCCAACTCTTCAGTGACAACTGTTTGGAATATGGAGTTGGTGAGAGCAACTAATTCATTACAGTATTATGGACACTATGTCCTGGGATTTCCTATGATCTTCTATGAAGACCTCCTTACCTTCTTGTAGTGTCTTAGCTCTTATTAATTATTGATATAATAAGAAAGACTCAGAATACAAGGAAGGGAACTAAAGAATAACATATAACACTGCTCATGACCAAGGGTGCTCCATTCTTAAAGGTGGCATCAATAATTGACAGAACATAACATTCATTCTCTTATACAATCAGAGTTACTTTTACCAAAACACAACCAACACATTTATCAGAAATGGTAGTTATGGGCCTCCCGAGTGACGCAGTGGTGTAAGGAACTACATCGTAGTGCTAGCTGTGCCACTAGAGATCCTGGTTCGTGTCCAGGCTCTGTCGCAGCCAGCTGTGACCGGGAGACCCATGGGGCGGCGCCCAGCGTTGTCAGGGTTAGGGGAGGGTTTGGCCGGCAGGGATGTTCTTGTCCCATCGCTCTCTGGCGACTCCTGTGGCGGGCCGGGTGCAATGCACGCTGACATGGTTGCCAGGTGTACTTTGTTTCCTCCGACACATTGGTGCGTCTGGCTTCTGGGTTAAGCGGGCATTGTGTCAAGAAGCAGTGCGGTATGGCTGGGTCGTGTTTCGGAGGCTGCACGGCTCTCAACCTTCACCTCTCCCGAGTCCGTACGGGAGTTGCAGCGATGAGACAAGACTGTAACTACCAATTAGATACCACGAAATTGGGAAGAAAAAGGGGTAAACGTTTTTTTTTTTTAAGTACTAGTTTTTTTTAACTTGAACAGTTTTTTTTGTATAAGTCCAGACTGTCTGGTGGACGGTGCCTTCGTTCTGGGTAGCGCCTTGGATTGTCTGGAGGCTCCTGAACGTCCTCATTGTGTGCTTGCTCCATTATAGCTTCTGCTGTAGCAGCACCTTCATCACACATTCCCTTCTTTCAGCCTGGGGTCTCTTTGCCCCACTATTCCTCTACAGTTCCCTGTGTGTCACTCTCAGGAGCTCTCTGTGCCTGTTCTCTCTCGATTGTTGTGCTGTTTTCCGTGGAATGCATTTGGTTGATGTGATGGCGCCACATTATGTCTGGGCTCACTTGAACCTGGTAAGTTCTGGGTCCTGTTTGTGTGTGTACGGTCCCTCTTGTCCATTTCCCTCCCCTTCTGTAGTCTCGCACCATCACTTCCTGTCCTGTTTGAAGATGGCGCTCCTGGCCGCCGGAGAGCATCTTGGCTTGTTTGTTCAGCACTTCATTATGCCTGTTTGGCTTCATGATGTCCAGCTGTGTGCGGAGAGGCCGCCCGAACATCAGTGCGGCTGGGCTTTCATTTGTTGTGGTATGTAGGGTTTTCGGTAGGAGGCCAGGAACTTGGCCAGTTTTGTTTGCAAAGTCCCGCCGTCTCGTTTTGCTGCACGGAGTCCTTGCTTTAGGTTTTGCACAAAGTGTTCTGCCAGCCCATTGGTGGCAGGGTGGTACGGAGCTGAGGTTGAGTGTTTGATTCCATTTACTGACATGAATCTTGTAACCTCGTCACTTACAAAAGCTTGCGCGTTGTCACTTACCGGCTGCAGCGGCAATCCGAAGCGTGCAAGCGTTGTTCTGAGACACTCTATAGTTGGAGCTGAGGTGGAGGAGTCAGTGCCAAACACTTCTGGCCATTTGGAATGGGCATCAACTATAACCAGAAACACATGAAATCTCTACCATGGCTCTGTGGGCTGGGACAGGAGCAGGTATGTGAAGGGTTTACAAACATCTGCTACAGTTCTTCACCATGTTTTCTATCTGTTGATCCAGACCGGGCCACCAGAAGTGGCTCCTTGCGAGCAGCTTAATTTTGACAATTCCAACATGACCGTCATGTTGTTGCTGCAAAACCTGATGTTGGCATTTCTGGGGTATCATGACTCTCATTCCCCACATCAAACATCCTTGGTACATTGTAATTTCGTTTCTCCGCTGGAAATACGGAGTCAGCTCCTTTCTTCCTGTAGCTTGCCATCCTGACATGGTGTAGGTGTATACTTTTGACAGAGAGGCTGGAGTACTGCTGAAAGGTTTGGGGGGAATCTTCTGTAGTAATTGATCAGTCCCGTGAAAGATCTCACTTCTGTGATATTTTGTGGTCATGGTGCCTGTACCACTGCATCAATTTTGTCCTGTGTTTTGTGCAATCCATTGCGGTCGATTTCATGTCCACAGAAGACAATCTTGTCTTGAAGAACTCACACTTCTGTAAGTTTGCCTGTAGTCCATACTCTTTCCGTCTTCTCATGACCTCTTCCAGGTTAGCCAACTGCTCTTTGTCGGTGCGTCCTGTTATGATCATGTCATCCAGGATACACTGGGTTCCTGGGACTCCTTGCAAAATCTGGTCAATAGTGCATTGCCAAATGGCTGGGGCCGATGCAATGCCAAAACCGGGCGGTTATACTTGTATAGACCTTTGTGTGTGTTAATTGTCAGGTACTGTTTGGAGCTCTCTTCAACAGGTAGGTGCAGGTAAGCCTATTTCAGATCGATTTTACTGAAGTGTTTCCCACCAGCTAGTACAGCAAAGATGTCATCCAGACGTGGCAGGGGGTATTGGTCCACATGTAACATTGAATTCAGAGCACCACATACAGCTGTAACTGCTGTGTTTGCTCATGTCACGATCGTCGAAGGAAGTAGACCAAAGTGCAGCGTGGTGAGCGTACATATTCCTTTATTTAAGGATGATGCAGACAAAAACAATAAACAATTTTAGATAATTCATTTCAGCACCAAACTGCATTGTGAGAACTGGGGAATTGGCCATCATATATTTCTCATCAGGGAAGATACTGTACCTTTACAACCCATTCTGACACATCCAAATTGACCATCAGGTGGCAGGCAGCCTAGTGGTTCGAGCGTTGAGCCAGTAACCGAAAGGTTGCTAGATCGAATCCCTGAGCTGACAAGGTAAAAATATGTCGTTCTGCCCCTGAACAAGGCAGTTAACCCACTGTTCCTAGGACGTCATTGTAAATAAGAATTTGTTCTTAAGTGACTTTCCTAGTTAAATAAAAAAATACATACATGATTAGTTAATTTACATTAGAGTCATTTAAATAACTAGTCAGTTTGACACCAGAGATAACACTTAAATAGGGTACTTCCTTACTTGTGGTGAAGGTTGTTGACGCCAGTTGACTTTGCTTTCCATTTTTCAGCATAAATCCTGGTGGCTGGCTCCAGCTAAGAACAGCTGATGTGGTGCTTACCCAGTCAACAGTCAACTGTTCTGGAGCATTCAGTACTAAGGGGAAACACGTTATTGTTAGTGCTACAGTTTAACTCTAGAAATATACTACAACAGAACTTGGATTTGTAATGTATCAAAATATATTTGGCAATTTTTCTGCCCCCAAAAATATATACAGTCAGATCCAAAAGTATTGGCACCCTTGATAAACATTTGCATAAAAATTATACAATTACAAACATTAAGCTTGATTGTATGCAAAGGAAATGGGAAATTATATTATTTTATACTAATATTAATAGAAATATACAATACCGGGACAAAAGTTTTAGAACACCTACTTACTCATTCAAGTTTTTTTTTTTTTTTTTTTTTTTTACTATTTTCTACATTGTAGAATAATAGCGAAGACATTAAAACTATGAAATAACACATATGGAATCATGTGGTAATCAAAATAGTGTTAAACAAATAAAAATATGTAATATTTAAGATTCTTCAAATAGCCACCCTTTGCCTTGATGACAGCTTTGCACACTCGAGGCGGTATGCTGGTGAGTTATGATGATGTTGATGTAAGCCATGACCAGCCTTTCAAAGCACGTTATGGCTACCGGCGTGAGTGCTCTGTGAAGGTAGTCATTTAGGCAGGTTACTTTCGCTTTCTTGGGCACAGGGACTATGGTGGTCTGCTTGAAACATGTAGGTATTACAGACTTGGTCAGGGAGAGGTTGAAAATGTCAGTGAAGACACTTGCCAGTTGGTCAGAGCATGCTCAGAGTACTCGGAGCACGCATCCTGGTAATCTGTATGTAAATGTTGACCTGTTTAAAGGTATTGCTCACATCGGCTATGGAGACCGTGATCACACAGTCATCGGAACAGCCTGTGCTCTCATGCATGCATCAGTGTTGCTTGCCTCGGCGAGCATAAAAGGCATTTAGCTTGTCTGGTAGGCTCGGCGTCACTGGGCAGCTTGTGGCTGGTTTTGTCTTTGTAGTCCGTAATAGTTTGCAAGCCCTGCCACATCCGACGAGCATCAGAGCCGGTGTAGTAGGATTCAATCTTAGTCCTATATTCACGCTTTGCTTGTTTGATGGTTCGTCTGAGGGCATAGCGGGATTTCTTATAAGCATCCGAATTAATGTCCCGTTCCTTGAAAGCAGCATCTCTAGCCTTTAGCCCGGATGTTGCCTGTAATCCATGGCTTCTGTTTGGGATATGTACATATGGTCACTGTGGGGATGAGGTCGTCGATGCATTTATTGATGAAGCCGGTGACTGAGGTGGTATAATCCTCAATGCCATTGGAGGAATCCCGGAACATATTCCAGTCTGTGCTAGCAAAACAGTCCTTTAGCGTAGCATCCACATCATCTGACCACTTCCGTAGTGAGCGAGTTACTGGTACTTCCTGATTTAGTTTTTGCTTGTAAGCAGGAATCAGGAGTATATAATTATGGTCAGATTTGCCAAATGAAGGGCGAGGGACAGCTTTGTATTCATCTCTGTGTGTAGAGTAAAGTTGGTCTATAGTTTATTTCCCTCTGGTTGCAGGGAGAGCATGCAACCGGCATGCCGGTAGAAATGAGGTAAAACGGATTTAAATTTGCCTGCAATAAAGTCCACGGCCACTAGGAGCACCTCTTCTGAGCATTTTCTTGTTTGCTTATGGCTTTATACAGCTCGTTGAATGTTGTCTTAGTGCCAGCATCGGTTTCTGGTGGTAAATAGATGGCTACGAAAAATATAAATGAAAACTCACTTGGTAGATAGTACGGTCTACAGTTTATCATGAGGTATTCTACCTCAAGCTAGCAATACCTCAAGACCTCTTTAATATTAGACATCGTGCACCAGCTGTTATTGACCAATAGACATATACCACCACCCCTCGTCTTACCAGATGTAGCTGTTGTGTCCTGCCGATGCACAGAAAACCCAGCCAACTGTATATCCGTGTCGTCGTCCAGCCACGACTCGATGAAACATAAGATATTACTGTTTTTAATATCCCGTTGGTAGGATAGTCTTGAGTGGAGATCATCCAGTTTATTTTCTAGTGATTGCACGTTGGCCAATAGAACGGATGGTAGAGGCGGGTTACCCACTCGCCAACAAAGGCACCCCAATCTCCGCCTTTTCTTCACGCGAATGACAGGAATTTGGGCCTGGTCTCAGAGAAGCAGTATATTGTATAATTTGTGTTGGACTCATTAAAGAAAAAATCTTTGTCCAGTTCGAGGTGAGTAATCGCTGTTCTGATGTCCAGAAGCTCTTTCCGGGCATAAGAGACGGTAGAAGCAACATTATGTACAAAATAATTTACAAACAACGCAAAAAAACACACACAATAGCACAGTTGGTTAGGAGCCCGTAAAACGGCAGCCATCAGGTAATCAGTCACTACCATGAGAAGCATGGAACCAACCTATGTCCTTCGTAAAGCATATAAAAAATCTGACTAAGAAGTTAAGATCCAAGATTGTTTTTTATATCGAAATAAATCATGCCTTAGTATTCAAAATATGAGAAAGATGCTTCTCCCTGTTTTAAAACCCTTGGACGCAGTCTACCATTCAGCAATACGTTTTATCACAGGGGACAATTTTAGGACTCCTCATTGTAGTCTGTACAAAAATTTGGGATGGACCTTTTATTTATTTACAAAGAAATCTTACAGAAACTCCCTCTATATGTAACATCATTAATTAAGATAAGAATCAGAAGTTACCAAACCCGTTCACAGGAATGGATAACAATAGAGATCCCTCCACTCTCCACAGATTTTTTGCCCCTAATTTGTGGAACAATCTGCAGAGTTCAGTGCAGCTAGATCTGCTGGTGCCAATCAGGCAGTGAAAATGATTGATTGAGGACCTCTATGTAGTTAAATGTAAATGTGTGCTTTTATTTCATATTTATTTTTTATTGTGCCGAATTATATTGTTTTATACACGTGTATGTTGTTTTATATTCTATTGGTGTGTATTATCCTGGAAAATAGTTAGTTTGCTACAGGAAATGTTATATAAATAACAGAATTCCTATAATATCCTCCAAAATGTTATATATGCAACTTGTTATGGTATTTTGGTTGCTATAACATTTGGTTTGAAGTGACATTGCTTTTCGAAGCATCCTGCCATTTGCCTTACCACTCCCACTGTGTCACTCGCAGTGATACTAATGCAAATATGAAGTACACAAACATTAAGTATGTGGACACCCCTTCAAATGATGGGATTCGGCTATTTCAGCCACACCCATTACAACTGTTTATAGTTTATAAAGATTTTAAAGAACTTGAAGTTCGTATTGCATAAATGTTTGCATAAGTTGGTCTTGTAGCTTATTTGGCCAAGGAGCAGGGCCATTTTGAAAATCTACCACTTTTCTAATTCAGACACATGTTAATTTATGCACATTTAAAAGTGTTATAGTTCAAAAAGTATAAATAGTATCAACAAGCTGTATGCAAGCAATCTAAATTGAGTCAGTCTGCAAATTTCAACATTGGTTTAGAGTTCATAATTTAAATTATTCAGGAGAATAACATCTCTAATTTATTTATGTTTTACCATTTAAAGGCTATGGCCATTGATATGTATTGAGTTTTATGCAAATATGGTTTTAGTGAAAAAACGATAAATACTTTCAAAAATATTTCTCAAGGTAACTGCCAAAATACTGGAAACACTTGAGTAGATGAGGGATACAAAGTATATTGAAAGCAGGTGCTTCCACACAGGTGTGGTTCGAGTTAATTAAGCAATTAATATCCCAACATGCTTAGGGTCATGTATAAAAATGCTGGGCAGACCATAATTTTGTCCATTATTTTGGTTACCATAACTAGGATAACAATGCCCCCATCCACAGGGCACGAGTGGTCACTGAAGTGTTTGATGGGCATGAAAACGATGTAAACCATATGCCATGGCCATTTCAGTCACCAGATCTCAAGCCAGTTGAACACTTACGGGAGATTCTGGAGCGGCACCCGAGACAGAGTTTTCCCCCACCATCAACAAAACACCAAATTATGTAATTTCTCGTGGTAGAATGGTGTCCCAACCCACCAATAGTTCCAGACACTTGTAGAATCTATGCCAAGGTGCATTGAAGCTGTTCTGGTGGCTTGTTGTGGCCCAAAGCCCTATTAAGACACTTTATGTTGGTGTTTACTTTATTTTGGCAGTTACCTGGAAATTGTGTCAGTCTGCACATTTCAAATGGGAGCTGAAGCAAAAAAAGAATACTTCTCTGGTTGGAAACAACCTACAGGTGTCAGGTCATAATTTGTAACTGATAATGCAGATGAGCTTGATTAACAAATTCACTGAAAACCCACATTATCAAACGGTTATTTTAACAGTATTTCACTTTTCATGTAACCAGCTAATAGCCTAACCACCGACCAAGCAACACTATGGACTAAACGTTAAAATCCTGTTGCTGCCGTATTATTTTGCTGTGACCATATTGGTCATAATAAGAGCCTACATCTGTATATGGCATCAGTAGTCAGTAACATTTATTCTAGTCCTAAAATTGACTACAAAGTGTAAATAGGAAACATTTGGTCATAAAATCATTGGTCTTTCCAAATACCCATGCTAGCGTACTACATACTTAAACTGCATACTTATTTGGGCGTTTGATCTAGTAAAATGCACTCGTCTTTTCCGACTCAAGTGTTGGACAACAGCTGATAATCAGATAAATTTACGCACTGTACCAAAGTGAACGAACAGCAGTTGTCAACGCAATCTCGCATAAGATGACACATTCTGAGTACTATTTTGGTAATTTCACATGCTATAAAATGTATTTTTTTTCTCCGCCATACTACTGTATTTAGTAAGCTAGTATGGGTATTTGGACACGGCCAAAGTTCTTCCAGAACTGAGATTTGTGAGATTTAAGGAATCGAGATCTTCACATTTTTCCTTGGGTTGGCTTTAGATTTCAATCCTGCCCACACAGGACTTAAGGAAGAGGGCCGTTCATAAACAGACTGAAGGATATCAAGGATCTGGAAAGACTGGAGGAATGGTCTGAGATCCATTCAAATGTGTTCTCCAATTTCATAACACATTATCGAAAATGGATCAGTGTTATTATCCTTGCAAGGGAAGGGTGCACAAAGTATTGAAGACAGGGGTGCCAATACAGATTTTCTCCAGGAAAACTATCCTTATGTAGTTAAGTTGTTAATGATGAATGCAAGAAAACCTGATCATTTGGAACTGATGTTAAAGTTCAAGTTTACTGATGTGTGTAATACTGCATTTCAATTATTAGTCTACTTGTGAGAGCTAAAACGTAGTCTATTAAACAATACATTACACAGACAAGAATCCAAATAGAAACCAATAGGCTATTAACCAATACATTACACAGATAAGAATCCAAATAGAAACCAATAGGCTATTAACCAATACATTACACAGACAAGAATCCAAATAGAAACCAATAGGCTATTAACCAATACATTACACAGACAAGAATCCAAATAGAAACCAATAGGCTATTAACTTCTTAGGGAGCAGCTCCCGAGGTGACGGTTTTGGAGAGTCTGGCGTGTAAAATGCCTCCCACTCAGGCCCAGAAAATAGGATATGCACATAATTAGTACTATTGGATAGGAAACACTGAAGTTTCTAAGAGTGTTAAAATATTGTCTGTGAGTATAACAGAACGGATATGACGAAAACCGGAGGAATTTCTGTCCTGGAAAAAGTGTATTTGACACATTGCCTCATTTTGAACCCCTCCCTATTGAAAATGACCATATAAGGGAGTAAGATTTCAGTACCTATTGCTTCCACTGGATGTCAACTGTTTCTAGACAGTGTTTTGATTCTGTTTAGTTGTTCTGGATGGTAATAGAAGAAGAATTGGGAAGTGGTCACCAGAAGTAAACAGAAGAGGATACGCGTTCACCGGCTTGCGCGCGCTGTGTTTTTTTCCTTTCCTATCGCCCAGTTTATATTCCGGTTGAAATATTATACTAAATATACATAAAAGTGTTCCTAAGGATACATTATCAATGATGTTTGATTGTTCTTGGACAAGTGCATAGGTATAGGTTGAACGAGTTCTCTTCACGGTTCAATGGGCGAGTGGACACTGTATTTTCTCATCATAACGCACCAACCAAACAGAGATTTATGGATATAATAAATTACTTTTTCTAACAAAAGAACCATGGATTGTCTTCGTTGGACACTTGGGAAGCCCTCAGCAGCAGTTCTTCAAAAGGTAAAGGGTTTGTTTTCGCTGTGAAATGTGTTTTGTGTGAACCTCGATGGTTTATGAATTTATGCTAATGGTAAAATATTGGAGGTGCTACCCTCAAACAATCAAATGTAGTACTTTCGCAGTAAAGCCTTTTTGAAATCTGACAACGCTGTAATATTGCCAAGAAGCAGAGATTTTGATGACAATGCAACACTTGTATATTGATGAATGTTTAATAATTCAACTTTTGGATTTTTTATTTGGCGCCTTGCATTTCACAGGGTAGTATTAAACAATACAATACACCGACAAGAATCCAAAAAGAAACCAATGGGCTATTTTAAACAATACAATATACAGACAAGAATCCAAAAAGAAACCAAAGGGCTATTAAACAATACAATACACAGACAAGAATCCAAAAAGAAACAAATGGGCTATTAAAACCTCTTAGGGATCATTGGGGCGCTAGTTGAATTATTAAACATTCATCAATATACAAGTGTTGCATAGTCATCAAAAACTTAGAGTCTTGGCAATATCACAGCGTTGTCAGATTTGAAAAAGGCTTTACGGCGAAAGCACAATATTTGATTGTTTGAGGATACCACCTCTCATATTTATGCATTAGCATAATTCCATAACCAGTGCGGGTCTCACAAAACACATATAAGAGCTAAAATAAATCACTTACCTTTTGATGATCTTCTGCTGAGGGCAATCCGAAGTGTCCAAGCAAGACAATCCATGTTTCTTTTGTTGGAAAAAGTCATTGTTTATATCCATAAATCTCAGTTTGGTTGGCGTGTTACGTTCAAAAAATTCTCCCATTGTACATTGAAGAGAAAGCGTTCAAATTATACCTATCAACTTTGCCCAAACAAATCAAACATCATTTATAATGTATTCTTAGGTATACTTTTATGTATATTAACGATTTATATCCTAAACGATATAAAAAGAAAATAAAGAGGAACGCTCACGGTCTCAAGACCTAAAACTGAACTGGCTTCCTGGGTCCTCTTACCAATTCTTGTTCTATTCGGCTCTGTTCCATGATAAACGCATGAAACACTGTCTAAAGACTGTTGACATCTAGTGGAAGCCATAGGTACTGCAATCTGGGAGCTATTTCACTGAGAATCCCATAGGCAGCCATTGAAAGTGAGGGAAAAAAAATCTGGACAGGAATTCCTCGGGTTTTCGCCTGCTATATCAGTTCTGTTATACTCACAGACATTATTTTAACAGTTTTAGAAACTTCAGAGTGTTTCCTATCAAATAGTACTAATTATGTGCATATCCTAGTTTCTGGGCCTGAGTGGCAGGCATTTACTTTGGGCAAGCCAGACTCTCCAAAACTGACACCTCTGCTGCCGCTCCCTAATATGCTAAACAATACAATACACAGACAAGAATCCAAAAAGAAACCAATGGGCTATTTTTGGCAAATTTTAAAAGTAAGCAACAACACCTGCCTTGTTTAAATCCTTGGCCTATGATATTATGGAATAATTATCCCAGACCATTATTGTCCTTGTTTAAATTCTCCTCATAGCCTCTTGATACATTCATAAAATTATATTTTATTTGGAAAGGCTAATAAGCATACTCTCCTTCACGTCACTCCCATTTTCTGCTCCACCTACACAGGTGTTACATGATCTGTGTAAATGCAAATTCAGGTGAGGAAACTGTGGTTTTCCTTTTCATGACAACTGTTCAACTTTGACCCTGTCTCAGCGTCCGAGAGAGTGGTCACTGCACATGTTTCATGTTTTAGCGAGAGGAATATTTAGCCAATTTACCCTTCACTAGTCCCCAACCCCATTGGTTACTGTTGCAACCTCGAACCACATTTTCCCAGCAAGAACAATTCACCATTCAACCACCGACAAAATCCCAACACAATGATCTCAAACTGTGTTTCTAATACACAATGAAATTAAACACAGACTACCCCTTACTAGTCAGACTATTGGGTATGTTGTGGTGGACTGTCATTACTTTGAGGGAACATGGTCAAAAAAATTGTAGTGTAGCTACCACTGAATGGCTCTAAATTCACTGTCAAAATGCAGACAAAGCTATAAACACTTTTGGAGTGCTCTCAAATAGTATCTGGGTGTCGATATCAGATGGGAGTTGTATTTATAACATTTCTAAACTTAGCTAGCTAACATATATTTTGAGAAAAAAAGTTATATAAAGTGGCTAGCTAGCTAGCATAAGCAACGTTTGGTGGTCAATGAGACAGAGCTAGCTAACCAACTGATGCTTATAATTTGCACTGCTTATTAATCCTTATGAATTTGTATACATGCTGGAATAGTGCACATGTAAAACATACTTATAACCTGTAAATAGTTTATAAATGCTTTATAATTATTTTTTAATGACAAAGTGTTACCAAATTGAATGTGGAGTGTGTTGTGGTACCTTGGGTTGTTTTCATGTTGTTTTCTCTTGAGGATTCTTCTTCTGGTTTTGGCTCATCTATGGCTTGTGACAGTGGTTCTTCCTCTTCACATGTCTATAAAAGTTGAATTCATAGGTTAACATGTTTAAGACATTATGACATTGAATCTTCAATTATGTTCTGTTGAGGATAAAGCACAATAGCTTCCATTTAGAATTAGGGCACCTTAATTTCTAGTTTGGCATGCGTAGTTTGAGTTTAACTCATACTATGGCTGTCATTGCCCAGTTGTGACCAACATATAGGAGAGGTGATACGTTTGGAAAAAGGAGTGACTTTACCTGTTAACATAACATGTTCCCTTATTTTCCCATCTTAACACAGATAACAAATTATGAAAGTATGTCTGTGTTAAAACGGCAGCCAAAACATCACCAAACAGTCCACAATAAACTATCAATAAAATTCAAGATCTCTCCCAATCAGTTCTTGACTTGGACTGAACTAGGTGCCGGTACTCATTTAGAGAGCAGGTACTGTTTATATTTAGGTGCATTCCACAATATCAATATGTTTGGGGTGGCAGGTAGCCAGAGCTGACAAGGTAAAAATATGTCCTTCTGTCCCTGAACAAGGCAGTTAACCCCCTGTTCCTAGGCCGTCATTGTAAATAAGAACTTGTTCTTAACTGACTTGCCTAGTTAAATAAAGGTCCAATAAAAATACATTTGAGCTAGTATTCTATAAGAAGTGCAGGACTTTGAGCAGTAGAACATTTGAGGTGCCGGTACTCAGTTCCGGTGAGCTCCTTCCCAAGTCAAGCACTGCACCAAAAACACTTCATTGGATCAAGATCACGCCATTTTATTTCATTTATGTTTATTTCACCTTTATTTAACCAGGTCGGCCAGTTGAGAACAAGTTCTCGTTTACAGCTGTGACCTGGCCAAGATAAAGCAAAGCAGTGCGACAAAAACAACACAGAGTTACACATGGAATAAACAAACGTACAGTCAATAACAATAGGAAAAATCTATATACAGTGTGTGCAAATGGAGTAAGGAGGTAAGGCAATAAATAGGCCATAGTAGTGAAGAAATTACAATTTAGCTAATTAACACTGGAGTGATTGATGTGCAGATGATGATGTGCAAGTAGAAATACTGGTGTGTAATTTTTAAAATATCCAGCACCATGCCAGTGTCTACATATGTAAAAATGGTAATAAACCATTTATAAGGAATTGATGAAGAGTGAATTCACCATTTAGTAATCTTTAGTCCCACATTTATAACCATTTACTAATCATTAGTAAAGTGTTTTTGCAGCCCCTCATCTAAAGTGTTTAGAAATGTTTTGAGTGACCATTGTATTTTCTCACTAAAAGAAGAGCATACATTCCAGCCCTACCTGATGCCCCCTTAAGGTCTCAAAATGGCCTAGAACATATAAACGGTAAAATAATAAGCACACAACACAGGATGTTAAAGAAAAGATGTTGAACATTTTATATAAATATTTTCTAAATGTTGGGGTAATGATTAATACACGGTGCACAAACTGTTTCTAAATGCCCTGTACATGGTTTATTACTGACTGTTAATACAACATATTACCCTATGTTCTTTCTGTTTATACATGGTTTATTACTGACTGTTAATACAACATATGACCCTATGTTCTTTCTGTTTATACATGGTTTATTACTGACTGTTAATACAACATATGACCCTATGTTCTTTCTGTTTATACATGGTTTATTACTGACTGTTAATACAACATATGACCCTATGTTCTTTCTGTTAATACATGGTTTATTACTGACTGTTAATACAAAATATGACCCTATGTTCTTTCTGTTTATACATGGTTAATTACTGACTGTTAATACAAAATATGACCCTATGTTCTTTCTGTTTATACATGGTTTATTACTGACTGTTAATACAAAATATGACCCTATGTTCTTTCTGTTTATACATGGTTTATTACAAAATATTACCCTATGTTCTTTCTGTTTATACATGGTTTATTATTGACGGTTGATAAGGAGCAACAACATCTCCCTCAACATCAGCAAGATCAAGGCGCTTGATAGTGGACTACAGGAAACGGGGGGCGAGCACGCCCCCATCCACATCGACGGGGCGGCAGTGGATCAGGTAGACACCTTCAGGTTCCTATGTGTCCAAATCACTAAAGACTTAAAATTCTCCATACACACACGCAGTCATGAAGAAGGCACGACAGCGCCTCTTCCCCCTCAGGAGGTTCAAAAAGTTTTACATGGGCCCTCAATCCTGCTGAAAAGGTTTTACAGCTCTACCATTGAGAGCATATTGACTGGCTGCATCACTGCTTGCTATGGCAATAGCACTGACCTCGATCGCATGGCACTACAGATGGTTGTGTGGACAGCCAAGCACATCACTGGGGTAGAGCGCCCTACCATCCAGGACCTCTATATCAAGTGGTGTGAAAAGAATTCCCGGAAAATCGTCAAAGACCCCAACCATCCAAGCCATAGACTATTTTCTCTACTGCTGCAAGGCAAAAGATACCGATGCATCAAGACTGACTCCAAAAGGCTCCTGAACAGCTTCTATCCCCAGGCAATATGACTGAAAAAAAATAAAAAATAGCTACATGGACCGAGTTTACCTAGTATCTTTATTAACCTTTTATTTCAGTAATTACACACTCACAGGGCCCTACACACTCACAGGGCCCTACACACACACAGGGCCCTACACACTCACACATACTGTCACTCCAAAACAAAAACAAACACTCACTCAAAAATGTGCTCACACACACATGATATGGATATTTATACTGACTCTACACTCTCACATACAAGCTGCTGCTCCTCTATTTATATTATAATTTGTTGTCCAGTCAGCTTACCACTATACATATCTACCTTCATCACTCCACCTTACCAAAATACATATCTACATTCATCACTACAGTATCCCTGTCACCTTACCCCTATACATATCTACCTCCATCACTACAGTATTCCTGTCACCTTACCCCTATACATATCTACCTTCATCACTACAGTATCCCTGTCACCTTACCCCTATACATATCTACCTCCATCACTACAGTATTCCTGTCACCTTACCCTTATACATATCTACCTTCATCACTACAGTATCCGTGTCACCTAACCCTATACATATCTACCTCAATCACACCAGTATCCTTGTCACCTTACCAAAATACATATCTACCTTCATCACTCCAGTATCCCTGTCTACTTACCCCTGTACATATCTACCTCCATTACTCCAGTATCTCCGTCAACTTACCCCTATACATATCTACTTCCATCACTCCAAAATCTCCGTCACCTTACCCCTATGGATATCTACCTCCATCACTCCAGTATCCCTGACACCTTACCCCTATAGATATCTACCTCCATCAGTCCAGTATCTCCGTCACCTTAACCCTATGGATATCTACCTCCATCACTCCAGTATCCCTGTCACCTTACCCCTATACATATCGACCTCCATCACTACAGAATCTCCGTCACCTTACCACTATACATATCTACCTCCATCACTCCATTATCCCTGTCAACTTACCCCTATACATATCTACCTCCATCACTCCAGTATCCCTATCAACTTACTAATATACATATCTACCTCCATCACTCCAGTATCCCTGTCACCTTACCCCATACATATCTATCTTCATCACTACAGTACCTTACCCCATACATATCAACCTTCATCACTACAGTATCCCTGTCACATTAGCCCTATACATATCTACCTACATCACACCAGTACCCCTGTCACCTTACCCCTATACGTATCTACCTTCATCACAACAGTATCCCTGTCACCTAACCCTATACATATCTACCTCATTCACACCAGTATCCCTGTCACCTTACCCCATACATATCTATCTTCATCACTACAGTATCCCTGTCACCTTACCCCATACATATCAACCTTCATCACTACAGTATCCCTGTCACCTTACCCCTATACATATCTACCTCCATCACTCCAGTATCCATGTCAACTTACCCCTGTACATGTCTACCTTGATCACTCCAGTATCCCTGTCAACTTACCTCTATACATATCTACCTTCATCACTCCAGTATCCCTGTCTACTTACCCCTATACATATCTATTCATCACTCCAGTATCCCTGTCTACTTACCCCTATACATATCTACCTCCATTACTCCAGTATCTCTGTCACCTTACCCCTATACATATCTACCTCCATCACTCCAAAATCTCCGTCACCTTACCCCTATGGATATCTACCTCCATCACTCCAGTATCCCTGTCACCTTACCCCTATACATATCTACCTCCATCACTCCAGTATCTCCGTCACCATACCCCTAAGGATATCTACCTCCAACACTCCAGTATCAATGTCACCTTACCCCTATACATACTGTGGGGCAAAAAAGTATTTAGTCAGCCACCAATTGTGCAAGTTCTCTCACTTAAAAAGATGAGAGAGGCCTGTAATTTTCATCATAGGTACACTTCAACTATGACAGACAAAATGAGGAAGAAATATCCAGAAAATCACATTGTAGGATTTTTAATGAATTTATTTGCAAATTATGGTGGAAAATAACTATTTGGTCACATACAAACAAGCAAGATTTCTGGCTCTCACAGACCTGTAACTTCTTCTTTAAGAGGCTCCTCTGTCCTCCACTCGTTACCTGTATTAATGGCACCTGTTTGAACTTGTTATCAGTATAAAAGACACCTGTCCACAACCTCAAACAGTCACACTCCAAACTCCACTATGGCCAAGACCAAAGAGCTGTCAAAGGATACCAGAAACAAAATTGTAGACCTGCACCAGGTTGGGAAGACTGAATCTGCAATAGGTAAGCAGCTTGGTTTGAAGAAATCAACTGTGGGAGCAATTATTAGGAAATGGAAGACATACAAGACCACTGATAATCTTCCTCGATCTGGGGCTCCACGCAAGATCTCACCCGTGGGGTCAAAATGATCACAAGAACGGTGAGCAAAAATCCCAGAACCACACGGGGACCTAGTGAATGACCTGCAGAGAGCTGGGACCAAAGTAACAAAGCCTACCATCAGTAACACACTATGCCGCCAGGGACTCAAATCCTGCAGTTCCAGACGTGTCCCCCTGCTTAAGCCATGTTCAGGCCCGTCTGAAGTTTGCTAGAGAGCATTTGGATGATCCAGATGAGGATTGGGAGAATGTCATATGGTCAGATGAAACCAAAATAGAACTTTTTGGTAAAAACTCAACTTGTCGTGTTTGGAGGACAAAGAATGCTGAGTTGCATCCAAAGAACACCATACCTACTGTGAAGCATGGGGGTGGAAACATCATGCTTTGGGGCTGTTTTTCTGCAAAGGGACCAGGACGACTGATCCGTGTAAAGGAAAGAATGAATGGGGCCATGTATCGTGAGATTTTGAGTGAAAACCTCTCCTTCCATCAGCAAGGGCATTGAAGATGAAACGTGGCTGGGTCATTCAGCATGACAATGATCCCAAACACACCGCTCGGCAACGAAGGAGTGGCTTCAGAAGAAGCATTTCAAGGTCCTGGAGTGGCCTAGCCAGTCTCCAGATCTCAACCCCATAGAAAATCTTTGGAGGGAGTTGAAAGTCCGTGTTGCCCAGCGACAGCCCCAAAACATCACTGCTCTAGAAGAGATCTGCATGGAGGAATGGGCCAAAATACCAGCAACAGTGTGTGAAAACCTTGTGAAGACTTACAGAAAACATTTGACCTCTGTCATTGCCAACAAAGGGTATATAACAAAGTATTGAGATAAACTTTTTGTTATTGACCAAATACTTATTTTCCACCATAATTTGCAAATAAATAAATAAAAAATCCTACAATGTGATTTTCTGGATTTCTTTTTCTCATTTCGTCTGTCATAGTTGAAGTGTACCTATGATGAAAATTACAGGCCTCTCTCATCTTTTTAAGTTGGAGAACTTGCACAATTGGTGGCTGACTAAATACTTTTTTGCCCCACTGTATCGACCTCCATCACTACAGTATCTCCGTCACCTTACCACTATACATATCTACCTCCATCACTCCAGTATACCTGTCAACTTACCCCTATACATATCTACCTCCATCACTCCAGTATCCCTGTCACCTTACCCCTATACGTATCTAATTTCATCACTACAGTATCCCTGTCTACTTACCCCTGTACATATCTAACTCCATTACTCCAGTATCTCCGTCACCTTACCCCATACATATCTACCTTCATCACTACAGTATCCCTGTCACCTTACCCCATACATATTTACCTTCATCACTACAGTATCCCTGTCACCTTACCCCTATACATATCTACCTACATCACTCCAGTATCCCTGTCACCTTACCCCATACATATCTACTTTCATCACTACAGTATCCCTGTCACCTTACCCCTATACATATCTACCTCCATCACTCCAGTATCCCTGTCACCTTACCAAATTACATATCTACCTTCATCACTCCAGTATCCCTGTCTACTTACCCCTGTACATGTCTACCTTGATCACTCCAGTATCCCTGTCACCTTAACCCTGTACATATTTACCTACCTTCATACCTCCAGTATCACTGTCACCTTACCCCTATACATATCTACCTTCATCACTCCAGTATCCCTGTCTACTTACCCCTGTACATATCTACCTCCATTACTCCAGTATCTCCGTCACCTTACCCCTATACATATCTACCTTCATCACTACAGTATCCCTGTCACCTTACCCCATACATATCTACCTTCATCACTACAGTATCCCTGTCACCTTACCCCTATACATATCTACCTCAATCACACCATTATCCCTGTCACCTTACCAAAATACATATCTACCTTCATCACTCCAGTATCCCTGTCTACTTCCCCCTGTACATATCTACCTCCATTACTCCAGTATCTCCGTCACCTTACCCCTATACATATCTACCACCATCACTCCAAAATCTCCGTCACCTTACCCCTATACATATCTACCTCCATCACTACAGTATCCCTGTCACCTTACCCCATGCATATCTACCTTCATAACTACAGTATCCCTGTCACCTTACCCCTATACATATCTACCTCCATCACTCCAGTATCCCTGTAACCTTACCCCTATACATATCTACCTTCATCACTACAGTATCCCTGTCACCTTACCCCTGTACATATCTACTTTCATCACTACAGTATCCCTGTCACCTTACCCCTATACGTCTTGTGACAGCATGAGAGGTTCCGGATCTTTAGTTTGTGCAAGTTCCCCGTAAACACACTTTTAACAGTCTCTTCAGTATGTAGGTGAGTTTAATTATTAACAAATGGTTTACAACTTAAATCTCTTCATCTCAAAAGTAACTTAATCTTCTGTGTTTCACAGAGGTACATGTCCTTTCCCCCAGCCACACCAAACAACAGTTTCTCACACCCATTTTTAGAGCCTGCTGCTGGTCTCAATAGCTGCAGCTGTAATCTCAGGCAGCCTGGGTTTTGTAGTCCTTCACAGATGCCCATCTTGCTCCAGCCATCTGAGGGCAATGGATCTGCCCTCTAGGACACGCCCTCTCATGATGCCACAGTATCAACCATCATTACTACATTATCCTTGTCACCTTACCCCTATACATATCTACCTTCATCACTCCAGTATCCCTGTCACCTTACCCCTATACATATCTACCTCATTCACACCAGTATATCGGTCACCTTACCCCTATACATATCTACCTCCATCACTACAGTATCCCTGTCACCTTACCCTATACATATCTACCTCATTCACACCAGTATATCGGTCACCTTACCCCTATACATATCTACCTCCATCACTACAGTATCCCTGTCACCTTATCCCTATACATATCTACCTACATCACTCCAGTATCCCTGTCACCTTACCCCTATACATAACGACCTACATCACTCCAGTATCCCTGTCACCTTACCCCTATACATATCTACCTCCATCACACCAGTATCACTGTCACCATACCAAAATACATGTCTACCTTGATCACTCCAGTATCCCTGTCACCTCCCCCTATACATATCTACCTCCATCACTCCATTATCCCTGTCACCTTACCCATATACATATCTACCTCCATCACTCCAGTATCCCTGTCACCTTACCCCTATACATATCTACCTTCATCACTACAGTATCCATGTCACATAACCCTATACATATCTACCTCCATCACACCAGTATCCCTGTCACCACACCAAAATACATGTCTACCATGATCACTCTAGTATCCCTGTCACCTTACCCCTGTACATATCGACTTCCATCACTACAGTATCCCTGTCACCTTACCCCTGTACATATCTACTTTCATCACTACAGTATCCATGTCACATAACCCTATACATATCTACCTTCATCACTACAGTATCCCTGTCACCTTACCCCTATACATATCTACCTTCATCACTACAGTATCCCCTGTCACCTTACCCCTATACATATCTACCTACATCACTCCAGTATCCCTGTCACCTTACCACTATACATATCTACCTTCATCACGCCAGTATCCCTGTCACCTTACCCCATACATATCTACCTTCATCACTCCAGTATCCCTGTCACCTTACCCCTATACATATCTACCTCCTTCACTACAGTATCCCTGTCACCTTACCCCATACATATCTACCTTCATCACTACAGTATCCCTGTCACCTTACCCATATACATATCTACCTCCATCACTCCAGTATTCCTGTCACCTTACCCCTATACATATCTACCTTCATCACTCCAGTATCCATGTCACCTTACCCTTATACATATCTACCTCCATCACTCCAGTATCCCAGACAACTTACCCATGTACATATCTACCTCCATCACTCCAGTATCCCTGTCACCTTACCCCTATACATATCTACCTTCATCACTACAGTATCCCTGTCACCTTACCCATATACATATCTACCTCCATCACTCCAGTATTCCTGTCACCTTACCCCTACACATATCTACCTTCATCACTACAGTATCCCTGTCACCTTACCCCTATACATATCTACCTCCATCACTACAGTATCCCTGTCACCTTACCCCTATACATATCTACCTTCATCACTACAGTATCCCTGTCACCTTACCCCTATACATATCTACCTCCATCACTCCAGTATCCCTGACAACTTACCCATGTACATATCTACCTCCATCACACCAGTATCCCTCTCACCTTACCCCCATACATATCTACCTTCATCACTCCAGTATCCCTGTCTACTTACCCCTATACATGTCTACCTTGTTCACTCCAGCATCCCTGTCACCTTACCCCTATGGATATCTACCTCCATCACTCCAGTATCCCTGTCACCTTACCCCTATACATATCGACCTCCATCACTACAGTATCTCCGTCACCTTACCCCTATACATATCTACCTCCATCACTCCAGTATCCCTGTCACCTTACCCCTATACATATCTACCTCCATCACTCCAGTATCCCTGTCACCTTACCCCTATACATATCTACCTTCATCACTACAGTATCCCTGTCACCTTACCCCTATACATATCTACCTCCATCACTCCAGTATCCCTGTCTACTTACCCCTGTACATGTCTACCTTGATCACTACAGTATCCCTGTAACCTTACCCCTATACGTATTGTGACAGCATGAGAGGTTCCGGATCTTTAGTTTTTGCAAGTTCCCCGTAAACACCACTTCAACAGTCTCTTCAGTATGTAGATGAGTTTAACTATTAACAAAAGGTTTACAACTTAAATCTCTTCAGCTCAAAAGTAACTTCATCTTCTTTGTTTCACAGAGGTACATGTCCTTTCCCCCAGCCACACCAAACAACAGTTTCTCACACCCATTATTAGAGCCTGCTGATGGTCTCATTAGCTGCAGCTGTAATCTCAGGCAGCCTGGGTTTTGTAGTCCTTCACAGACGGCCATCTTGCTCCAGCCATCTGAGGGCAATGTATCTGCCCTCTAGAACACACCCTCTCATGATGCCACAGTATCTACCTTCATCACTACAGTATCCCTGTCACCTTACACCTATACATATCTACCTTTATCACTACAGTATCCCTGTCACCTTACCCCTATACATATCTACCTCCATCACACCAGTATCCCTGTCACCATACCAAAATACATGTCTACCTTGATCACTCCAGTATCCCTGTCACCTTACCCCTATACATATCTACCTCCATCACTCCAGTATCCCTGTCACTTTACCCCTATACATATTTACCTCCATCACTCCATTATCCCTGTCTCCTTACCCCTATACATATCTACCTCCATCATTTAAGTATCCCTGTTACCCCTCCCCTATACATATCTACCTCCATCACTCCAGTATTCCTGTACATGTAAATATGGTATTGGAACCGAAATATTTCCTGTATATAGTATGCTTACTTCCTTTATTGTTAATTTCATATTCCATATTCTTATTTCTCGTGTGTTTTATTTTTGTGATACGTTGTTATTGATTATTGCATTGCTGGGTTTTGAGTTTTCAAGAAGGGCATTTCACTGTACTTGTGCATGTGACATTAAAACTTGACATTTCAATGGGTCTTTCTCCATTCTGATTGTTTTATACTGTTCAATATACCCCTTTCTGTATTTAAAAACAGTGTAGCACGAGGGCAATGCGTGCAAGTTGGGGACAGAACAAGGGGGAGTTCGTATAGTACTTGAAACTCATGTGGCACTTTCCTATCTTTTAAAGACAGAGCTAGAAACACGTAACTTCCACATATGAAGACACTGGAATGGTGCTGGAGATAATACGAGGTGAAAGAGTGGTGGAATTCCCCTTAAATCATAACTTATTACAGGAACGTGAACACCATGACCACTGAGGATGTAAATGATGTAAGTGTGTCTTACCCTCTCTGCTTCCTCCCCCTTCTTGTCAAAGTGTTCACCTAATTCCTCCTCTGCTGGGCCTAGAATGGAGGGTGAGATATAGTATTGTACATCAGCATACATACAGGAAGGGATTCTTATGCAGAATGAACATATGAAGTGTTTAATGAAGTGTATTGTGTCTTTATCCTCAAAGAGCTGCATGTTGTTGATGAACAACTTACCTGGTGACTGAGGAGCTGGTCTTGTCAAAGTGCCTGGGTTTGCTGCTAGCAGAGGGGTCACAACATACTGTTGCTTTGTCTTTCCTTTCTGCACCTCCTCCTGTAGACGGTGGATCTGCTGCTGCACCTGTATCTGTATCTGTTGCTGTATCTGTTGCTGCATTGCTACCATTGCCTGCTGTTGCTGCGGTTGATTCAACATGAAGCCCTGTAGTATGGCTCCGAGTGCTGCCATGGCATCAGGAGTGCCAGTTTTGTGAACAGACTTGGTGTCTCTGCCTCCCCCTTCACCACCTGTTGCACCTGGTGACTCCTGATCACCAGTCCTCTCCATCACTATAGCTCCACTAAAGTCTGTCAGGGAAAACATAATGTTTTTTTAAAGTTTCTCAAAGTAAGGTAAAAAAAAAAATATATTTAGCAACATTTTAGGTACATTACAATACTGTTTTCCAAAGATTCCCTTGACATTTCCCATACACAGTTAAAAGGGCAATAAAGTGTTTATAGTGCAGGCTGCAAAATGGCTAACAGGCATAAAGATGGCAGAATACAGATATGATGTCATTGTTTATAAGCACAGTTTATGAACAACAGTGCACGCATGGTTCAATGTGCCAATAAATCAGCACAAACTATTTTCAGTTCTTAAAATCACAGCCATCTAGGAGCTAGAATAGCGATCATCCATACTGTTATTGTTTCAACTACTGATTGCCACCATAAGACCAATTTGAGCTGAAAGAGGTATGGTTGGACAACATAAAACACTTCCTGTAATTTGAGAAATACCCAAGAATGGTACGCTGTGGTACTCCAGTATTTACAGAAAGCTTGTCAGAAGTCATGTCATCAACCTGTACACATTGTGATCTAACACTAAGATAAGCATTAGAAGTGCATAATCTGTATTATATTTGAAGTTCATGTCAGTCAATGATATATTTCCTTTGAGGAATGGGCAAAATGCCTACATCATATTGCATGTGTTGCCTATATTATTTTAATAATCTAGAAATTACACATTTGCATTAGTTACTCTTGTTACTGTCACGATCAGCTAGAAGTGGTGGGTGTGGAGTCAGACGCAGAGAGCACGGTGTAGGGAAAAACGCTCATCTTTAATTCGGCGTGTGAATACAATGCCCAATACTCAGCAGGCGCACAAACAAACAGGCGCTCAAAACAGAAACACGGGCACAAAATGACGACATGCACGAACGTCCACCAAAACAGAGAAACAAGCGTGCACAAAAAGAGGCGGGCTTGACCGGCTTAAATAGCCCTAGAATAAAAACACAAAACAGGTGCAAACAATAAAACAATCAACAGAAAGGAAACGAGGATCGGTGGCAGCTAATAGGCCGGTGACGACGACCGCCGAATGCCGCCCGAACAGGCAGAGGAGCCACCGTCGGTGGAAGTCGTGACAGTTACATTGAACATAAAATCATCTCATTACTTATACAACTTATTACAGAAGGTGTTTTATAAATAAAGTGCATATATATAGTCCTAATAAACTTACAAAGTTCGACAATTAACTTTTTTATGTCAATATGTAAATAACGATTAATGTTGTGTTTAGTGTTGTAATAGTACAGTTCTAGATGTCTTTACCTTTGCCTGCCTGCTGAGTTGGGGACCTACAGTCATATGTCTACAAGTGGAGATGCAGCTGATGTTTTACAGAGATGTGGGCGTAATCTCAGACCAAGAGCAACAGCATCAGACCATGTTTAACCCTATCAGTACCGAGATACCAGCAAAAATGGGCTTTTCAATTATCTGACTTTAAATTTTCTGCATGTCCAGTCCTTAAATGTAGCCTCACAATGAAGAATTTTACAATTTTATTTTCAGGACAACCAGGGCTACAATTAGAACACAAAAAAGTATTTGACATAAACAGTTGCATTCATGAGTGTTATTGACAAAATCCTGATGCAACTGAATTGATTTATACAAAGACCAGTGATATGTGATATGGCTAACATTACCTTGTCTTAACAACCCATTTAATCAGTAAACTATTGTTCTTCAACTGTAGCAGAGAGTATGATTTACAATAAATCCCCTGACTGACTAAGAAACGGACTTGCTCAGATCCCCCCCCTCCGCTCTAGTCAGTCAGGGGATTTCAGGTGACTCAAACTGAAACAAAAACTAACTTAGCAAAAAGATGAATTGTGCTATGTGTGTTGTGTGTTGTGCTATTTCTGATCCTCAGATAAAGGAGTGATGGGTAACTTGAGGGAGAAAGAGGCTCAGCTCAAGACCAGTTACACCAACCTGACTGCAGAGAGAGACCAGATGCAAACAGAGAAAGACAAAGTTCATATCTTATGAAAGCTTCTACAGTCATGAAGACAATAATATATAACATATTGATAGATTGTAGATAATTGCTGTTTGTGTGAATAATGACTTTTTGCATGATTAACCTCTTGTCTTTGTACTTCCTGTGACCTGTGACCTCCAATATGTTATCTGGGGCAACAGTAGGATGAGAAGAGGAAGTGGTCCCAAGCACTCTGGAACCCAGACGAGAAGAGGAAGTTGCCCCAAGTCCTATGGAACCCAGACGAGAAGAGGAATTTGTCCCAAGCACTATGGAACCCAGACGAGAAGAAGAAGTTACCCAAAGCGCTATGGAACCCAGACGAGAAGAGGAAGTTGCCCCAAGCGCTATGGAACCCAGACGAGAAGAGGAAGTTGCCCCAAGTGCTATGGAACCCAGACGAGAAGAGGAAGTTGCCCCAAGCACTATGGAACCCAGACGAGAAGAGGAAGTTGCCCCAAGCTCCAGACAGATTACCAGGACGTGTACTGCGAGCATGCGCTGACCAACTGGCAAGTGTCTTCACTGATATTTTCAACCACTCCCTGTCCGAGTCTGTAATACCAAAATGTTTTACGCAGACCACCATAGTCCCTTTGAAGAGGCGACTCCCGGATGATGGCCTTCTAGGCATAGTTCCTTTGTCCAGTGTCTGTTCTTTTGCCCATCTTAATCTTTTCTTTTTATTGGCTTGTCTGAGATATGGCTTTTTCTTTGCAACTCTGCCTTGAAGGCCAGCATCCCGGAGTCGCTTCTTCACTGTTGACGTTGAGACTGGTGTTTTTTGCGAGTACTATTTAATGAAGCTGCCAGTTGAGGACTTTTGAGGCGTCTGTTTCTCAAACTAGACACTAATGTCCTTGTCCTCTTGCTCAGATGTGCACCGGGGCCTCCCACTCCTCTTTCTATTCTGGTTAGAGCCAGTTTGCGCTGTTCAGTGAAGGGAGTAGTACACAGCGTTGTTAGAGATCTTCAGTTTCTTGGTAATTTCTAGCATGGAATAGCCTTAATTTCTCAGAACAAGAATAGAGGTATTTGTTTCTGGCCATTTTGAGCCTGTAATTGAAACCACAAATGCTGATGCTCCAGATACTCAACTGCTGTAAAGAAGGCCAGTTGTATTGCTGCTTTAATCAGCACAACAGTTTTCAGCTGTGCTAACATAATTGCTAAAGGGTTTTCTAATGATCAATTAGCCTTTTAAAATTATAAACTTGGATTAGCTAACACAACGTGCCATTGGAACACAGTTGTGATGGTTGCTGATAATGGGCCTCAGTACGCCTATGTAGATATTCCATAAAAAATCTGCCGTTTCCAGCTACAATCGTCATTTACAACATTAACAATATTTCTGATCAATTTTATGTTATTTTAATGGACAAAAATAAATAAAAAATCTTTCAAAAACAAGGACATTTCTAAGTGAACCCAAACTTTTGAACGATAGTGTATATACTGTATGTATTTACTAAAAAATATATGGTGGATTGGAAATGATGCAGACAATTACATTGATGGAAGCAAACATCTATCTGCAATATTAAAGCTGATCTACCCCCTAAAAAAACGTTTAAAATTAAATAAATTAAATGTAATCAGTAAGGTATCATTATTTAACTGCAGCAGAGAGCATGATTTACAAGAAATCCCTTCACTGACTAGAAACCGACTTGCTCAGACCCCTCCCCCCATTTTAGACTGTCAGGGGATTTCAGGTGACTCAAACTGAAACTAAAACTAACAGATCAAGCCCAGTTACACAAACCTGACTGCAGAGAGAGATCAGATGCAAAGAGAGAAAGACAAAGATCACATCTTACATACTGTATAATGTCTAATAATCTATGTAAAATATAATATATGCCATATGTCACCATTAGACAAAATTACATTGTGTAAAAAAACACAATTTAATCAGTAAAGTATTGCTATGTAACTGCAGCAGAGAGTATGATTTACAAGAAATCCCCTAACTGACTAGAAATGGACTTGCACAGAACTTGGGGGGGAGCGGGGTGTTCTGATATTTTAGTTACTGATTGAATGTCTTGTTTGGCCAAAGTCCTGGATGGCAGGAAGCTTGTAGTGCCTTGCGGTCGGAGGCCGAGCAGTTGCCATACCAGGCAGGGATGCAACCAGTCAAGATGCTCTCGATGGTGCAGCTGTATAACCTTTTGAGGATCTGAGGAACCATGCCAAGTCTTTTCAGTCTCCAGAGGCGAATAGGTTTTGTCATGCCCTCTTCACAACCGTCTTTTCCCTTTATAATCCGTGATTGCCTGGAGTCCCTGCACATGTTATCAATGGCGTTCAAATCTGGAGACTGAGATGGCCAAATGTTAATTTTGTGGTCAATTAACCATTTAGTAGTACAGCTGCACCATCGAGAGCATCTTGACTGGTTGCATCCCTGCCTGGTATGGCAACTGCTCGGCCTCTGACCGCAAGGCACTACAAGCTTCCTGCCATCCAGGACCTCTATACCAAGCGGTGTCAGAGGAAGGCCCTAAAAATTGTCAAGGACTTCAGACACCCTAGTGATAGACTGTTCTCTCTGCTACCGCACCGCAAGCGGTACAGGAGCGCCAAGTCTAGGTCCAAGAGGCTTCTAAACAGCTTCTACCCCACAAACCATAAGAATCCTGAACACCTAATCAAATGGCTACCCAGACTATTTGCATTGCCCCCCCCCTCTTTTTACATCACCCGTCTTGCTCCGAACAAGCTAAACACCTTCTTCGCCTCTTTGAGGATAACACAGTGCCTCTGACGTGGCCCGCTCCAAAGGATTGTGGGCTCTCTCGTTCTCTGTGGCCAACGTGAGTAAGACATTTAAGCGCGTTAAACCTCACAAGGCTGCCGGCCCAGACGACATCCTAAGCTGCGTCCTCAGAGCATTCGCAGACCAGGTAGTTGGAGTGTTTACGGACATATTCAATCTCTCCCTATCCCAGTCTGCTGTCCCTACTTGCTTCAAGATGTCCACCACTGTTCCTGTACCCAAGAAAGTAAAGGTAGCTGAACTGAATAACTAAAGCCCCGTTGCACTCACTTCTGTCATCATGAAGTGATTTGAGAGGCTAGTTAAGGATCATATCACCTCCACCTTACCTGACACCCATAGACCAAATTTGCATACCGCCCCAATATATCCACAGACAATGAAATCACCTTCACACTGCACATTGCCCTATCCCATCTGAAGAGGAATGACTATGTAAGAATGCTATTCATTGACTATAGCTCAGCCTTCAACACCATAGTACCCTCCAAGCTCATCATCAAGCTCGGGGCCCTGGGTCTGAACCCCACCTTGTGCAATTGGGTCCTGGACTTCCTGATGGGCCGCCCCCAGTTGGTGATGGTAGGAAACAGCACCTCCACTATGCTGATCCTCAACACAGGGGCCCCACAAGGATGAGTGCTTAGCCCCTACTGTACTCCCTTTTCACCTATGACTGCGTGGCCACGCACGCCTCCAACTCAATCTTCAAGTTTGCAGACGACACAACAGTAGTAGGCCTGATTACCAACATTGACGAGACAGCCTACAGGGAGAAGGTGACGGCCCTGGTGGAGTGGTGCCAGAAGAATAACCTCAAAGTCAACAAAACGAAGGGGCTGATCGTGGACTTCAGGAGACAGCAGAGTGATCACGCCCCTATCCACATCGGCACCGCAGTAGAGAAGGTGAAAAGCTCCTTGGAGACCACATCCCTGACAATATGAAATGGTCCACCCACATAGACAGTGTGGTGAAGAAGGCGCAACATCGCCTCTTCAACCTCAGGAGGCTGAAGAAATTCGTCTTGACCTCTAAAACCCTCACAAACTTTTACAGATGCACAATTGAAAGCCTCCTGTCGGGTTGTATCACCGCCTTGTACGGCAACTGCACCACCATCACTAGCCTGCTATCACCCAGTTACTCAACCCTGCACTTTAGGTTTGAGTAACTGGAATCAATGGTCACTTTAATAATGGAACACTAGTCACTTTAATAATGTTTACATACTGCTTTACTGTATTCTACTGTATTTTAGTCAATGCCATTCTGACATTGCTCATCCTAATATTTATATATTTCTTACTTCCTTTCTTTTACATTTAGATGTGTGTGTGTTGTTGTGAATTGTTACATACTACTGTGCTGTTGGAGCTAGGAACACAAGCATTTCGCTACACCCGCAATAACATATGATAATTATGTGTGTGACCAATACAATTTGATTTAATTTGATTATTATATATTATTGTTTTTATGACAGTAAAAGCTCTTATAAGGTATTAACTTTGTCTTTCTCTGTTTGCATCTGGTCTCTCTCTGCAGTCAGCTTGGTGTAACTGGTCCCCATCACTCCTTTATCTGAAGATCAGAAATAGCACAACACACAAATCGTATGTAACCACATGTACTGCGTAAACATGTCATTGAATCATACACATCCAACATGTTACATCATTGAGTTTTCATAAATTGTTTTTCTATGTTAGTTTAAGTTTCAAATGACTTTGGCCAAACAACCCATTCAATCAGTAACTAAAATATCAGAACACCCCGCTCCCCCCCAAGTTCTGTGCAAGTCCATTTCTAGTCAGTTAGGGGATTTCTTGTAAATCATACTCTCTGCTGCAATGTAATTTTGTCTAATGGTGACATATGGCATATATTATATTTTACATAGATTATTAGACATTATACAGTATGTAAGATGTGATCTTTGTCTTTCTCTCTTTGCATCTGATGTCTCTCTGCAGTCAGGTTGGTGTAACTGGGCTTGATCTGTTAGTTTTAGTTTCAGTTTGAGTCACCTGAAATCCCCTGACAGTCTAAAATGGGGGGAGGGGTCTGAGCAAGTCGGTTTCTAGTCAGTGAAGGGATTTCTTGTAAATCATGCTCTCTGCTGCAGTTAAATAATGATACCTTACTGATTACATTTAAAAAAAAAAATTTAGGGGGTAGATCAGCTTTAATATTGAAGATAGATTTTTGCTTCCATCAATGTAATTGTCTGCATCATTTCCAATCCACCATATATTTTTTAGTAAATACATACAGTATATACACTATCGTTCAAAAGTTTGGGTTCACTTAGAAATGTCCTTGTTTTTGAAAGAAATAATTTTTTGTGTCCATTAAAATAACATAAAATTGATCAGAAATATTGTTAATGTTGTAAATGACGATTGTAGCTGGAAACGGCAGATTCTATATGGAATATCTACATAGGCGTACTGAGGCCCATTATCAGCAACCATCACTACTGTGTTCCAATGGCACGTTGTGTTAGCTAATCCAAGTTTACAATTTTAAAAGGCTAATTGATCATTAGAAAACCCTTTAGCAATTATGTTAGCACAGCTGAAAACTGTTGTGCTGATTAAAGCAGCAATACAACTGGCCTTCTTTACAGCAGTTGAGTATCTGGAGCATCAGCATTTGTGGTTCGATTACAGTCTCAAAATGGCCAGAAACAAAGACCTCTATTCTTGTTCTGAGAAATTAAGGCTATTCCATGCGAGAAATTACCAAGAAACTGAAGATCTCTAACAACGCTGTGTACTACTCCCTTCACTGAACAGCGCAAACTGGCTCTAACCAGAATAGAAAGAGGAGTGGGAGGCCCCGGTGCACAACTGAGCAAGAGGACAAGGACATTAGTGTCTAGTTTGAGAAACAGACGCCTCAAAAGTCCTCAACTGGCAGCTTCATTAAATAGTACTCGCAAAAAACACCAGTCTCAACGTCAACAGTGAAGAGGCGACTCTGGGATGCTGGCCTTCTAGGCAGAGTTGCAAAAGCCATATCTCAGACAAGCCAATAAAAAGAAAAGAGTAAGATGGGCAAGAGAACAATGCCTAGAAGGCCATCATCCGGGAGTCGCCTCCCGGATGATGTTTTGGTGTTTTGCGGGTACTATTTAATGAAGCCAGACTATTTGCCCCCCCTCTTTACACCGCTGCTACTCTCTGCATGAGGTTGTAAGTAAGTAACAAGAACATTTCCCAGGACATATCTGGTATTGGCAGAAAGCTTAAATTCCTGTTAATCTAACTGCACTGTCCAATTTACAGTAGCTATTACAGTGAAAGAATACCATGCTATTGTTTGGGGAGAGTGCACAATTTTGAACAAATTAGGCACATTTGGACATTCTTGATATAACATTTTAAACAGAAATGCAATGGTTCATTGGATCAGTCAAAAACTTTGCACATACACTGATGCCATCTAGTGGCCAAAATCTAAATTGCACCTGGGCTGGAATAATACATTATGGCATTTCTCTTCCATTTCAAAGATGATGGTACAAAGAAAATACAAAAGAACGGTCAGTATTTTCTTTGTATTATCTTTTACCAGATGTATTGTGTTATATTCTACTACATTACATTTCCATTTCCATAAACCTTCAAAGTGTTTCCTTGTACCAAGAACATGCATATCCTAACAGGCAGTTAGATTTGGGTATGTAATTTAAAGCGAAAATTGAAATAAAGGGGGTAATCCTTAAGTGGAAGAGGAAGTTGCCCCAATACTATGGATAGCCATTTGATTAGATGTTCAGGAGTCTTATGGCTTGGGGGTAGAACTAGGCAGTGACGCAACCAGTCAGGATGCTCTCGGTGGTGCAGCTGTAGAACCTTTTGAGGATCTGAGGACCCATGCCAAATCTTTTTAGTCCCCTGAGGGGGAATAGGTTTTGTTGTGCGCTCTTCATGACTGTCTTGGTGTGCTTGGACCATGTTAGTTTGTTGGTGATGTGGACACCAAGGAACTTGAAGCTCTCAACCTGCTCCACTACAGCCCCGTCTATGAGAATGGGGGGCGTGCTCTCCCCTCCTTTTCCTGAAGTCCACAATCATCTCCTTTGTCTTGATCACGTTGAGGGAGAGGTTGCTGTCCTGGCACCACACGGCCAAGTCTCGTACCTCCTTCCTATAGGCTGTCTTGTCGTTGTCGGTGATCAGGCCTACCACTGTTGTGTCATCTGCAAACTTAATGATGGTGTTGGAGTCGTGCCTGGCTGTGCATTCATGAGTGAACAGGGAGTACAGGAGGGGACTGAGCACGCACCCCTGAGGTGCCCCTGTGTTGAGGATCAGCGTGGCGGATGTGTTTCTACCTACCCTTACCACCTGGGGGCGGCCCGTCAGGAAGTCCAGGATCCAGTTGCAGGGAGGTGTTTAGTCCCAGGGTCTTTAGCTTGAAAAAAAGGGGTAAATGAGCTTTGAGGGCACTATGGTTTTGAATGCTGAGCTGTAGTCAATGAATAGCATTCTCACATAGGTGTTCCTTTTGTCCAGGTGGGAAAGGGAAGTGTGGAGTGCAATATAGATTGCATCATCTGTGGATCTGTGTGCCCGGTATGCAAATTGGAGTGGGTCTAGGGTTTATGGGATAATGGTGTTGATGTGAACCATGATCAGCCTGTCAAAGCACTTCATGGCTGTAGACGTGAGTGCTACGGGTCGGTAGTCATTTAGGCAGATTACCTAAGTGTTCTTGGGCACAGGGACTATGGTGGTCTGCGTAAAACATGTTGGTATTACAGACTCGGACAGGGAGTGGTTGAAAATATCAGTGAAGATACTTGCCAGTTGGTCAGCGCATGCTCGCAGTACACGTCCTGGTAATCTGTCTGGAGCTTGGGGCAACTTCCTCTTCTCGTCTGGGTTCCATAGTGCTTGGGGCAACTTCCTCTTCTCGTCTGGGTTCCATAGCGCTTGGGGCAACTTCCTCTTCTCATCTGTGTTCCATAGCGCTTGGGGCAACTTCCTCTTCTCGTCTGGGTTCCATAGCGCTTGGGGCAACTTCCTCCTCTTGTCTGGGTTCCATAGCGCTTTAGGTAACTTCTTCTTCTCGTCTGGGTTCCATAGTGCTTGGGGCAAATTCCTCTTCTCGTCTGGGTTCCATAGCACTTTGGGTAACTTCTTCTTCTCGTCTGGGTTCCATAGTGCTTGGGGCAAATTCCTCTTCTCGTCTGGGTTCCATAGGACTTGGGGCAACTTCCTCTTCTCGTCTGGGTTCCAGAGTGCTTGGGACCACTTCCTCTTCTCATCCTACTGTTGCCCCAGGTAACATATTGGAGGTCACAGGTCACAGGAAGTACAAAGACAAGAGGTTAATCATGCAAAAGTCATTATTCACACAAACAGCAATTATCTACAATCTATCAATATGTTATATATTATTGTCTTCATGACTGTAGAAGCTCTCATAAGATATGAACTTTGTCTTTCTCTGTTTGCATCTGGTCTCTCTCTGCAGTCAGGTTGGTGTAACTGGTCTTGAGCTGAGCCTCTTTCTCCCTCAAGTTACCCATCACTCCTTTATCTTAAGATCAGAAATAGCACAACACACATAGCACAATTCATCTTTTTGCTATGTTAGTTTTTGTTTCAGTTTGAGTCACCTGAAATCCCCTGACTGACTAGAGCGGAGGGGGGATCTGAGCAAGTCCGTTTCTTAGTCAGTCAGGGGATTTATTGTAAATCATACTCTCTGCTGCAGTTACAGAACAATAGTTTACTGATTAAATGGGTTGTTAAGACAAGGTAATGTTAGCCATATCACATATCACTGGTCTTTGTATAAATCAATTCAGTTGCATCAGGTTTTTGTCAATAACACTGTTTAAAAATGTTTATGTCAAATACTTTTTTGTGTTCTAATTGTAGCCCTGGTTGTCCTGAAAATAAAATTGTAAAATTCTTCATTGTGAGGCTAAATATAAGGACTGTACATGCAGATAAATTAAAGTCAGATAATTGAAAAGCCAATTTTTGCTGGTATCTCGGTACTGATAGGGTTATTCATGCTCTGATGCTGTTTCTCTTGGTCTGAGATTACGCCCACATCTCTGTAAAACATCAGCTGCATCTCCACTTGTAGACATATGACTGTAGGTCCCCAACTCAGCAGGCAGGCAAAGGTAAAGACATCTAGAACTGTACTATTACAACACTAAACACAACATTTTTCGTTATTTACATATTGACATAAAAAAGTTAAATGTCGAACTTTGTATGTTTATTAGGACTATATATATGCACTTTATTTATAAAACACCTTCTGTAATAAGTTGTATAAGTAATGAGATGATTTTATGTTCAATGTAACAAGAGTAACTAATGCAAATGTGTAATTTCTAGATTATTAAAATAATATAGGCAACACATGCAATATGATGTAGGAATTTTGCCCATTCCTCAAAGGAAATATATCAGGGACTGACATGAACTTCAACTATAATACAGATAATGCGCTTCTAATGCTTATCTTAGTGTTAGATCACAATGTGTACAGGTTGATGACACGACTTCTGACAAGCTTTCTGTAAATACTGGAGTACCAATGCGTTCCATTCTTGGGTATTTCTCAAATTGCAGGAAGTGTTTTATGTTGGACAACCATACCTCTTTCAGCTCAAATTGGTCTTATGGTGGCAATCAGTAGTTGAAACAATAACAGTATGGATGATCGCTATTCTAGCTCCTAGATGGCTGTGATTTAAAGAACTGAAAATAGATTGTGCTGATTTATTGGCACATTGAACCATGCGTGAACTGTTGTTCATAAACTGTGCTTATAAACAATGACGTCATATCTGTATTCTGCCATCTTTATGCCTGTTAGCCATTTTGAAGCCTGCACTATAAACACTTTATTGCCCTTTTAACTGTGTATGGGAAATGTCAAGGGAATCTTTGGAAAACAGTATTGTAATGTACCTAAAATGTTGCTAAATATTTTTTTTTTTACCTTACTTTGAGAAACTTTAAACATTATGTTTTCCCTGACAGGCTTTAGTGGAGCTATAGTGATGGAGAGGACTGGTGATCAGGAGTCACCAGGTGCAACAGGTGGTGAAGGGGGAGACACCACGTCTGTTCACAACACTGGCACTCCTGATGCCATGGCAGCACTCGGAGCCATACTACAGGGCTTCATGTTGAATCAACCGCAGCAACAGCAGGCAATGGTAGCAATGCAGCAACAGATACAGCAACAGATACAGCAACAGATACAGCAACAGATACAGCAACAGATACAGATACAGGTGCAGCAGCAGATCCACCGTCTACAGGAGGAGGTGCAGAAAGGAAAGACAAAGCAACAGTATGTTGTGACCCCTCTGCTAGCAGCAAACCCAGGCACTTTGACAAGACCAGCTCCTCAGTCACCAGGTAAGTTGTTCATCAACAACATGCAGCTCTTTGAGGATAAAGACACAATACACTTCATTAAACACTTCATATGTTCATTCTGCATAAGAATCCCTTCCTGTATGTATGCTGATGTACAATACTATATCTCACCCTCCATTCTAGGCCCAGCAGAGGAGGAATTAGGTGAACACCTTGACAAGAAGGAGGAGGAAGCAGAGATGGTACGACACACTTACATCATTTACATCCTCAGTGGTCATGGTGTTCACGTTCCTGTAATAAGTTATGATTTAAGGGGAATTCCACCACTCTTTCACCTCGTATTATCTCCAGCACCATTCCAGTGTCTTCATATGTGGAAGTTACGTGTTTCTAGCTCTGTCTTTAAAAGATAGGAAAGTGCCACATGAGTTTCAAGTACTATACGAACTCCCCCTTGTTCTGTCCCCAACTTGCACGCATTGCCCTCGTGCTACACTGTTTTTAAATACAGAAAGGGGTATATTGAACAGTATTAAACAATCAGAATGGAGAAAGACCCATTGAAATGTCAAGTTTTAATGTCAAATGCACAAGTACAGTGAAATGCCTTTCTTTAAAACTCAAAACCCAGCAATGCAATAATCAATAACAACGTATCACAAAAATAAAACACACGAGAAATAAGAATATGGAATATGAAATAAACAATAAAGTAAATAAGCATACTATATACAGGAAATATTTCGGTTCCAATACCATATTTACATGTACAGGGATACTGGAGTGATGGAGGTAGATATGTATAGTAGTAAGGTGACGGAGATTCTGTAGTGATGGAGGTAGATATGCATAGGGGTAAGGTGACAGTGATACTGGAGTGATGAAGGTAGATATGTATAGGGGTAAGGTGACAGGGATACTGGAGTGATGGAGGTAGATATGTATAGGGGGAATGTGACAGGGATACTGTAGTGATGAAGGTAGATATGTATAGGGGTAAGGTGACAGGGATACTGGAGTGATGGAGGTAGATATGTATAGGGGTAAGGAGACAGGGATACTGGAGTGATGGAGGTAGATATGTATAGGGGTAAGGAGACAGGGATACTGGAGTGATGGTGGTAGATATGTATAGGGGTAAGGTGACAGGGATACTGGAGTGATGAAGGTAGATATGTATAGGGGTAAGGTGACAGGGATACTGGAGTGATGAAGGTAGATATGTCTAGGGGTAAGGTGACAGGGATACTGTAGTGATGAAGGTAGATATGTATAGGGGTAAGGTGACAGGGATACTGTAGTGATGAATGTAGATATGTATAGGGGTAAGGTGACAGGGGATACTGTAGTGATGAAAGTAGATATGTATAGGGGTAAGGTGACAGGGATACAGTAGTGATGAAGGTAGATATGTATAGGGGTATGGTGACAGGGATACAGTAGTGATGAAGGTAGATATGTATAGGGGTATGGTGACAGGGATACTGGAGTGATGAAGGTAGATATGTATGGGGTATGGTGACAGGGATACTGGAGTGATGAAGGTAGATATGTATGGGGTAAGGTGACAGGGATACTGTAGTGATGAAGGTAGATATGTATAGGGGTAAGGTGACAGGGATACTGTAGTGATGAAGGTAGATATGTATAGGGTAAGGTGACAGGGATACTGTAGTGATGAAGGTAGATATGTATAGGGGTAAGGTGACAGGGATACTGTAGTGATGAATGTAGATATGTCTAGGGGTAAGGTGACAGGGATACTGGAGTGATGAATGTAGATATGTCTAGGGGTAAGGTGACAGGGATACAGTAGTGATGAAGGTAGATATGTATAGGGGTATGGTCACAGGGAGACTAAAGTGATGAATGTAGATATGTATAGGGGTAAGGTGACAGGGATACTGTAGTGATGAAGGTAGATATGTATAGGGGTAAGGTGACAGGGATACTGTAGTGATGAATGTAGATATGTATAGGGGTAAGGTGACAGGGATACTGTAGTGATGAAGGTAGATATGTATAGGGGTAAGGTGACAGGGATACTGTAGTGATGAATGTAGATATGTATAGGGGTAAGGTGACAGGGGATACTGTAGTGATGAAAGTAGATATGTATAGGGGTAAGGTGACAGGGATACAGTAGTGATGAAGGTAGATATGTATAGGGGTATGGTGACAGGGATACAGTAGTGATGAAGGTAGATATGTATAGGGGTATGGTGACAGGGATTTTTGAGTGATGGTGGTAGATATCCATAGGGGTAACGTGACAGGGATACTGGAGTGATGTAGGTAGATATGTATATGGGTAAGGTGACAGGGATACTGTAGTGATGTAGGTCGATATGTATAGGGGTAAGATGACAGGGATACTGGAGTGATGTAGGTAGATATGTATATGGGTAAGATGACAGGGATACTGGAGTGATGTAGGTAGATATGTATAGGGGTAAGATGACAGGGATACTGGAGTGATGTAGGTAGATATGTATAGGGGTAAGGTGACAGGGATACTGTAGTGATGGAGGTAGATATGTATAGGGGTATGGTCACAGGGAGACTAAAGTGATGAAGGTAGATATTTATAGGGATAAGGTGATGGAGATACTGGAGTAATGGAGGTAGATATGTATAGAGGTAAGGTGACAGGCATACTGGAGTGATGGAAGTAGATATGTATAGGGGTAAGGTGACGGAGATACTGGAGTAATGGAGGTAGATATGTATAGAGGTAAGGTGACAGGGATACTGGAGTGATGGAGGTAGATATGTATAGGGGTAAGGTGACAGGGATACTGGAGTGATCTAGGTAGATATGTATATGGGTAAGGTGACAGGGATACTGTAGTGATGTAGGTCGATATGTATAGGGGTAAGATGACAGGGATACTGGAGTGATGTAGATAGATATGTATATGGGTAAGATGACAGGGATACTGGAGTGATGAAGGTAGATATGTATAGGGGTAAGGTGACAGGGATAATGTAGTGATGATGGTTGATACTGTGGCATCATGAGAGGGCGTGTTCTAGACGGCAGATACATTGCCCTCAGATGGCTGGAGCAAGATGGCCGTCTGTGAAGAACTACAAAACCCAGGCTGCCTGAGATTACAGCTGCAGCTAATGAGACCATCAGCAGGCTCTAAAAATGGGTGTGAGAAACTGTTGTTTGGTGTGGCTGGGGGAAAGGACATGTACCTCTGTGAAACAAAGAAGATGAAGTTACTTTTGAGCTGAAGAGATTTAAGTTGTAAACCTTTTGTTAATAATTAAACTCACCTACATACTGAAGAGACTGTTGAAGTGGTGTTTACGGGGAACTTGCACAAACTAAAGATCCGGAACCTCTCATGCTGTCACACTACGTATAGTGTTAAGGTGACAGGGATACTGTAGTGATCAAGGTAGACATGTACAGGGGTAAGTAGACAGGGATACTGGAGTGATGAAGGTAGATATGTAAAGGGGTAAGGTGACAGGGATACTGGAGTGATGGAGGTAGATATGTATAGTGGTAAGGTGACGGAGATACTGTAGTGATGGAGGTCGATATGTATAGGGGTAAGGTGACAGGGATACTGGAGTGATGAAGGTAGATATCAATAGGGGTAAGGTGACGGAGATACTGTTGTGAAGGAGGTCGATATGTATAGGGGTAAGGTGACAGGGATACTGTAGTGATGAACGTAGATATGTACAGGGGTAAGGTGACAGGGATACTGGAGTGATGAAGGTAGATATGTATAGGGGTAAGGTGACAGGGATACTGTAGTGATGAAGGTAGATATGTATTTTGGTAAGGTGACAGGGATACTGGAGTGATGAACGTAGATATGTACAGGGGTAAGGTGACAGGGATACTGTAGTGATGAAGGTAGATATGTATAGGGGTAAGGTGACAGGGATACTGTAGTGATGAAGGTAGATATGTATTTTGGTAAGGTGGAGTGATGAAGATAGATATGTCTAGGGGTAAGGTGACTAGACAACAAGATATAATATAAACAGAGGAGCAGCAGCTTGTATGTGAGCATGTAGAGTCAGTATAAATATCCATATCATGTGTGTGAGCACATTTTTGAGTGAGTGTTTTTTTTTGTTGTTGGAGTGACAGTATGTGTGAGTGTGTAGGGCCCTGTGAATGTGTAGGGCCCTGTGAGTGTGTAGGGCCCTGTGAATGTGTAGGGCCCTGTGAGTGTGTAGGGCCCTGTGAATGTGTAGGGCCTCAGAGTGTGTAGGGCCCTGTGAATGTGTAGGGCCCTGTGAGTGTGTAGGGCCCTGTGAATGTGTAGGGCCCTGTGAGTGTGTAGGGCCCTGTGAGTGTGTAGGGCCCTGTGAGTGTGTAGGGCCCTGTGAATGTGTAGGGCCCTGTGAGTGTGTAGGGCCCTGTGAATGTGTAGGGCCCTGTGAGTGTGTAGGGCCCTGTGAATGTGTAGGGCCCTGTGAGTGTGTAGGGCCCTGTGAGTGTGTAGGGCCCTTTGAGTGTGTAGGGCCCTGTGAGTGTGTAGGGCCCTGTGAGTTTGTAGGGCCCTGTGAGTGTGTAGGGCCCTGTGAGTGTGTAATTACTGAAATAAAAGGTTAATAAAGATACTAGGTAAACTCGGTCCATGTAGCTATTTATTTATTTTTTTCAGTTGTATTGCCTGGGGATAGAAGCTGTTCAGGAGCCTTTTGGAGTCAGTCTTGATGCATCGGTATCTTTTGCCTTGCAGCAGTAGAGAAAATAGTCTTGTATGGTTGGGGTCTTTGACGATTTTCCGGGCATCCTTTTCACACCACTTGATATAGAGGTCCTGGATGGTAGGACGCTCTACCCCAGTGATGTGCTTGGCTGTCCACACAACCATCTGTAGTGCCATGCGATCGAGGTCAGTGCTATTGCCATAGCAAGCAGTGATGCAGCCAGTCAATATGCTCTCAATGGTAGAGCTGTAAAACCTTTTCAGCAGGATTGAGGGCCCATGTAAAACTTTTTGAACCTCCTGAGGGGGGAAGAGGCGCTGTCGTGCCTTCTTCATGACTGCGTGTGTGTATGGAGAATTTTAAGTCTTTAGTAATTTGGACACATAGGAACCTGAAGGTCTACCGTCGATGTGGATGGGTGCGTGCTCGCCCCCCGTTTCCTGTAGTCCACTATCAAGCGCCTTGATCTTGCTGATGTTGAGGGAGATGTTGTTGCTCCTTATCAACCGTCAATAATAAACCATGTATAAACAGAAAGAACATAGGGTAATACTTTCTATTAAACGTCAGTAATAAACCATGTATAAACAGAAAGAACATAGGGTAATATTTTGTATTAACAGTCAGTAATAAACCATGTATAAACAGAAAGAACATGGGGTAATATTTTGTATTAACAGTCAGTAATAAACCATGTATAAACAGAAAGAACATGGGGTAATATTTTGTATTAACAGTCAGTAATAAACCATGTATAAACAGAAAGAACATAGGGTCATATTTTGTATTAACAGTCAGTAATAAACCATGTATAAACAGAAAGAACATAGGGTAATATTTTGTATTAACAGTCAGTAATAAACCATGTATAAACAGAAAGAACATAGGGTAATATTTTGTATTAACAGTCAGTAATAAACCATGTATAAACAGAAAGAACATAGGGTAATATTTTGTATCAACAGTCAGTAATAAACCATGTATAAACAGAAAGAACATAGGGTCATATGTTGTATTAACAGTCAGTAATAAACCATGTATAAACAGAAAGAACATAGGGTAATATGTTGTATTAACAGTCAGTAATAAACCATGTACAGGGCATTTAGAAACAGTTTGCGCTCCGTGTATTAATCATTACCCCAACATTTAGAAATTATTTATATAAAATGTTCAATATATTTTCTTTAACATCCTGTGTTGTGTGCTTATTATTTTACCATTTATATGTTCTAGGCCATTTTGAGACCTTAAGGGGGCATCAGGTAGGGCTGGAATGTATGCTCTTCTTTTAGTGAGAAAATACATTTTTACATATGTAGACACTGGCATGGTGCTGGATATTTTAAAAATTAGTTATCAAAGTGGTGGAATTTCCCTTTTTATTTTCAATTTTAGCTTAACTAATGTTATTAATTGATTTCACTGTTTTGTTAGAAATCGGAAGAGGTCCAACAGCCTTTTTCCAAAGCCAATGATGAGACAAAACCAGAGACCGATGGCTCTTCAGGAGGAAACAGAGAAACAACCAAAGGTATTGTCTCCTGTTTAAAGTTCTTTATACCAGCTCCTTTCATTGCCCTTACACTTCATGTCTGCTAAATTACTAAAATGTAAATGTTGTCATTGTAATAACTCATAAAACGATTGAAGTTGGCACAGTAATGAAAAAATATGCAGTAGCAGCAGCAGCAACAGTTGTAGTAGTAGTAGTAGCAGTAGTACTAGTAGTAGTATTAGTAGTAGTAGTAGTAGTAGTTGCAGGAGAAACAGTAGTACTAGTAGTAGTCGTAGTAGTAGCAGTAGTTGCAGTAGAAACAGTACCAGTAATAGTTGCAGTGAAACAATTCAGTATTAGTAGTAGCAGCAGTAATAGTAGTAGTACTATCTAATTGTATAACAGTTGTAGTAGTATCTAATTGTACAATAGTAGTAGTAGTAGTATTTAATTGCATAATAGTAGTAGTAGTATCTAATTATATAGTAGCAGTAGCAGTAGTAGTAGTAGTATCTAATTATATAGTAGTAGTAGTATCTAGTTTTACAGTAGTCGTAGTAGTAGTAGTAGCATCTAATTATATAGTATTAGTAGTAAAGTAATAGTATTATCTAAGTATATAGTAGTAGTAGTAGCAGTAATAGGATGTAATTATATAGTAGTAATAGTAATATCAAATGATATAGTAGTCGTAGTTATAATAGTCGTATATAATGATATAATAGTAGTAGTTTTCATGTGTATGTGTTTGATATATGGGTGATGTGTTGCAGGATTAAATATTTTATATATAATTCATTTCCTTAGTGGTAACCTAGTCATAAAATGTTGTTACTGGATCTGATCTCTCTGCATCTCCCTTCTGCATCTGAGATTCTGCCCTTATTAAAGTACTATATCTCTCCCTTAATTCTAGGCCCAGCCGAGGTGTTAGGCGAACACGTTGTCAGGACGAAGGAGGCAGAGAGGGTAATAGACACATTTACATGATTTCTATGCTCAGTGGTCATGCTGATCATGTTCCTGTAATATGATATGTTCAAGGTCAAAGATAAAGGTTATATAAGGTTGAGTTCCAGCACATTTTGTACTGATGTAGGATCTTAATTTGTCCTAAAGTACAATACTATTAAAAGTGTTGGTGTGGGTCTTCAGTGAACAAAGCTCCTCTGCATTTCCTGCCATACAGGAAAATACTCAGCAACAAAAGAGTGATCAAATTAAGATCCTACATCTGTATGTACATTTTCAACATCAGTTATGTAAACTGAATAACAATAAAATATATATTGTAACTGTATGGATCTAGTGAAATCACTAATTTGTGGATGTATTATTGACCCAAAGCCCCATCCAGAGATTTCAGCCCCATCCCTTTCCAAACCAGAGTAGGGCTTGAGAGAAAAAACACATCAGGGAGAACAGGGAGAACAAAAGGTGGGTAATGACTAGGGTTGTGCTGAGTAGGCTACTCTGAAAATATGTACTTCCATAAAGTTCTAGATAGAAGCCACTGTTGTGCTGTCACATAAGTCTTTGCTAGGTAAAGCTCTGCCTTATCTCAGGTCACTGGTCACCATAACAACACCTACCCGTAGCACCCGCTCCAGCAGGTATATCTCACCGGTCATCCCCAAAGCCAACACCTCCTTTGGCTGCCTTCCTTCCAGTTCTCTGCTGCCGATGACTGGAATGAATTGCAAAAATCGCTGAAGTTGGAGACGCTCCCTCACTAACTTTAAGCATCAGCTATCTGAGCAGCTTACCGATCGCTGCAGCTGTACACAGCCCATCTGTAAATAGCCCATCCAACTACCTACCTCATCCCCATATTATTTTTATTTACTTTTTTTGCTCTTTTGCACACCAGTATTTCTACTTGCACATCATCATCTGCACATCAATCCCTCCAGTGTTAATTTGCTAAATTGCAATTTCTTCACTACTATGGCCTATTTATTGCCTTACCTCCTTACTCCATTTGTACACACTGTATATAGATTTTTCCTATTGTTATTGACTGTACGTTTGTTTATTCCATGTGTAACTCTGTGTTGTTTTTGTCGCACTGCTTTGCTTTATATTGGCCGGGTCACAGCTGTAAACGAGAACTTGTTCTCAACTGGCCGACCTGGTTAAATAAAGGTGAAATAAACATTCATGAAATAAAATGGCGTGATCTTGATCCAATGAAGTGTTTTTGGTGCAGTGCTTGACTTGGGAAGGAGCTCACCGGAACTGAGTACCGGCACCTCAAATGTTCTACTGCTCAAAGTCCTGCACTTCTTATAGAATACTAGCTCAAATGTATTTTTATTGGACCTTTATTTAACTAGGCAAGTCAGTTAAGAACAAGTTCTTATTTACAATGACGCCCTAGGAACAGGGGGTTAACTGCCTTGTTCAGGGACAGAAGGACATATTTTTACCTTGTCAGCTCTGGCTACCTGCCACCCCAAACATATTGATATTGTGGAATGCACCTAAATATAAACAGTACCTGCTCTCTAAATGAGTACCGGCACCTAGTTCAGTCCAAGTCAAGAACTGATTGGGAGAGATCTTGAATTTTATTGATAGTTTATTGTGGACTGTTTGGTGATGTTTTGGCTGCCGTTTTAACACAGACATACTTTCATAATTTGTTATCTGTGTTAAGATGGGAAAATAAGGGAACGTGTTATGTTTAACAGGTAAAGTCACTCCTTTTCCCAAACGTATCACCTCTCCTATATGTTGGTCACAACATGGCAATGACAGCCATAGTATGAGTTAAACTCAAACTACGCATGCCAGACTAGAAATTAAGGTGCCCTAATTCTAAATGGAAGCTATTGTGCTTTATCCTCAACAGAACATAATTGAAGATTCAATGTCATAATGTCTTAAACATGTTTACCTATGAATTCAACTTTTATAGAAATGTGAAGAGGAAGAACCACTGTCACAAGCCATAGATGAACCAAAACCAGAAGAAGAATCCTCAAGAGAAAACAACATGAAAACAACCCAAGGTACCACAACACACTCCACATTCAATTTGGTAACACTTTGTCATTAAAAAATAATTATAAAGCATTTATAAACTATTTACAGGTTATAAGTATGTTTTACATGTGCACTATTCCAGCATGTATACATATTCATAAGGATGAATAAGCAGTGCAAATTATAAGCATCAGTTGGTTAGCTAGCTCTGTCTCATTGACCACCAAACGTTGCTTATGCTAGCTAGCTAGCCACTTTATATAACTTTTTTTCTCAAAATATATGTTAGCTAGCTAAGTTTAGAAATGTTATAAATACAACTCCCATCTGATGTCGACACCCAGATACTATTTGAGAGCACTCCAAAAGTGTTTATAGCTTTGTCTGCATTTTGACAGTGAATTTAGAGCCATTCAGTGGTAGCTACACTACAATTTTTTGGACCATGTTCCCTCAAAGTAATGACAGTCCACCACAACATACCCAATAGTCTGACTAGTAAGGGGTAGTCTGTGTTTAATTTCATTGTGTATTAGAAACACAGTTTGAGATCATTGTGTTGGGATTTTGCCGGTGGTTGAATGGTGAATTGTTCTTGCTGGGAAAATGTGGTTCGAGGTTGCAACAGTAACCAAGGGGGTTGGGGACTAGTGAAGGGTAAATTGGCAAAATATTCCTCTCGCTAAAACATGAAACATGTGCAGTGACCACTCTCTCGGACGCTGAGACAGGGTCAAAGTTGAACATTTGTCATGAAAAGGAAAACCACAGTTTCCTCACCTGAATTTGCATTTACACAGATCATGTAACACCTGTGTAGGTGGAGCAGAAAATGGGAGTGACGTGAAGGAGGAGAGTATGCTTATTAGCCTTTCCACATAAAATATAATTTTATGAATGTATCAAGAGGCTATGAGGAGAATTTAAACAAGGACAATAATGGTCTGGGATAATTTTTCCATAATATCATAGGCCAAGGATTTAAACAAGGCAGGTGTTGTTGCTTACTTTTAACATTTGCCAAAAATAGCCCATTGGTTTATTTTTGGATTCTTGTCTGTGTATTGTATTGTTTAATAGCCCATTGGTTTCTTTTTGGATTCTTGTCTGTGTATTGTATTGTTTAGCCTATTAGGGAGCGGCAGCAGAGGTGTCGGTTTTGGAGAGTCTGGTGTGCCCAAAGTAAATGCCTGCCACTCAGGCCCAGAAACTAGGATATGCACATAATTAGTACTATTGGATAGGAAACACTCTGAAGTTTCTAAGACTGTTAAAATAATGTCTGTGAGTATAACAGAACTGATATAGCAGGCGAAAACCCAAGGAATTTCTGTCCAGATTTTTTTCCCCCTCACTTTCAATGGCTGCCTATGGGATTCTCAGTGAAATAGCTCCCAGATTGCAGTACCGATGGCTTCCATTAGATGTCAACAGTCTTTAGACAGTGTTTCATGCGTTTATCATGGAACAGAGCCGAATAGAACAAGAATTGGTAAGAGGACCCAGGAAGCCAGTTCAGTTTTCGGTGCGCGAGACCGTGAGCGCGTTCCTCTTTATTTTCTTTTTATATCGTTTAGGATATAAATCGTTAATATACATAAAAGTATACCTAAGGATACATTATAAATTATGTTTGATTTGTTTGGGCAAAGTTGATAGGTATAATTTGAACGCTTTCTCTTCACTGTACAACGGGAGAATTTTCTGAACGTAACACGCCAACCAAACTGAGATTTATGGATATAAACAATGACTTTTTCTAACAAAAGAAACATGGATTGTCTTGCTTGGACACTTCGGAATGCCTTCAGCAGAAGATCATCAAAAGGTAAGCGATTTATTTTAGCTCTTATATGTGTTTTGTGAGACCCGCGCTGGTTATGGAATTATGCTAATGCATAAATATGAGAGGTGGTATCCTCAAACAATCAAATGTTGTGCTTTCGCCGTAAAGCCTTTTTTAAATCTGACAACGCTGTGATATTGCCAAGACTCTAAGTTTTTGATGACTATGCAACACTTGTATATTGATGAATGTTTAATAATTCAACTAGCGCCCCAATGATCCTTAAGAGGTTTTAGTAGCCCATTTGTTTATTTTTGGATTCTTGTCTGTGTATTGTATTGTTTAATAGCCCATTGGTTTCTTTTTGGATTCTTGTCTGTATTTTGCCTTGTTTAATAGCCCATTGGTTTCTTTTTGGATTCTTGTCGGTGTATTGTATTGTTTAACACTACCCTACATAAGGGACGCGGATGGCATTTGCTGTATGTTTGATGAGAAACTGCATATTGCAAATGTACGCTCCCTTACTAGACGTCCGAAATTGTTTCTAAAATAGGCCGACGTCGTCGGGCCGTGCCCCAGGGACATTCGATGTCCGTTTAATAAAATAAATTCATTTTTGTCATTTTTCCGCCCTTCAGGTTAATCCCACCAGATGGCGAATGCCTTCTTATTGCAAATGTACAAAACATACACCTAATTGACATGGCTTTTTCTCCTAAACGGAAAAGACTTCGAAGACGAAACTTGGTGGGCATGGGTTTGGCCAAATGGGCAGTTGGCCCCGAAACAGGATGGCGTCAGGGACTCACGGTTTTTGAGAAAAGGCCCATTTTCTGGGATTAAAGGTGAAAAATGGAAATAGAGCGCTAATTTGACAGCTTTACGTCAAAGTACATGAACCTACGGCGTAAGGAAAAAAAGAACCAGACATTTATCTGTTTTAATTTTCAATAAATTGTCAAATGTCCAATTCGTAATGTTGTGAAAAATATTTTTTTGCCCCAACAAAGTTAGGAATCCAGTTGCGGCGTGTTCAGACGAATCCGTTAAAGTGGGTTTCGGAGCTCTACGTGATTTTCTGTGATTGCCTGCAATAGTTACTTTTGTTCGAACTATTAAAGAACCGTCAGACCTAGAGCTCTGAATCTTTAGAAACCCATTCTAGACCTTTAGTCGATCGTGCACGGTGAGTTATGGGGCTCTAGAAGGTTCTCAGGCCGAGAAACAGCCTCGTACATTTGCAATATTTTCAATTCATTTTTACATCGCGAAAATGACAACATTTCTAAAAGTCCCAGAGTCACAAGGCTAGGTGCATTAGAACCGCCTTGGCCCATAGAGACGGACCCTAACGTTTCTGTCCGATAGCTCATTCAAGGACCCCGTAGCAACACCCGAAAAACGTGGATTTTCAGCACCAATTAAGGTCGCTGCTCGGACTCCAGATTCGGGGTCGCCTCAGCTAGGCCTACACATAATGTCGGAACTGGACCCGCAGCTAGAACGTAGGTGTTTTACATTTTTACTATGATTTAAACAGAAGACGCTGTGAATTTTGAGCCTGCCCTGATATATGTGATAGTTGGCTTCTAAACGATTTGGAAAAAGTGGGTTTGGTGTCAGTTTTTATCAGTTTGGTGTCAGAATGATATCTAATTGACTGATGGACGCTGACTTGCTCGCTGACTTTTGTACATTTGCAATAAGATTGAATAGGGCTGAAACATCACCAAAATGACAGAAATCAACACTAAAAAGGGCATCACCATAGTCTCTAGGCCTTGCCGAGTTCAACGAGACGCCCCACTTGACTGTAGCTCGCTCTGACCTCATAGACCGTGCAAAAAAGTAGGCCCAAAATGAAGCCTGGCCCTAAATGTCAGCTGCTTTTGGGTGACAGCGGCAGACCCGTTTGGGTTAGAAGCACGATTCGACTAAAGGAACGTTCCTTAGGCCCTCCCAATCTGAGCAAGCCTAACCGTGACCGTGTGTCATTAACCCTTAACAGTGAAAACAGGGTATTTACATCAAACCGTTTGCTATGACATCTCTCCCCATAGGAATACATTGCCTGCTCCCCTAAATTCACCTGGTGCCTATGTGGGTTATGAATGCCATATGAACCTGTCTTCGATAGCAATCCATCAGACCACTATGAGGTCTACCTGTGTTGATTCTAAGCTTCCTGGAGCAACCGGAAGTGGTTCAATTCACCCTAAAGGTGTTTTACAGTACCCAACCTGCAGTTGGTGAAAAACAGACTTTCAAACCTGTGTTAATCAGTCAGTTCTTAACTTACAGAATAAAAACTCAGGATTCTGTTAAAGCATACCCCAATGAGGATATGTGTTCACTTACAGCTTCCTGTGCCAACCGGAAGTGCTTTAAATTGGGGTCATAGGTGCTGTTTTGAAGGGTTAAAAAGGTCACATCTTTCCAAAACTTCATATGTGTGATTAGGCAACCCCAATGAACTGTAAATGAGTCATTACTCCCATCAGATTTATAAGAAAACTATCACACACACACACAAACACAGAGCTGGGATGGAGTGACACAGTGTGGGGCTTAAAGACACACAGAGTCTGCAACGGCATCACCATAGTCTCTAGGCCTTGCCGAGTTCAACGAGATACCCCACTTGACCGTAGCTCCCTCGGTCTGACCGCAGCAACCGTGCCAAAAAGTAGGCCCAAAATGAAGCCTGGCCCTACATTTCAGCTGCTTTTCGGTGACAGCGGCAGACCCGTTTGGGTTAGAAGCCCGATTCGACTTTAGGAACGTTCCTTAGGACCTCCCGATCTGTGCAAGCCTAACCGTGACTTTGTGGCATTAACCCTTAACAGTGAAAACAGGGTATTTACATCAAACCGTTTGCAATGACATCTCTCCCCATAGGAATACATTGCCTGCTTGCCTAAATTCAACCTGGTGCTTATGGGGGTTATGAATGCCTTATGAACGTGTCTTTGATGGCAATCCATCAGGCCACTATGAGGTCTACCTGTGTTGATTCTAAGCTTCCTGGAGCATACGGAAGTGGTTAAATTTGCCCTAAAGTTGTTTTACAGTACCCAACCTGCTGTTGGTGAAAAACAGACTTTCAAACCTGTGTGAATCAGTCAGTTCTTAACTTACAGACTTAAAACTCAGGATTCTGTTAAAGCCTACCCCAATGAGGATATTTGTCTTCCTGTGACAACCGGAAGTGCCTTAAATTGGGGTCATAGGGTCTGTTTCGAAGGGATAAAAAGGTCACATCTTTCCAAAACTTCACATGTGTTATTAGGCAACCCCAATGAACTGTAAATCAGTCATTTCTCCCATCAGAACTTCTTGAAAAACTCACACATGTACACAGTCCATGGGGAGTGACATAGTGTGGGGCTTACAGACACACACTGCCTGCAATAGTTACCTTCGTTCGAACTATTAAAGAACCGTCAGACCTAGAGCTCTGAAACTTTAGAACCCTTTTCTAGAGCTTATGTCGATAGTGCACGGTGAGTTACGGGGCTCTAGAAGGTTCACAGGCCGAGAAACAGCCTTGTACATTTGCAATATTTTCAATTCATTTTTACATCACGAAAATGACCAAATTTCTAAAAGTCCCAGAGACACAAGGTTAGGTGCATTAGAACCGCCTTGGCCCATAGAGACGGACCCTAACGTTTCTGTCCGATAGCTCATTCAAGGACCCCATAGCAAACGCCCGGAAAATGTGGATTTTCAGCACCAATTAAGGTCACTGCTCGGGCTCCGAATGACCTATCGAGCCGAAACTCGGGATTCGGGGTCGCCTCAGCTAGGCCGACACATAACGTTGGAACTGGACCTGCAACTAGAACGTAACTAGGTGTTTTATGTTTTTATTATAGTGACTTGATGGCAGACCTTTGTCCATTTGAAATAAGTTAAAACCGTTGAGCCCGGCCATCCCGAGGTCAACGGGCCAGTCAATTTGGGCATTTCTGCAGTATTTTAGAGCTTGTCAAATTCGTGATGTTAAAAGCCCATTGAAACATATTGCAAATGTATTGTACATTTGCAATATGTTTCAATGGGCTTTTAACCTCTTTGCGCACGGATCCCGCTAGCGGGATCGTTTTCAGAGCAAACATAACGCGGCAAATTCAAAATACAAATCCGTAATATTTAACATCCTTCGATATACAAGTGTTGCATAGTGTTGCATAGCCATCAAAAGCTCTGCTTCTTGGCAATATCACTGCGTTGTCAGATTTTAAAAAGGCTTTACGGCGAAAGCACTACATTTGATTGTTTGAGGCTAGTACCTCACATATTTTCCACATTAGCATAAATTCATATCCAGCTCGGTTCTCAAAATGTCCATATCACAGCTCATATAAATCGCTTACCTTTCAAATAACTTCTGCTGAGGTCTTCCCAAGTGTCCAAACAAGAGAATCTATGGTTCTTTTGTTAGAAAAAGTAATTCATTATATCCATAAATCTCCGTTTTGTTGGCACGTTATGTTCAGCTACTCCACCAAGCATTGTCAGTCTACTCGCCCGTTTTACAGTGAAGGGATCGCGTTCAAGTTATACCTCTCATCTTTTCACAAACAAATCAAATATCATTAGTAATGCATCCTTATGTATTCTTTTATGAATAATAGCGATCATATTTTACACGGATGGTAACTGAAACATTATAAAAGGAAAAGAAAGCTGGGCGCGCTCACGTTCTCGTGAACGTGCACGGTTGTTTACATTTTTCCCTTCCTGTAGTATTTCTTCTTCTATAAGGATCTGCTCAGGGCTTTTTCCTCCAGACACTTTCCAGAGACTGTTGACATCCAGTGGAAGCCATAGGTACTGCAACCTGTGTCCTATTCCCCATTGATTTATATTACCAGGGCTTCAAAGTGAGAGGAAGGCAACAGAAAAAGGAATTCCGGACAGAAATTTCTCTGGTTTTTGCCTGGGCACATCAGACAGGCGAAAATTCGGGAAAATGGGACCCTAGCTGGAAGAGGTTAACATCACGAATATGACATGCTGAAATCAACACCAATGAGCGATGGAGAGGTACCACTATCAATCCTGGCCATCCCGAGATCAACGGGCAGTCAATTGGCCATTCCTGCAGGATTGTAGAGCTTGTCATATTCGTGATGTTAACAACCCATTGAAACATATTGCAAATGTACTGTACATTTGCAATATGTTTCACTGTACATTTGCAATATGTTTCAATGGGCTTTTAACATCACGAATTTGACATGTTGAAATCAACACCAACGAGCGATAGACAGGTACCACTATCAATCCTGGCCATCCCGAGATCAACGGGCAGTCAATTGGCCATTCCTGCAGTATTTTAGAGCTTGTCATATTCGTGATGTTAAAAGCCCATTGAAACATATTGCAAATGTACTGTACATTTGCAATATGTTTCACTGTACATTTGCAATATGTTTTAATGGGCTTTTAACATCACGAATTTGACATGCTGAAATCAAAACCAACAAGCGATGGAGAGGTACCACTATCAATCCTGGCAATCCTGAGATCAACGGGCAGTCAATTGGGCATTTCTACAGTATTTGAGAGCTTGTCATATTCGTGATGTTAACAGCCCATTGAAACATATTGCAAATGTACAGTGAAACATATTGCAAATGTACTGTACAAAGCAATGGAAGAGAGTGTGGACTCTGTCATTTTTTTGAACATTTTTTGAAAACCTCCATAAATGAGCAGGGGCTTCTCCCACTGATATAGGGCCGTAGTGGGATACTCCCATAAAGATCCTGGACCAGGAGCAGCCCCCTAAAGTCATTTTTGACAAAATAAGCTTTCCGGGAAGGTGGCATTAACATCATCTCAGGAGATGATTCACTCAGCCTTTCAACTTTTTTAAAATTGAAAAACCTCCATAAATGAGCAGGGGCTTCTCCCACTGACTTAGGGCCATAGTGGGATGCTCCCATACGGATCCTGGACTAGGAGCAGCCCCCTAAAGTCATTTAAAACAATTTTAAAAAAATGGCCCTGGTAACCCGGAAAAAAAACACCAGTTGCACAGCCATTCAAAGCAATGGAGGAAAGTGTGGACTGTCATTTTTTTAAACATTTTTTGAAAACCTCCATAAATCAGCAGGGGCTTCTCCCACTGACTTAGGGCCATAGTGGGATGCTCCCATACGGATCCTGGACCAGGAGCAGCCCCCTAAAGCCATTTAAAACAATTTTGAAAAAATTGACCTGGTAATCCGGAAAAAAAAAACAGTTGCACAGCCATTCAAAGCAATGGAGGAAAGTGTGGACTGTCATTTTTTTGAACATTTTTTGAAAACCTCCATAAATGAGCAGGGGCTTCTCCCACTGACTTAGGGCCATAGTGGGATGCTCCCATACGGATCCTGGACTAGGAGCAGCCCCCTAAAGTCATTTAAAACAATTTTGAAAATATGGCCCTGGTAACCCGGAAAAAAAACACCAGTTGCACAGCCATTCAAAGCAATGGAGGAAAGTGTGGACTGTCATTTTTTTAAACATTTTTTGAAAACCTCCATAAATCAGCAGGGGCTTCTCCCACTGACTTAGGGCCATAGTGGGATGCTCCCATACGGATCCTGGACCAGGAGCAGCCCCCTAAAGTCATTTAAAACAATTTTGAAAAAATGGACCTGGTAATCCGGAATAAAAAACAGTTGCACAGCCATTCAAAGCAATGGAGGAAAGTGTGGACTGTCATTTTTTTGAACATTTTTTGAAAACCTCCATAAATGAGCAGGGGCTTCTCCCACTGACTTAGGGCCATAGTGGGATGCTCCCATACGGATCCTGGACCAGGGGCAGCCCCCTAAAGTCATTTAAAACAATTTTGAAAAAATGGACCTGGTAACCCGGAAAAAAAACACCAGTTGCACAGCCATTCAAAGCAATGGAGGAAAGTGTGGACTGTCATTTTTTTGAACATTTTTTGAAAACCTCCATAAATGAGCAGGGGATTCTCCTACTGACTTAGGGCCATAGTGGGATGCTCCCATACGGATCCTGGACCAGGGGCAGCCCCCTAAAGTCATTTAAAACAATTTTGAAAAAATGGCCCTGGTAACCCGGAAAAAAAACACCAGTTGCACAGCCATTCAAAGCAATGGAGGAAAGTGTGGACTCTTGTCATTTTTTTGAACATTTTTTGAAAACCTCCATAAATCAGCAGGGGCTTCTCCCACTGACTTAGGGCCATAGTGGGATGCTCCCATACGGATCCTGGACCAGGAGCAGCCCCCTAAAGTCATTTAAAACAATTTTGAAAAAATGGACCTGGTAATCCGGAAAAAAAAAAACAGTTGCACAGCCATTCAAAGCAATGGAGGAAAGTGTGGACTGTCATTTTTTTGAACATTTTTTGAAAACCTCCATAAATGAGCAGGGGCTTCTCCCACTGACTTAGGGCCATAGTGGGATGCTCCCATACGGATCCTGGACCAGGGGCAGCCCCCTAAAGTCATTTAAAACAATTTTGAAAAAATGGACCTGGTAACCCGGGAAAAAAACACCAGTTGCACACCCATTGAAAGCAATGGAGGAAAGTGTGGACTGTCATTTTTTTAAACATTTTTTGAAAACCTCCATAAATCAGCAGGGGCTTCTCCCACTGACTTAGGGCCATAGTGGGATGCTCCCATACGGATCCTGGACCAGGAGCAGCCCCCTAAAGTCATTTAAAACAATTTTGAAAAAATGGACCTGGTAATCCGGAAAAAAAAAGACAGTTGCACAGCCATTCAAAGCAATGGAGGAAAGTGTGGACTGTCATTTTTTGAACATTTTTGAAAACCTCCATAAATGAGCAGGGCTTCTCCCACTGACTTAGGGCCATAGTGGGATGCTCCCATACGGATCCTGGACCAGGGCAGCCCCTAAAGTCATTTAAAACAATTTTGAAAAAATGGACCTGGTAATCCGGAAAAAAACACCAGTTGCACAGCCATTCAAAGCAATGGAGGAAAGTGTGGACTGTCATTTTTTTGAACATTTTTTGAAAACCTCCATAAATGAGCAGGGGATTCTCCCACTGACTTAGGGCCATAGTGGGATGCTCCCATACGTATCCTGGACCAGGAGCAGCCCCCTAAAGTCATTTAAAACAATTTTGAAAAAATGGACCTGGTAACCCGGAAAAAAAACACCAGTTGCACACCCATTCAAAGCAATGGAGGAAAGTGTGGACTGTCATTTTTTTGAACATTTTTTGAAAACCTCCATAAATGAGCAGGGGATTCTCCCACTGACTTAGGGCCATAGTGGGATGCTCCCATACGTATCCTGGACCAGGAGCAGCCCCCTAAAGTCATTTAAAACAATTTTGAAAAAATGGACCTGGTAACCCGGAAAAAAAACACCAGTTGCACACCCATTCAAAGCAATGGAGGAAAGTGTGGACTCTTGTCATTTTTTTAATTTTTTTTTTGAAAACCTCCATAAATGAGCAGGGGCTTCTCCCACTGACTTAGGGCCATAGTGGGATGCTCCCATACGGATCTTGGAGGCACTGCACCCCCCTAAATGCATTTTTGACAAAATAATCTTTCCGGGAAGGTGGCATTAACATCATCTCAGGAGATAATTCACTCAGACTTTCAACTATTTTATTATTGAAAAACCTCCATAAATGAGCGGGGGCTTTTCCCACTGACTTAGGGCCATAGTGGGATGCTCCCATATGGATCCTGGAGGCACTGCACCCCCCTAAATGCATTTTTGACAAAATAAGCTTTCCGTTTTTGACATGCTGAAATCAACACCAACGAGCAATGGAGAGGTACCAATATCAATCCTGGCCATCCCGAGATCAACGGGCAGTCAATTGGGCATTTCTACAGTATTTTAGAGCTTGTCATATTCGTGATGTTAACAGCCCATTGATACATTTTGCAAATGTACTGTACATTTGCAATATGTTTCACTGTACATTTGCAATATGTTTCAATGGGCTTTTAACATCACGAATTTGAGATGCTGAAATCAACACCAACGAGCGATGGAGAGGAACCATGATCACTGCCTGGCCATCCCGAGTTCAATGGGCCAGTCAATTGGGCATTTCTGCAGTATTTGAGAGCCTGTCAAATTTGTGAGGGTAAATTCCCATTGTAAGACTTTCGCAAATTGACAACCGTGTACCTGGTAATTGAAACGGGTAACCATGAGCATATTTTAAATATTAATGTCTTTAGGAGGGTGCAAGGTATCCCTGGCTGGTTAGGGAGCACCCCCCACCTGTGGCCATCCAAATGGGGGCACCCCGGGTCATTTTGGACATTTTTCAAAAAATAGACCCTATAGGATGAATGAGGGCTTAACATAGTGATATTTCTCATTTTGTCAGTTTAAATGCCATTTGGACATTGCTCACTGACTTTTGGGTTCGGAAGCCGACTTCCTATGACGATATATGTAAATGGGCATAACATCATGATTTGGCACTTTCAATACTTTTGTATGGAATATTATTGCATTTGTATATTTCTTATGCCATTTGGACATGGTTCATTGACTTTTGACTTTCTATGGTAACATATTGCAAATGGACAAAACATATTTAATTTGGACATTGACTTTTGACTTCCTATGGTAACATATTGCAAATGGACAAAACATAGGCCTTATGGACAATAAAGTGAATAAAACTAAATCAATAAAATTAGACAAAGGTATGTTTATACACATCTTATATACATGTTATTATCAAAAAAATCGAAAGAATCGCGGAAAACGTCCCAGAAAGCACTTTTTAAGGGGGCGTAGGTATTTATTTTTATTTTTTTGAAATGTCCAAATTTGACCCTTGGGTCTTGACTTCATGTACATATACAATATGATTTGCCCCGTTGGAACGCGCTCGCCACCTATAGTAATTTTGAGTTATTACATTTGCCATTTGCCATTTGCCATAAGAAATGATTGATCTGCCGTACATTTGGGCACTCTTTTCCATTGTGTGTATGTTTGTTCCAATGGCAATATGTTGCCATTCATTTTTGTCCATTTCATGGGGGTCTTCCCTTACCGGTGAAATGCAAGGCGCCAAATAAATAATCCCAAAGTTGAATTATTAAACATTCATCAATATACAAGTGTTGCATAGTCATCAAAATCTCTGCTTCTTGGCAATATCACAGCGTTGTCAGATTTCAAAAAGGCTTTACTGCGAAAGTACTACATTTGATTGTTTGATGGTAGCACCTCCAATATTTTACCATTAGCATAAATTCATAAACCATCGCGGTTCACACAAAACACATTTCACAGCGAAAACAAATCCCTTACCTTTTGAAGAACTGCTGCTGAGGGCTTCCCAAGTGTCCAACGAAGACAATCCATGATTCTTTTGTTAGAAAAAGTAATTTATTATATCCATAAATCTCTGTTTGGTTGGTGCGTTATGTTGAGAAAATACAGCGTCCACTTGCCCATTGAACCGTGAAGAGAACTCGTTCAACCTATACACTTGTCCAAGAACAATCAAACATCATTGATAATGTATCCTTAGGAACACTTTTATGTATATTTAGTATAATATTTCAGCCGGATTGTAAACTGGGCGATAGGAAAGGAAAAAAACACAGAGCGCGCAAGCCTGTGAACGCGCATCCTGTTCTGTTTACTTCTGGTGACCACTTCCCAATTCTTCTTCTATTACCATCCAGAACAACTAAACAGAATCAAAACACTGTCTAGAAACTGTTGACATCCAGTGGAAGCAATAGGTACTGAAATCTTACTCCCTTATCTGGTCATTTTCAATCGGGTTGGGTTCAAAATGAGGCAATGTGTCAAATACACTTTTTCCAGGACAGAAATTCCTCGGGTTTTCGCCTTATCCGTTCTGTTATACTCACAGACAATATTTTAACACTCTTAGAAACTTCAGAGTGTTTCCTATCCAATAGTACTAATTATGTGCATATCCTATTTTCTGGGCCTGAGTGGGAGGCATTTTACTTTGGGCACGCCAGACTCTCCAAAACCATCACCTCGAGAGCTGCTCCCTAAGAAGTTAATAGCCCATTGGTTTCTATTTGGATTCTTGTCTGTGAAATGTATTGGTTAATAGCCTATTGGTTTCTATTTGGATTCTTGTCTGTGTAATGTATTGGTTAATAGCCTATTGGTTTCTATTTGGATTCTTGTCTGTGTAATGTATTGGTTAATAGCCTATTGGTTTCTATTTGGATTCTTGTCTGTGTAATGTATTGGTTAATAGCCTATTGGTTTCTATTTGGATTCTTGAAGGTGTAATGTGTTGGTTAATAGCCTATTGGTTTCTATTTGGATTCTTGTCTGTGTAATGTATTGGTTAATAGCCTATTGGTTTCTATTTGGATTCTTGTCTGTGTAATGTATTGGTTAATAGCCTATTGGTTTCTATTTGGATTCTTGTCTGTGTAATGTGTTGGTTAATAGCCTATTGGTTTCTATTTGGATTCTTGTCTGTGTAATGTATTGGTTAATAGACTACGTTTTAGCTCTCACAAGTAGACTAATAATTGAAATACAGTATTACACAAAAAAATCATTTTATAGCATGTGAAATTACCAAAATAGTACTCAGAATGTGTCATCTTATGCGAGATTGCATTGACAACTGCCGTTCGTTCACTTTGGTACAGTGCGTCAATTTATCTGATTATCAGCTGTTGTCCAACACTTGAGTCGGAAAAGACGAGTGCAATTTACTAGATCAAATGCCCAAATAAGGAGGCAGTTTAAGTATGTAGTACGCTAGTATGGGATTTTGTTACAAGACCAATGATTTTATGACCAAATGTTTCCTATTTACACTTTGTAGTCAATTTTAGCACTAGAATAAATGTTTCTGACTACTGATGCCATATACAGATGTAGGCTCTTAATATGACCAATATGGTCACAGCTAAATAATACGGCAGCAACAGGATTTTAACGTTTAGTCCATAGTGTTACTTGGTCGGTGGTTAGGCTATTAGCTGGTTACATGAAAAGTGAAATACTGTTAAAATAACCGTTTGGTAATGTGGGTTTTCAGTGAATTTGTTAATCAAGCTCATCTGCATTATCAGTTACACATTATGACCTGACACCTGTAGGTTGTTTCCAACCAGAGAAGTATTCTTTTTTTGCTTCAGCTCCCATTTGAAATGTGCAGACTGACACAATTTCCAGGTAACTGCCAAAAATAAAGTAAACACCAACATAAGTGTCTTAATAGGACGTTGGGCCACAACAAGCCACCAGAACAGCTTCAATGCACCTTGGCATAGATTCTACAAGTGTCTGGAACTCTATTAGTGGGATGGGACACCATTCTACCACGAGAAATTACATAATTTGGTGTTTTGTTGATGGTGGGGGAAAACTCGGGTCTCGGGTGCCGCTCCAGAATCTCCCGTAAGTGTTCAACTGGCTTGAGATCTGGTGACTGAAATGGCCATGGCATATGGTTTACATCGTTTTCATGCCCATCAAACACTTCAGTGACCACTCGTGCCCTGTGGATGGGGGCATTGTTATCCTAGTTATGGTAACCAAAATAATGGACAAAATTATGGTCTGCCCAGCATTTCTATACATGACCCTAAGCATGTTGGGATATTAATTGCTTAATTAACTCGGGAACCACACCTGTGTGGAAGCACCTGCTTTCAATATACTTTGTATCCCTCATCTACTCAAGTGTTTCCAGTATTTTGGCAGTTACCTTGAGAAATATTTTTGAAAGTATTTATCGTTTTTTCACTAAAACCATATTTGCATAAAACTCAATACATATCAATGGCCATAGCCTTTAAATGGTAAAACATAAATAAATTAGAGATGTTATTCTCCTGAATAATTTAAATTATGAACTCTAAACCAATGTTGAAATTTGCAGACTGACTCAATTTAGATTGCTTGCATACAGCTTGTTGATACTATTTATACTTTTTGAACTATAACACTTTTAAATGTGCATAAATTAACATGTGTCTGAATTAGAAAAGTGGTAGATTTTCAAAATGGCCCTGCTCCTTGGCCAAATAAGCTACAAGACCAACTTTAAAACATTTATGCAATACGAACTTCAAGTTCTTTAAAATCTTTATAAACTATAAACAGTTGTAATGGGTGTGGCTGAAATAGCCGAATCCCATCATTTGAAGGGGTGTCCACATACTTAATGTTTGTGTACTTCATATTTGCATTAGTATCACTGCGAGTGACACAGTGGGAGTGGTAAGGCAAATGGCAGGATGCTTTGAAAAGCAATGTCACTTCAAACCAAATGTTATAGCAACCAAAATACCATAACAAGTTGCATATATAACATTTTGGAGGATATTATATGAATTCTGGTATTTATATAACATTTCGAGTAGAATAACTAACTATTTTCCAGGATAATACACACCAATAGTGTATTTTTTGTAAAAAATGTTTTACCATTATTTATACAGGGAGTCACATTGAGATAAAAAATCTATTTTTTAAGAGAGCCCTGTACACGTTACAATAAAAACAGAATATAAAACAACATACACGTGTATAAAACAATATAATTCGGCACAATAAAAAATAAATATTAAATAAAAGCACACATTTACATTTAACTACATAGAGGTCCTCAATCAATCATTTTCACTGCCTGAGTGGCACCAGCACATCTAGCTGCACTGAACTCTGCAGATTGTTCCACAAATTAGGGGCAAAAAATCTGTGGAGACTGGAGGGATCTCTTTTGTTATCCATTCCTGTGAACGGATTTGGTAACTTCTGATTCTTATCTTAATTAATGATGTTACATATAGAGGGAGTTTCTGTAAGATTGCTTTGTAAATAAATAAAAGGTCCATCCCGAATTTTTGTACAGACTACAATGAGGAGTCCTAAAATTGTCCCCTGTGATAAAACGTATTGCTGAATGGTAGACTGCGTCCAAGGGTTTTAAAACAGGGAGAAGCATCTTTCTCATATTTTGAATACTAAGGCATGATTTATTTCGATATAAAAAACAATCTTGGATCTTAACTTCTTAGTCAGATTTTTTATATGCTTGACGAAGGACATTGGCTGGGTTTTCTGTGCATCGGCAGGACACCACAGCTACGTCTGGTAAGACGAGGGGTGGTGGTATATGTCTATTGGTCAATAACAGCTGGTGCACGATGTCTAATATTAAAGAGGTCTTGAGGTATTGCTAGCTTGAGGTAGAATACCTCATGATAAACTGTAGACCGTACTATCTACCAAGTGAGTTTTCATTTATATTTTTCGTAGCCATCTATTTACCACCAGAAACCGATGCTGGCACTAAGACAACATTCAACGAGCTGTATAAAGCCATAAGCAAACAAGAAAATGCTCAGAAGAGGTGCTCCTAGTGGCCGTGGACTTTAATGCAAGCAAATTTAAATCCATTTTACCTCATTTCTACCGGCATGCCGGTTGCATGCTCTCCCTGCAACCAGAGGGAAAAAAACTATAGACCAACTTTACTCTACACACAGAGATGAATACAAAGCTGTCCCTCGCCCTTCATTTGGCAAATCTGAACATAATTATGTACTCCTGATTCCTGCTTACAAGCAAAAACTAAATCAGGAAGTATCAGTAACTCGCTCACTACGGAAGTGGTCAGATGATGTGGATGCTACGCTAAAGGACTGTTTTGCTAGCACAGACTGGAATATGTTCCGGGATTCCTCCAATGGCATTGAGGATTATACCACCTCAGTCACCGGCTTCATCAATAAGTGCATCGACGACCTCGTCCCCACAGTGACCATATGTACATATCCCAAACAGAAGCCATGGATTACAGGCAACATTTACGGACTACAAAGACAAAACCAGCCACAAGCTGCCCAGTGACGCGAGCCTACCAGACAAGCTAAATGCCTTTTATGCTCGCTTCGAGGCAAGCAACACTGATGCATGCATGAGAGCACAGGCTGTTCCGGATGACTGTGTGATCACGGTCTCCATAGCCGATGTGAGCAATACCTTTAAACAGGTCAACATTTACATACAGATTACCAGGATGCGTACTCCGAGTACTCTGAGCATGCTCTGACCAACTGGCAAGTGTCTTCACTGACATTTTCAACCTCTCCCTGACCAAGTCTGTAATACCTACATGTTTCAAGCAGACCACCATAGTCCCTGTGCCCAAGAAAGCGAAGGTAACCTGCCTAAATGACTACATTCGCGTAGCACTCACGTCGGTAGCCATAAAGTGCTTTGAAAGGCTGGTCATGGCTTACATCAACATCACCATAACTCAAATTCGCATACCGCCCCCCCGAGTGTGCAATGCTGTCATCAAGGCAAAGGGTGGCTATTTGAAGAATCTTAAATATTACATATTTTTATTTGTTTAACACTTTTTTGATTACCACATGATTCCATATGTGTTATTTCATAGTTTGAATGTCTTCACTATTATTCTACAATGTAGAAAATAGTAAAAAAAAAAAAAGAAAAAAAACTTGAATGAGTAAGTAGGTGTTCTAAAACTTTTGTCCCGGTATTGTATATTTCTATTAATATTAGTATAAAATAATATAATTTCCCATTTCCTTTGCATACAATCAAGCTTAATGTTTGTAATTGTATAATTTTTAAGCAAATGTTTATCAAGGGTGCCAATACTTTTGGATCTGACTGTATATATTTTTGGGGGCAGAAAAAATTGCCAAATATATTTTGATACATTACAAATCCAAGTTCTGTTGTAGTATATTTCTAGAGTTAAACTGTAGCACTAACAATAACGTGTTTCCCCTTAGTACTGAATGCTCCAGAACAGTTGACTGTTGACTGGGTAAGCACCACATCAGCTGTTCTTAGCTGGAGCCAGCCACCAGGATTTATGCTGAAAAATGGAAAGCAAAGTCAACTGGTGTCAACAACCTTCACCACAAGTAAGGAAGTACCCTATTTAAGTATTATCTCTGGTGTCAAACTGACTAGTTATTTAAATGACTCTAATGTAAATTAACTAATCATGTATGTATTTTTTATTTAACTAGGAAAGTCACTTAAGAACAAATTCTTATTTACAATGACATCCTAGGAACAGTGGGTTAACTGCCTTGTTCAGGGGCAGAACAACATATTTTTACCTTGTCAGCTCAGGGATTCGATCTAGCAACCTTTCGGTTACTGGCTCAACGCTCTAACCACTAGGCTGCCTGCCACCTGATGGTCAATTTGGATGGGTCAGAATGGGATGTAAAGGTACAGGTCAATTCCCCAGTTCTCACAATGCAGTTTGGTGCTGAAATGAATTATCTAAAAAAAAAAAAAAAAATCCTGTGAGTCATTATGTCAAGGACTTGGTGTGCCTTCGCTTGCTTTAACCCAATGAGTCCCAACGTCACACCGGTGTAATTTAGTACTTTTAAATTCTTTTAACCATTGTGTACAGACTTCTATGGTTTTAACATTGGATTTGTCTATTTCTTCTTCATCCATTGATATCAACGATTGTTTGTGAGACAAGGGTGGATCACGAAGGAGCCTGGGGCTGGGTCTTTTTTCAGAAACATCTGTTGCGTCCGAATGGTTTGAGCTACAAATATGTTTTGCTTTTTGACACTCACAAGCTACAAAAGAGTTGTTAGAAGTGTTATGTTCTGTTCATTGCTGATGCCCTCTTTAAGAATGGAGCACCCTTGGTCATGCGCAGTGTTGTTCTATGTATTCTGGTACTAACTCGTTTTACTAAATGTGAAGCTCTAGTTCACTTCCTTGTATTCAGAGTCTTTATTGTTATATAAATAAGTAATAAGAGCTAAGACACTACAATGGCGACCAGGATGATTACCTGCAGTGTGCATCACGAATGCAGATGGAGCTCGTAGGAAGAGAGGAAGATTCTGACCCTGTAGCACAACAGATAGCAAGCAGTGACGACAAGGGGAAAGCTGACGAGAACGAGGCGTCAGATCAAAGATCCGTGGAGCCGGAGGTAAAGAGAATGGCTAGCATCGTGGAAGTAGATGTGTTTGATGACATAAGAAAACTGGGAAACTTACATTGAACGACTGGAACAGTACTCCATTGCAAACGACATTGATGATAGCAAGAGAGTACCAGCGTTGTTGAGTTTAATTGGCCCAAAAACGTACAGTTTCCTAAGAGATCTGACTGCCCCTCTGAAGCCCTCCAATAAAACATTCACAGAGATTGTGGAGATATTGCAAAATCGCCTATCACCTAAACCACTCCTCATCGCGGAACGTTTTCGATTCCACAAGAGAGATCAGAATGAGGGGGAGGGTGTTATTACGTATGTAGCAGAGTTGACGAAACTGTCTGAGCGTTGCCAGTTTTGGAGAGAACCTAAATGACACATTAAGGGATAGATTTGTGTGTGTGGACTGAAACTTAAGCACATTCACAGAATCAGATCTCACTTTTGCAATTGTTAAGGTTGCGAAAATCAAATCTGGTATCAGGACAAGACATGACACTGAGTCATCGATTTTATACTATGCACTGTTTATTTAGCTAAGCAATAAATGGTAAATGCAATTTTCGTATATACAGGTTCACTGTAACACCACGCAGGGCAAACAGAGAACTGACCAGCGCCTTACAATTTCTTCTTTTAATACTCTGACAGAAGTAGTTCCTGCTTCTGAGCTGGCCTGTCAGAGGAGAGACTGGGCGTGGTTTTAGACTTGCCCAGTCTATCGTAGGCGCACAGGCTGGTCCCAGCCCCCAGGCGCTTCAGCTTTCAGGCGTTGTTGCTGTGCAGAATATCTATGCTCTCACCCCCTGGATACTGAGGCTAAAAGTTCAGTCCTTGTTTTGTGTCTAAAACTGCCTGTTTGCAACATTTTTCTATTCATGTGTCCCTAGCTCCTAATACTGTTATCTCCCAAGGTTACCCACAGCCCTCCAGCCAGTCACACCAGGTGTTGCACAATCCACTGTATTGTTCCACAACTTATCAGCCTTAGCTCAAACACATTCTTGTGTAGCAAAGAAACATATTCTCATACCCCACAATAGTAATGTTGCGGCTTAATGATACAACAAGCACACAGTGTGAAAAGGCAAGTAAAACATATCCATTTAACATATTCTCAAACCTAACGATCCCCCTTTTCACACCTACAAATGTGTGACCAAAATAATAGAAAAGCTAAAAATAGTAATGCAAAATAAACCTTAGTGTTCTCCGTATGTATCTTCCACGTACTAGATTGGCTACCAGCCACCTAGGAACTTAAGACCTTCCTTAAAAGAGAACAACAGCTCAGATATAAAACAGAATAAATTGGTGTGAATTTTGAGTCCCCCTTTTGACACCCGCAAGGTTTGCAAGCATTCCTGACTTCACATTACGTCCCCTACAGCAAACCAAGGGTCCGAGTCAGGGCCTTCAGGATCGAAAACTCTAGCAGGGGCATCATCCCTGCAGCGTGCATTCCGTCTGTACATGGGAGAATGCATGCACCGCACCAATAACTCATATAAATGCAACGATGGTTAATATACTACCAGCATAAAAGTAAGAAATGTAGATAGACAAATAGAAGTTAATGTGTTTTTGGGTCCCCCTTTTGACACCCACTAGGGTGTCACTCACTAAATACAAAAACATAAAACAGAAGAAAACAGAAACCAACATCACACTGGAATTTTATTAAAAAGTGGTAAAAACCCTGGTCCTTCCTGCTACGCCTCACTTGTACTGGGTTGGCTACCAGCCACCCAGGAACTTAAAACCTCACCTACGGAAAGACAGACCCTTAGAAAAAACAGAAACAGAAATAAGCACACCCAACTATCCTCAGGGGTGTCATTTCACCACCTCACCAACAGCAAAGGGTCACCAAGGGTCATCCTTAATCAAACCCATTTTCCTCCTAAAGTTAGACTCAGTGTCTGCATCTCCTTCTTGAGCCTCCAGTAAAGGCATCATGCCAGCAGCATGCACGACATCTGTAACAGACATCCTCAGACAAGGGATGATACAAGCAGAACACCTCATCAACATTACAAACACAATAATTAGGGTCATAAATCCAGTAACCACCAAAGCTGTGTACTGGTCAAACCACTCACCCAACCAGGAGAACAGTCCGTTCCCCTCCACAATATTAATTTCTAGACACACACATTAATTGGACTACCACTTTGTCTTACAACCCTATCTCTATTGCATTTTCAGAATGGAATATTCTTAGATGTACAAACATTTAGTCATTAACCATAAAGTCTTAATAATGACACCACACCCAATAGAAACAAACTAGAAAGAAATAACACCAACATCTATTATGATTAATTATCATTGCCACACAAAACGATTACCGAAAACCAATACATGCATTTACATCTGATCCTCATCAATTACTGTTCTAGGCCTATATCCAATCATAACATTTCTAGGTAGGATTTTCATTATAAACTTTATCAAATAGACAACATTACTAAACATTAAAAATAGTTTAATTCAGGTTTCTCTGGATTAAAACCAACAGCATTCTCTGTCCATCTAGAAGGCATGTATCTGTCATCACATGGTCTGAGTCTGGCAGGGCTCTGGAGAATCATCACCGCCTTTTCCAGAGACCTAGACACAAAATCTCACACACACGGAATCAAACCACATCAAACACAGTCATACAGGTGAAAGTTGCTCACAACACAGTAATCATTACATTTTTCCATTGCCCAAACATATTGTTCAAACCAACTCGTCAGAGCTGGAGCTATGTTATTGGGGAAGAAGGTACAGATTCCCCCACCCTTCTGCAGACACCACCCTTTCTGCCAATAACACATCTAGAGCCAACCTATTTTGCCAGGTCATGAGGGAGGTGGCGGATAATTGTTCAGAGATTCCCATCACTGCATCGCTAGTCTTATTCACAAATCCTTGTTGATTACAATACATATAATTAATCCAATAAACATTTTAGTTTTCGTTACCTAGTAGAAGATCGTAGTGATAAAACCCTCCCCAATCTGATTCATAGCTTTATACTTGTCTGGAACTTCTCTGGCGATGCCTATGACACCCATCCAAATAGAACTGCCTAAATTAGATCCTATATTTATCCTTTTCCTAGTTATCCCGTCCAGAACTGGCCTCTGATGTCTAATCCTAACTAGTTGGACCAATAATATCAGAACACAAGTGCCCCTCCACCCTTTAGGTTATAGGAGCTGTAAGGTTGAGAATTTTCTCCTATACTTCCGAACCCAAATCAGTCACATGAACAGACATCCATTGAGATCCACTACAGGACCTGGGTTTGTGAAGTTGGTCTCTACCGACTGGATTAATGAACAGGAAAACATTGTGTCCATAATCATCAGCATAAGCCCAATACTTTCATTCCGTGTCTATTTCTGTGACTTTAGAGGGTTACTACTACATTTACTCTACAGTCATTAATATCCAAACTTTGTTTAAAACTCCATCGAGATCACTTTCCATTCACATACCCCAGTCCCCAAGTATGTTTAATTACCTAGGCCAGGAACAAGATGAAGTGGGTTCCAAACTGAAATATAAAGGTATCACAAAGTTCTGAATAATCTTATACAATTTATTATGCAACCATATCCCTGCTATATTAGGGAAATGTTTAATATTTACCTTAAATCTCACATCATCACACATCATCACCTATTTGGACTCCTTCTTTATATCCTTCTTCTTCATGAGGGGTTGGGTATTATATAACTAGTCTTTTACTTCCTAAACCTGTCAGCGACATATAATTTATACTGGAGGTGTTGAATCAGGATTTATAAAAAAGATCATCAAAACTATGATGCAGCTCAAGGTACCCACATCCCAAAAACCGCCAACCCTCTCCTGCCCTTAGCCAGTCTGCTTGGTACCACCCCATACTCACACCTCTAATGAACACATTGCAGTGATGATAGTTCGGGGTAGGAAATCTTCCGTTAACAGAGGTAACCCCCAAACCATATTGGTCCAGTTCTGCTCCGCTAACTCTGCGTGTGTTCCATGGTGTTTGTATGTGTTCCTACCTTTCTGCAGTGGGTAACGTTGACCCAGGTTGCACTTTCTGATATTCTAATGGCAAAGGCTATGACCAACATATCCAGGTAGGGACCTTCCCAACCGGGCTGCTTCCAGTCCTTTTTCTCCAGAGACTGGACCCACACCCAGTCACCAGGCTGGACCGTATGGCTCACCTCCTTCTGTAGTTCTTCTGTTGGGCATAAAATCTCTGACATACAGGTGTGGTTAGCAAACAACTTCTCATGTGATCTGCTACTATCTTCCTAACTCTCATTCTAAAAGGTCTACCAAATACTTTCTCAAATGGAGATAATCCCTCCTTGTCTGGGGTTATCCGAATATCTCATTAATACTATTAGTAGATTTCATCCTGTACTCAGGTGTGTCTATCTTAACCTACTTTCAATCATAGAATTCATGCATTTTATAATATAATAATTAAACATGGTTTATTTCATTCGCTCCTGGTGAGCTCTAGAAAATCAATTTCCAACAAAAATGTATAAACAAAAAAATGTATTAAGTAATTTCTGTTGTCCAACAATCTCTATCATATCTAACAATCATCTCTACCATATCCCTCCTGTTGATACAGGGCTCTGCCCCTGTATCAAAACACTACCATATCTAAAAATGGCTCATCATAACAAATAAATAATTCTGCCTGCTGCACAGAATAGTGACTAGGTCGTGATTCAGCCTCTAAGTTTTTAGTAAGAGTAACAACATCATACCCAGTTGTATTTGAAACATCTAAGTTCTACCCAGAAGACTCATCTATAAACATAGTAATGTCTCCATCTGTTAATGGCAAATCGGTCAAATCAAACCAATGCAACACAACTTTCTCAGTTACACAATAAACTCCCATCAGTAGCTATTAGTATAAGTGTGGGTGTCCAGAGTGGCACATCTCTTAACAGTCATATCTAGGGAATACCAAACAAAACTTCCTACGGTATCTGTCTGCGGATGGGCTGTGCGCAACCCCTCCCTCCACAGATACCCAGTCATTAATCTTCTTTCCCTTTGATACCTAATAACCCATACTCTCCCACCGTTCTGACTATACCAGCAACAAGGTTCGTTGTCCCCACAGATGACCATGTTCTTAACTATGTGGGCCTTCATGCCCCTTTCAGTGGGTGGTACGGCTATATTCAAAAGTGTCATCACATCCCTTCCCAATAGGTTAACGGAACACAACTTGGAAATTAGCACCGGTACCATTGCTCCCCCCCCGAAGCCTCATGAGTCAGAACAATGTTAAAAATGGTTTCTGTTCCCATGCTAGAACCAAATCTACTGTAGCTAACTCAAATACCTAGTAATTCAGTATCTATCTTATCCTCCTCATCTACACTGTCTGGCGATGGGCGCCTACCATGTGTTAAGCCCAAAACTCCCCATATACAGTGGGGCAAAAAAGTATTTAGTCAGCCACCAATTGTGCAAGTTCTCTCACTTAAAAAGATGAGAGAGGCCTGTAATTTTCATCATAGGTATACTTCAACTATGACAGACAAAATGAGGAAAAAAAATCCAGAAAATCACATTGTAGGATTTTTTATGAATTTATTTGCAAATTATGGTGGAAAATAAGTATTTGGTCACATACAAACAAGCAAGATTTCTGGCTCTCACAGACCTGTAACTTCTTCTTTAAGAGGCTCCTCTGTCCTCCACTCGTTACCTCTATTAATGGCACCTGTTTGAACTTGTTATCAGTATAAAATACACCTGTCCACAACCTCAAACAGTCACACTCCAAACTTCACTATGGCCAAGACCAAAGAGCTGTCAAAGGACACCAGAAACAGAATTGTAGACCTGCACCAGGTTGGGAAGACTGAATCTGCAATAGGTAAGCATCTTGGTTTGAAGAAATCAACTGTGGGAGCAATTATTAGGAAATGGAAGACATACAAGACCACTGATAATCTTCCTCGATCTGGGGCTCCACGCAAGATCTCACCCCGTGGGGTCAAAATGATCACAAGAACGGTGAGCAAAAATTCCAGAACCACACGGGGGGTCCTAGTGAATGACCTGCAGAGAGCTGGGACCAAAGTAACAAAGCCTACCATCAGTAACACACTACGCCGCCAGGGACTCAAATCCTGCAGTGCCAGACGTGTCCCCCTGCTTAAGCCAGTACATGTTCAGGCCCGTCTGAAGTTTGCTAGGGAGCATTTGGATGATCCAGATGAGGATTGGGAGAATGTCATATGGTCAGATGAAACCAAAATAGAACTTTTTGGTAAAAACTCAACTCGTCGTGTTTGGAGGACAAAGAATGCTGAGTTGCATCCAAAGAACACCATACCTACCGTGAAGCATGGGGTGGAAACATCATGCTTTGGGGCTGTTTTTCTGCAAAGGGACCAGGACGACTGATCCGTCTAAAGGAAAGAATGAATGGGGCCATGTATCGTGAGATTTTGAGTGAAAACCTCCTTCCATCAGCAAGGGCATTGAAGATGAAACGTGGCTGGGTCTTTCAGCATGACAATGATCCCAAACACACCGCCCTGGCAATCTAAGGAGTAAGCCAGAAGAAGCATTTCAAGGTCCTGGAGTGGCCTAGCCAGTCTCCAGATCTCAACCCCATAGAAAATCTTTGGAGGGAGTTGAAAGTCCGTGTTGCCCAGCGACAGCCCCAAAACATCACTGCTCTAGAGGAGATCTGCATGGAGGAATGGGCCAAAATACCAGCAACAGTGTGTGAAAACCTTGTGAAGACTTACAGAAAACGTTTGACCTCTGTCATTGCCTACATAAGGCATTTGCTGTATGTTTGATGAGAAACTGCATATTGCAAATGTACGCTCCCTTACTAGACGTCCGAAATTGTTTCTAAAATAAGCCGACGCCGTCGGGCCGTGCCCTAGGGCCAAATCTTCCAGGAAGTCATCAAACAAACTTTCTCGGACTTTCGATGTCCGTTTAATAAAATAAATTCATTTTTGTCATTTTTCCGCCCTTCATGTTAATCCCACCAGATGGCAAATGCCTTCATATTGCAAATGTACAAAACATACACCTAATTGACCTGGCTTTTTCCTAAACCGAAAAGAGTTCAAGACGAAACTTGGTGGGCATGGGTTTGGCATAATGGGCAGTTGGCCTCGAAACAGGATGGCGTCAGGGACTCACGTTTTTTGAGATAAGGCCCATTTTCTGGGATTAAAGGTGAAAAATGGAAATAGAGCACTAATTTGACAGCTTTACGTCAAAGTACATGAACCTACGGTGTAAGGAAAAAAAGAACCAGACATTTATCTCTTTTAATTTTCGATTAATTGTCAAATGTCCAATTCGTAATGTTGAGAAAAATATTTTTTTTCCCCACAAAAGTTATGGATCCAGATGCTGCGTGTTCAGACGAATCCGTTAAAGTGGGTTTCGGAGCTCTACGTGATTTCTGTGATTTTCTGTGATTTTCTGAAATCACACACATAAACAGTCAATGGGGAATGACACAGTGAGGGGCTTACAGACACACACTGCCTGCAATAGTTACTTTTGTTCGAACTATTAAAGAACCGTCAGACCTAGAGCTCTGAAACTTTAGAAACCCATTCTAGACCTTTAGTCGATCGTACACGGTGAGCTACGGGGCTCTAGAAGGTTTTCAGGCCGAGAAACAGCCTCGTACATTTGCAATATTTTCAATTCATTTTTACATCACGAAAATGACAACATTTCTAAAAGTCCCAGAGTCACAAGGCTAGGTGCATTAGAACCGCCTCGGCCCATAGAGACGGACACCAACGTTTCTGTCCGATAGCTCATTCAAGGACCCCGTAGCAACGCCTGGAAAACGTGGATTTTCAGCACCAATTAAGGTCGCTGCTCGGACTCCGAATGACCTATCGAGCGTAAACTCGAGATTCGGGTCGCCTCAGCTAGGCCGACACATAATGTCAGAACTGGACCCGCAGCTAGAACGTGAACTAGGTGTTTTACATTTTTACTATGATTTAAACAGAATTTTGAGCCTGCCCTGATATATGTGATTGTTGGCTTCTAAATGAGATGGAAAAAGTGGGTTTGGTGTCAGTTTTTATCAGTTTGGTGTCAGAATGATATCTAATTGATTGATTGACGCTGACTTGCTCGCTGACTTTTGTACATTTGCAATATGATTGAATAGGGCTGAAACATCACCAAAATGACAGACTGAAATCAACACTAAAAAGGGCATCACCATAGTCTCTAGGCCGTGCCGAGTTCAACGAGACGCCCCACTTGACTGTAGCTCGCTCTGACCTCATAGACCGTGCAAAAAAGTAGGCCAAAAATGAAGCCTGGCCCTAAATGTCAGCTGATTTTGGGTGACAGCGGCAGACCCGTTTGGGTTAGAAGCACAATTCAACTTCAGGAATGTTCCTAAGGTCCTCCCGATCTGAGCAAGCCTAACCGTGACTGTGTGGCATTAACCTTTAACAGTAAAAACAGGGTATTTTCATCTAACAGTTTGCTATGACATCTCTCCCCATAGGAATACATTGCCTGCTCGCCTTAATTCAACCTGGTGCCTATGTGGGTTATGAATGTCTTATGAACCTGTCTTCGATGGCAATCCATCAGGCCACTATGAGGTCTATCTGTGTTGATTCTAAGCTTCCTGGAGCAACCGGAAGTGGTTAAATTCACCCTAAAGGTGTTTTACAGTACCCAACCTGCTGTTGGTGAAAAACAGACTTTCAAACCAGTGTAAATCAGTCAGTTCTTAACTTACAGACTTAAAACTCAGGATTCTGTAAAAGCCTACCCCAATGAGGATATGTGTCTACCTACAGCTTCCTGTGCCAACCGGAAGTGCTTTAAAATGGGGTCATAGGTGCTGTTTCGAAGGGTTAAAAAGGTCACATCTTTCCAAAACTTCATATGTGTGATTAGGCAACCCTCATGAACTGTAAATGAGTCATTTCTCCCATCAGATTTACAAGAAAACCCTCACAGACACACACAAACACAGATATGGGATGGAGTGACACAGTGTGGGGCTTAAAGACACACAGAGCCTGCAATGACATCACCATAGTCTCTAGGCCTTGCCGAGTTCAACGAGATACCCCACTTGACCGTAGCTCACTCGGTCTGACCGCAGCAACCGTGCCAAAAAGTAGGCCCAAAATGAAGCCTGGCCCTAAATTTCAGCTGCTTTTGGATGACAGCGGCAGAACCGTTTGGGTTAGAAGCCCGATTCGACTTCTGGAACGTTCCTTAGGACCTCCCGATCTGTGCAAGCCTAACCGTGACTGTGTGGCATGAACCCTTAACAGTGAAAACAGGGTATTTACATCAAACCGTTTGCTATGACATCTCTCCCCATAGGAATACATTGCCTGCTCGCCTAAATTCAACCTGGTGCCTATATGGGTTATGAATGCCTTATGAACCTGTCTTTGATGGCAATCCATCAGGCCACTATGAGGTCTACCTGTGTTGATTCTAAGCTTCCTGGAGCAACCGGAAGTGGTAAAAATCACCCTAAAGGTGTTTTGATAGACCCAACCTGCAGTTTGTGAAAAACAGACTTTCAACCCTGTGTAAATCAGTCAGTTCTTAACCTAAAGACTTAAAACTCAGGATTCTGTTAAAGCATACCCCAATGAGGATATGTGTCTACTTACAGCTTCCTGTGACAACCGGAAGTGCTTTAAATAGGGTCATAGGTGCTGTTTCAAGGGTTAAAAAGGTCACATCTTTCCAAAACTTCATATGTGTGATTAGGCAACCCTCATGAACTGTAAATGAGTCATTTCTCCCATCAGATTTACAAGACAACTCCCACACACACACACAAACACATAGCTGGGATGGAGTGACACAGTGTGGGGCTTAAAGACACAAAGGGCCTGCAATGGCATCACCATAGTCTCTAGGCCTTGCCGAGTTCAACGAGATGCCCCGCTTGACCGTAGCTCACTCGGTCTGACCGCAGCAACCGTGCCAAAAAAGTAGGCCCAAAATGAAGCCTGGCCCCAAATTTCAGCTGCTTTTGGATGACAGCGGCAGAACCGTTTGGGTTAGAAGCCCGATTCGACTTCTGGAACATTCCTTAGGACCTCCCGATCTGAGCAAGCCTAACCGTGGCCCTGTGGCATTAACCCTTAACAGTGAAAACAGGGTATTTACATCAAACCGTTTGCTATGACATCTCTCCCCATAGGAATTCATTGCCTGCTCGCCTAAATTCAACCTGGTGCCTATGTGGGTTATGAATGCCTTATGAATCTGTCTTTGATAGCAATCCATCAGGCCACTATGAGGTCTACCTGTGTTGATTCTAAGCTTCCTGGAGCAACCGGAAGTGGTTCAATTCACCCTAAAGGTGTTTCACAGTACCCAACCTGCTGTTGGTGAATAACAGACTTTCAAACCAGTGTGAATCAGTCAGTTCTTAACTTACAGACTTAAAACTCAGGATTCTGTTAAAGCCTACCCCAATGAGGATATGTGTCTACCTACAGCTTCCTGTGACAACCGGAAGTGCTTTAAATTGGGGTCATAGGGGCTGTTTCAAAGGGTAAAAAAGGTCACATCGTTCCAAAACTTCACATGTGTGATTAGGCAACCCCAATGAACTGTAAATCAGTCATTCCTCCCATCAGAATCCATTGAAAAACTCACACATGCACACAGTCCATGGGGAGTGACATAGTGTGGGGCTTACAGACACACACTGCCTGCAATAGTTACTTTCGTTCGAACTATTAAAGAACCGTCAGACCTAGAGCTCTGAAACTTTAGAACCCTTTTCTAGAGCTTATGTCGATAGTGCACGGTGAGTTACGGGGCTCTAAAAGGTTCACAGGCCGAGAAACAGCCTTGTACATTTGCAATATTTTCAATTCATTTTTACATCACGAAAATGACAAAATTTCTAAAAAGTCCCAGAGACACAAGGCTAGGTGCATTAGAACCGCCGGCCCATATAGACGGACCCTAACGTTTCTGCCCGATAGCTCATTCAAGCGATCCCGTAGCAACGCCCGAAAACGTGGATTTTCAGCACCAATTAAGGTCGCTGCTCGGGCTCTGAATGACCTATCGAGCCGAAACTCGGGATTTGGGGTCGCCTCAGCTAGGCCGACACATAACGTCGGAACTGGACCCGCAACTAGAACGTAACGTTTTACGTTTTCATTATAGTGACTTTATGGCAGACTTTTGTCCATTTGCAATAAGTTAAAACCGTCAAGCCCGGCCATCCTGAGATCAACGGGCAGTCAATTGGGCTTTCCTGCAGTATTTTAGAGCTTGTCATATTCGTGATGTTAAAGGCCCATTGAAACATATTGCAAATGTACTGTACATTTGCAATATGTTTCACTGTACATTTGCAATATGTTTCAATGGGCTTTTAACATCACGAATTTGACATGTTGAAATCAACACCAACGAGCGATGAACAGGTACCACTATCAATCCTGGCCATCCTGAGATCAACGGGCAGTCAATTGGATATTCCTGCAGGATTTTAGAGCTTGTCATATTCGTGATGTTAACAGCCCATTGAAACATATTGCAAATGTACTGTACATTTGCAATATGTTTCACTGTACATTTGCAATATGTTTCAATGGGCTTTTAACATCACGAATTTGACATGTTGAAATCAACACCAACGAGCGATGAACAGGTACCACTATCAATCCTGGCCATCCTGAGATCAACGGGCAGTCAATTGGATATTCCTGCAGGATTTTAGAGCTTGTCATATTCGTGATGTTAACAGCCCATTGAAACATATTGCAAATGTACTGTACATTTGCAATATGTTTCACTGTACATTTGCAATATGTTTCAATGGGCTTTTAAAAATCAACACCAACGAGCGATGAACAGGTACAACTATCAATCCTGGCCATCCTGAGATCAACGGGCTGTCAATTGGATATTCCTGCAGGATTTTAGAGCTTGTCATATTCGTGATGTTAACAGCCCATTGAAACATATTGCAAATGTACTGTACATTTGCAATATGTTTCACTGTACATTTGCAATATGTTTCAATGGGCTTTTAATATCACGAAAATGACACACTGAAATCAACACCAATCAGCGATGGAGAGGTACCGCTATCAATCCTGGCCATCCTGAGATCAATGGGCAGTCAATTGGGCATTCCTGAAGTATTTTAGAGCTTGTCATATTCGTGATGTTAAAAGCCCATTGAAACATATTGCAAATGTACAGTGAAACATATTGCAAATGTACTGTGAAACATATTGCAAATGTACAAAGCAATGGAAGAGAGTGTGGACTCTGTCATTTTTTTGAACATTTTTTGAAAACCTCCATAAATGAGCAGGGGCTTCTCCCACTGACTTAGGGCCATAGTGGGATGCTCCCATACGGATCCTGGAGGCACTGCACCCCCCTAAATGCATTTTTGACAAAATAAGCTTTCAGGGAAGGTGGCATTAACATCATCTCAGGAGATGATTCACTCAGCCTTTCAACTTTTTTAAAATTGAAAGAACTCCATAAATGAGCAGGGGCATGAATTTGACATGTTGAAATCAACACCAACGAGCGATGGAGAGGAACCATGATCACTTCCCGGCCATCCCGAGTTCAATGGGCCAGTCAATTGGGCATTTCTGCAGTATTTCGGAGCCTGTCAAATTTGTGAGGGTAAATGCCCATTGTAAGACATTGCAAATTGGCAACCATGTACCTGGTAATTGAAACGGGTAACCATGAGCATATTTTAAATATTAATGTCTTTAGGAGGGTGCAAGGTATCCCTGGCTGGTTAGGGAGCACCTCCACCTGTGGCCATCCCAATGTAGGCACCCTGGTCATTTTGGACGTTTTTAAAAAAAATAGACCCTATAGGATGATTGAGGGCTTAACATAGTGATATATATCATTTTGTCAGTTTAAATGCCATTTGGACATTGCTCACTGACTTTTGGGTTCGGAAGCCGACTTCCTATGACGGTATATGTAAATGGACATAACATCATGACTTTTGACTTCCTATGGTAACATATTGCAAATGGACAAAACATATTGCAAATGGACATTGACTTTTGACTTCCTATGGTAACATATTGCAAATGGACAAAACATAGGCCTTATGGACAATAAAAAAGTTAATAAAAATAACTTTATTAAAATTAGACAAGGATATGTTTATACACATCTTCTATATGTGAGATTATAACAAAAAATCGTTAGAATCGTGAAAAACGGCCCAGAAAGCACTTTTTTAGGGGGTGTAGGTATTTTGATATTTTTTTTTGAAATGTCCAAATTTGACCCTTGGGTCTTGTCTTCATGTACATTTGCAATATGTTTTGCCCCGTTGGAACACGCTCGCCACCTATAGTAATTTTGAGTTATTACACTTGGCATTTGCCATATGCCGTTTGCCATAAGAAATGATTGAAATGGCGTCCATTTGGGCACTCTTTTCCATCGTGTGTATGTTTGTTCCAATGGCAATATGTTGCCATTCATTTTTGTCCATTTCATGGGGGTCTTCCCTTACCAACAAAGGGTATATAACAAAGTATTGAGAGAAACTTTTGTTATTGACCAAATACTTATTTTCCACCATAATTTGCAAATAAATAAATTAGAAATCCTACAATGTGATTTTCTGGATTTCTTTTTCTCATTTCGTCTGTCATAGTTGAAGTGTACCTATGATGAAAATTACAGGCCTCTCTCATCTTTTTAAGTTGGAGAACTTACACAATTGGTGGCTGACTAAATACTTTTTTGCCCCACTGTACTCCTCATGGCCTCCCCCCTCCTCTTTCTACTCATAAGGCGGGGGAGCCTGTCTCTGTCCCAAAACTCTCTCTATATTTCCCAACCAATACCATATAATTTCCCAAGGAGATAATAATAATCTCCAAAAGTGATAGAATAGTGTTTCATTTTAAACATGAAATTCTCCTGTTTTTTCCCAATTCCTAGTGAGATTGATCAGTTCCCACCAGGAATTGTTCAACTATTCAGGGATTTCCAAAACAGTTCTATACAAATTAAATTCCACTTCAGTGAGACCTCCTCAATCGCATTGATTGTCTGTGTGTACTTGGGTGTGTGTGTTAAACCATATGTTGAAATCAAACAGAAATGTCCAGACCCTTCCCTGCTCCACTTAGACATTCCTACTCATTCACATTACACACAGTATTATATGGTTGGTCTCTCACTGCCATAATCATGTACAAACACTATGTTATCGTTAATAGACCAATTTCCAATCAGTACATTTGATAGCTATTATACAGTAGATTATTTCTGTAAACCATTATCTATTGTCTCCCTTAATTAACAGACATACATATTTGACTTCCATTTTTCCTAAAAGCAAGCACTATATCCAAACCTCATCATAAAATATAGTTTTTCATTAAGTGGAATTGACCTAACTTTCTGTTTTTCGCTTCAGCATCTCCAATATTCTACCGGGCTCACCGTCGACTGGGAGTCCGTTGGGCGCGGCAATACTTCCTTCTTTTACCCATTGCCTGTATAGTTTTTCTCCCCTTTTCTTCCACTCCTTTCCATCCTTTCCTCCATTTACTCTAATGTGGATTTTAAAATCTTCAACACCTTCTCCACATTGTACTCCCCCATGATTCTGTACTACGAAATAATATACGTAATATACGTTTTTTTTTTTTTTTTTTTTTAACTATAGAAATAGAATGTCAACAATTATAACCATTCGGGACTCTAACCCAGGCCTCAAACCTTTTATTACCCGCAGGTCATTCAAACCGATGTTCTCGTACGCCCACGGAACTTCCATAGTACTACACACGCTCGATAACTTATCTTATTTCCAATATGACTTCCAAATTCATCCACACTTATGTTTATGGTACACCGCCCACTTAACACTTTGATGTATTACAATCGCACGATAACTTATCTTATTTCCAATATAATACTGGATTGATCAAATCGAGATATACTATTATATTGCCGTTATCCACACTCGTACCATTAGGTCGACACGCCGGTCACCTATTTTACATACAAACTAGTAGATTGTCGTTCTACCTAATACATGACATTCACTGTCATACTGCCGTTATCCACATTTATACCAGTAAGTTCGCCGACTCACCACATTCAACCCAGTACATTCCATTCGTTGTTATAATGTTGACAGGCCTGATCAGTTAAAATTGCAGTTACCCTCAGTATTCTTGTCAATTATTCCATTTTTCACTATATCAGGCGTTAATTAGTATAACATTTTGTAACTACATCGAACAGGTATCTCACAAATCAAATTTGGATAAAGCCCAATGTGCAGATGTTTAGTTATTCACAATAGGTATCTGCTTACCTTTTTAGTTGACCGGTCTAGTTTGTGAGACACACCATCCGACGACAGTACTGGCCAATCGGCTGGCACGTCAATGTCCAGCGATGTCCATCACCAGATCACGTCGGGGTCACCATGTTAAGGTTGCGAAAATCAAATCTGGTATCAGGACAAGGCATGACACTGAGTCATCGATTTTATACTATGTACTGTTTATTTAGCTAAGCAATAAATGGTAAATGCAATTTTCGTATATACGGGTTCACTGTAACACTACGCAGGGCAAACAGAGAACTGACCAGCGCCTTACAATTTCTTCTTTTAATACTCTGACAGAAGTAGTTCCTGCTTCTCAGCTGGCCTGTCAGAGGAGAGACTGGGCGTGGTTTTAGACTTGCCCAGTCTATCGTAGGCGCACAGGCTGGTCCCAGCCCCCAGGCGCTTCAGCTTTCAGGCGTTGTTGCTGTGCAGAATATCTATGCTCTCACCCCCTGGATACTGAGGCTAAAAGTTCAGTCCTTGTTTTGTGTCTAAAACTGCCTTTTTGCAACATTTTTCTATTCATGTGTCCCTAGCTCCTAATACTGTTATCTCCCAAGGTTACCCACAGCCCTCCAGCCAGTCACACCAGGTGTTGCACAATCCACTGTATTGTTCCACAACTTATCAGCCTTAGCTCAAACACATTCTTGTGTAGCAAAGAAACATATTCTCATACCCCACAATAGTAATGTTGCGGCTTAATGATACAACAAGCACACAGTGTGAAAAGGCAAGTAAAACATATCCATTTAACATATTCTCAAACCTAACACAATGGCTGTTGAAATTGCTGTATCTTTGGAAATCGCGACCAAAGATGATATTGAGTTGCAAAGTAAAAGAAATACTGACATATCACAAAGTTTTCACACAGCTGACATCGCTCCTGTGTGGCCGGAAAATGCAACAGGTGTGACAGAGATGGTCACAGAGCAGAGGACTGCCGTTTCAAATACGAAATTTGTCACAAATGCAATAGAAGGGGGACATTCAAAGATCATGCAGAGCAAAATTCAGTCACAACAGGACAAATGAGAAAATAAAATGGTCTGTGAAAGCACTAGCAGAGAACAGTGATTCAGATGAACAATTCATTGGTACAATGGAGTTAATCAATGACTTCTCCCAGCAGTAGAATAATATGGGTGACACCAGAAATCGAAGGCAAACTATAATTTCCATGACTGTTTACAATGAGCACTTCAAGGCTAAAAAACTGAAGAGCACAAATGTGTTGCTGAAGACATACACAGGAGAGAGGTTGAGCCCAATGGGGCGTTGCAGGTCAGAGTGAGTTATGGTGAGCTGTCACGCCCTGACCTGTATGAGCCTTTTTATGTCTCATTTTGGTTTGGTCAGGGTGTGATTTGGGGTGGGCATTCTATTTTCTAGGGTTTTGTATTTCTTTGTTGTGGCCGGGTATGGCTCTCAATCAGGGACAGCTGTCTATCGTTGTCTCTGATTGGGAACCATACTTAGGTAGCCCTTTCTCCCTTCATTCTTTGTGGGAAGTTAACTTTGTTTGTGGCACTTATGCCCTGTAAGCTTCACGGTTGTTTTTGTATTGTTTATTGTTTTTGTCTGCATCATCCTTAAATAAAGGAATATGTACGCTCACCACGCTGCACTTTGGTCTACTTCCTTCGACGATCGTGACATGAGCAAACACAGCAGTTACAGCTGTATGTGGTGCTCTGAATTCAAGGTAACTCTGAATTCAATGTTACATGTGGACCAATACCCCCTGCCACGTCTGGATGACATCTTTGCTCTACTAGCTGGTGGGAAACACTTCAGTAAAAGCTTACCTGCAGCTACCTTTTGAAGAGAGCTCCAAACAGTACCTGACAATTAACACACACAAAGGTCTATACAAGTATAACCGCCCGGTTTTGGCATTGCATCGGCCCCAGCCATTTGGCAACGCACTATTGACCAGATTTTGCAAGGAGTCCCAGGAACTCAATGTATCCTGGATGACATGATCATAACAGGACGCACCGACAAAGTGCAGTTGGCTAACCTGGAAGAAGTCATGAGAAGGCAGAAAGAGTATGGACTACAGGCAAACTTACAGAAGTGTGAGTTCTTCAAGACAAGATTGTCTTCTGTGGACATAAAATCGACCGCAATGGATTGCACAAAACACAGGTCAAAATTGATGCAGTGGTACAGGCACCATGACCACAAAATATCACAGAAGTGAGATCTTTCACGGCACTGATCAATTACTACAGAAGATTCCCCCCAAACCTTTCAGCAGTACTCCAGCCTCTCTGTCAAAAGTATACACCTACACCATGTCAGGATGGCAAGCTACAGGAAGAAAGGAGCTGACTCCGTATTTCCAGCGGAGAAACGAAATTACAATGTACCAAGGATGTTTGATGTGGGGAATGAGAGTCATGATACCCCAGAAATGCCAACATCAAGTTTTGCAGCAACAACATGAAGGTCATGTTGGAATTGTCAAAATGAAGCTGCTCGCAAGGAGCCACTTCTGGTGGCCCGGTCTGGATCAACAGATAGAAAACATGGCGAAGAACTGTAGCAGATGTTTGTAAACCCTTCACATGCCTGCTCCTGTCGCAGTCCACCCATGAGAATGGCCCACAGAGCCATGGTAGAGATTTCATGTGTTTCTGGTTATAGTTGATGCCCATTCCAAATGGCCAGAAGTGTTTGGCACTGACTCCTCCACCTCAGCTCCAACTATAGAGTGTCTCAGAACAACGCTTGCACGCTTTGGATTGCCGCTGCAGCTGGTAAGTGACAACGCGCAAGATTTAGTAAGTGACGAGGTTATTCATGTCAGTAAATGGAATCAAACACTCAACCTCAGCTCCGTACCACCCTGCCACCAATGGGCCGGCAGAACACTTTGTGCAAAACCTAAAGCAAGGACTCCGTGCAGCAAAACGAGACGACGGGACTTTGCAAACAAAACTGGCCAAGTTCCTGGCCTCCTACCGAAAACCCTACATACCACAACAAATGAAAGCCCAGCCGCACTGATGTTCGGGCACACAGCTGGACATCATGAAGCCAAACAGGCATAATGAAGTGCTGAACAAACAAGCCAAGATGCTCTCCGGCGGCCGGGAGCGCCATCTTCAAACAGGACAGGAAGTGATGGTGCGAGACTACAGAAGGGGAGGGAAATGGACAAGAGGGACCGTACACACACAAACAGGACCCAGAACTTACCAGGTTCAAGTGAGCCCAGACATAATGTGGCGCCATCACATCAACCAAATGCCTTCCACGGAAAACAGCACAACAATCGAGAGAGAACAGGCACAGAGAGCTCCTGAGAGTGACACACAGAGAACTGTAGAGGAATAATGGGGCAAAGAGACCCCAGGCTGAAAGAAGGGAATGTGTGATGAAGGTGCTGCTACAGCAGAAGCTATAATGGAGCAAGCACACAATGAGGACGTTCAGGAGCCTCCAGACAATCCAAGGCGCTACCCAGAACGAAGGCACCGTCCACCAGACAGACTGGACTTATACAAAAAAACTGTTCAAGTAAAAAAAAACTAGTACTTAAAAAAAAAAACGTTTACCCCTTTTTCTTCCCAATTTCGTGGTATCTAATTGGTAGTTACAGTCTTGTCTCATCGCTGCAACTCCCGTACGGACTCGGGAGAGGTGAAGGTTGAGAGCCGTGCATCCTCCGAAACACGAACCAGCCATACCGCACTGCTTCTTGACACAATGCCCGCTTAACCCAGAAGCCAGACGCACCAATGTGTCGGAGGAAACAAAGTACACCTGGCAACAGTGTCAGCGTGCATTGCACCCGGCCCGCCACAGGAGTCGCCAGAGAGCGATGGGACAAGAACATCCCTGCCGGCCAAACCCTCCCTAACCCTGACAACGCTGGGCGCCGCATGGGTCTCCGGTCACAGCTGGCTGCGACAGAGCCTGGACACGAACCAGGATCTCTAATGGCACAGCTAGCACTACGATGTAGTTCCTTACACCACTGCGTCACTCGGGAGGCCCATAACTACCATTTCTGATAAATGTGTTGGTTGTGTTTTGGTAAAAGTAACTCTGATTGTATAAGAGAATGAATGTTATGTTCTGTCAATTATTGATGCCACCTTTAAGAATGGAGCACCCTTGATCATGAGCAGTGTTATATGTTATTCTTTAGTTCCCTTCCTTGTATTCTGAGTCTTTCTTATTATATCAATAAGTAATAAGAGCTAAGACACTACAAGAAGGTAAGGAGGTCTTCATAGAAGATCATAGGAAATCCCAGGACATAGTGTCCATAATACTGTAATGAATTAGTTGCTCTCACCAACTCCATATTCCAAACAGTTGTCACTGAAGAGTTGGATATTCATTTCCCAATAAGCAAACACTTTTTGTACTTACAGCATCCATATAAAAACATTTCTATAAAAAGAAATTGCAACGGGGACCACATCTTTTGTATTGACATTTGTCAACAACATTAATGGATGCCATGGTTAATGTCAATTGATTATGTTCTACTTGTAGCCCTGGTTATCCTGTAAAGAAAATGGTTAAACACATAAGGGATGGACATGCAGACAAGTTAAAGTCAATTAAATATGAAGCAACATTTTGCTGGGTTCTCTGGACTGATAGGGTTAAATTGATACCAAAGTGCAGTGTAAAACACTTGTTATTGTGGATAGTATTTAAAATGTTAGGGCGTTTTTTTTTTTGCCATGGTGGAAACAACTGAGCACACTGAAGATGCTAAACGCATATAGAGGAAGCATTTCATTTGTTTTTTTACATTTCATATCTAACCTCGTGGTGTGATTTCTACTTTAGCTTATTTCTTCCCATATCAAAAGGAATTACAATCTGACCTTTTTCTATTTTTCAACTACTATTCTACTTTTCCTCCTGTAGTATATTTATAGAAAACTATAGCCCTGACAATAATGTATATTTCCTTAGTACTTCCTGCTCCAGACCAGCTGACTGTTGACTCAGTGGACACCACATCAGCTGCTGTTAGCTGGAGCCAGCCACCAGGATTGGACCAAACCCAACATCATTACCAGATCTCCTACCACTGTCCAGGGACAGAACCACACATCACTACCACGTCTTCACACAGCATCACTCTCTCTGACCTGCAATGTGGTACTCAGTACTCTATCACTGTCTGCACTGTGCTGTTAAAAGGAAAGAAAAGTCAACTGGCATCAACAACCCTCACCACAAGTAAGGGATTACATTACTGAAGTATTATCTCTGGTGTCAAAGTTTATTAAACCTTAACTAGTTATCAAAATGACTCTATAAATGAATCATAGTAGATCTGTCAGTATGGGATGTAAAGGTACAGTATCTTCCCTGATGAGAAATATATGATGGTAAATTCTCCAGTTCTCACAATGCAGTTTGGTGCTGAAATTAATTTTCAAAATAATATTAAGACTATCTGAGTTCATTGTTTCTTCCACTCTAGAGAGTAATTATGTCAAGGACTTGGTGTCCCTCTGCTTGCTTTAACCAAATCAAATCACATTTTATTTGTCACATACACATGGTTAGCAGATGTTAATGCGAGTGTAGCGAAATGCTTGTGCTTCTAGTTCCGACCATGCAGTAGTATCTAACAAGTAATCTAACAAATTCACAACAACTACCTTATACACACAAGAGTAAAGGAATGAATACGAGTATGTACATATAAATATATGGATGAGCGATGGCTGACCGGCGTAGTCAAGATGCAGTAGATGGTATGGACTACAGTATATACATATGAGATGAGTAATGTAGGATATGTAAACATTATATAAATGTCATTGTTTAAAGTGGCTAGTGATACATTTATTTCATCCAATTATAATTATTAAAGTGGTTAGAGATTTGAGTCGATGGCCAAACGGCATAGGTATGATTCAGTAGATGGTTTAGAGTACAGTGTATACATTTGATATGAGTAATGTCGGATATGTAAACATTATATACAAAATTGTTAAAAGTGGCTAGTGATACATTTGTTACATCCAATTCCTATTATTTAAAGTGGCTAGAGATTTAAGTCAGTATGTTGGCAGCAGCCACTCAATGTTAGAGATGGCTGTTTAACAGTCTGATGGCCTTGAGGTAGAAGCTGTTTTTCATAAATATAAAATAATAATTTAAGTTACTTTTGCTACTGCAGCCCACATTTTTTGTATTGACATTTGTCAACAACACTCATGAATGCCATGCTGTATGTAGTTTTTTTGTGTTCTACTTGTAGCTCTGGATGTCCTGAAAAGAAAATGGTTAATCACTTCATTTTGAGGCTAAATATAAGGTCTGGACATGCAAACAAATGAAAGATAATTAAATGAAAAGCCACATTTTCCTGGGTTCTCTGGACTGATAGGGTTAAGTTTATCAAAGTACAGTGTTAAACACTTGTTATTGTGGAGAGTATTTATAATTACAGCATTGTTATTTCTTTTCTTTTTTTTTGCCATGGTGGCAACAATTGAGCAGTGGCATAGCGAAGTTGCTAAATGCATATAGCGGAAACCTTTCTTTTATTAATGAATGTATTTTCCCTTAGTACTTCCTGCTCCAGACCAGCTGACGGTTGACTCAGTGGACACCACATCAGCTGCTGTTAGCTGGAGCCAGCCACCAGGATTGGACCAAACCCAACATCATTACCAGATCTCCTACCACTGTCCAGGGACAGAACCACACATCACTACCACGTCTTCACACAGCATCACTCTCTCTGACCTGCAATGTGGTACTCAGAACTCTATCACTGTCTGCACTGTGCTGTTAAAAGGAAAGAAAAGTCAACTGGCATCAACAACCCTCACCACAAGTAAGGGATGACATTACTGAAGTATTATCTCTGGTGTCAAAGTTTATTAAACCTTAACTAGTTATCAAAAGGACTCTATAAATGAATCATAGTAGATCTGTCAGTATGGGATGTAAAGGTACAGTATCTTCCCTGATGAGAAATATATGATGGTAAATTCTCCAGTTCTCACAATGCAGTTTGGTGCTGAAATTAATTTTCAAAATAATAATAAGACTATCTGAGTTCATTGTTTCTTCCACTCTAGAGAGTAATTATGTCAAGGACTTGGTGTCCCTCTGCTTGCTTTAACCAAATCAAATCACATTTTATTTGTCACATACACATGGTTAGCAGATGTTAATGCGAGTGTAGCGAAATGCTTGTGCTTCTAGTTCCGACCATGCAGTAGTATCTAACAAGTAATCTAACAAATTCACAACAACTACCTTATACACACAAGAGTAAAGGAATGAATACGAGTATGTACATATGAATATATGGATGAGCGATGGCTGACCGGCGTAGTCAAGATGCAGTAGATGGTATGGACTACAGTATATACATATGAGATGAGTAATGTAGGATATGTAAACATTATATAAATGTCATTGTTTAAAGTGGCTAGTGATACATTTATTTCATCCAATTATAATTATTAAAGTGGCTAGAGATTTGAGTCGATGGCCAAACGGCATAGGTATGATTCAGTAGATGGTTTAGAGTACAGTGTATACATTTGATATGAGTAATGTCGGATATGTAAACATTATCTACAAAATTGTTAAAAGTGGCTAGTGATACATTTGTTACATCCAATTCCTATTATTTAAAGTGGCTAGAGATTTAAGTCAGTATGTTGGCAGCAGCCACTCAATGTTAGTGATGGCTGTTTAACAGTCTGATGGCCTTGAGGTAGAAGCTGTTTTTCATAAATATAAAATAATAATTTAAGTTACTTTTGCTACTGCAGCCCACATTTTTTGTATTGACATTTGTCAACAACACTCATGAATGCCATGCTGTATGTAGTTTTTTTGTGTTCTACTTGTAGCTCTGGATGTCCTGAAAAGAAAATGGTTAAACACTTCATTTTGAGGCTAAATATAAGGTCTGGACATGCAAACAAATGAAAGATAATTAAATGAAAAGCCACATTTTCCTGGGTTCTCTGGACTGATAGGGTTAAGTTTATCAAAGTACAGTGTTAAACACTTGTTATTGTGGAGAGTATTTATAATTACAGCATTATATATATTTTTTTTTTTTTGCCATGTTGGCAACAATTGAGCAGAGGCATAGCGAAGTTGCTAAATGCATATAGCGGAAACCTTTCTTTTATTAATGAATGTATTTTCCCTTAGTACTTCCTGCTCCAGACCAGCTGACTGTTGACTCAGTGGACACCACATCAGCTGCTGTTAGCTGGAGCCAGCCACCAGGATTGGACCAAACCCAACATCATTACCAGATCTCCTACCACTGTCCAGGGACAGAACCACACATCACTACCACGTCTTCACACAGCATCACTCTCTCGGACCTGCAAGGTGGTACTCAGTACTCTATCACTGTCTGCACTGTGCTGTTAAAAGGAAAGAAAAGTCAACTGGCATCAACAACCCTCACCACAAGTAAGGGATTACATTACTGAAGTATTATCTCTGGTGTCAAAGTTTATTAAACCTTAACTAGTTATCAAAAGGACTCTATAAATGAATCATAGTAGATCTGTCAGTATGGGATGTAAAGGTACAGTATCTTCCTGATGAGAAATATATGATGGTAAATTCTCCAGTTCTCACAATGCAGTTTGGTGCTGAAATTAATTTTCAAAATAATAATAAGACTATCTGAGTTCATTGTTTCTTCCACTCTAGAGAGTAATTATGTCAAGGACTTGGTGTCCCTCTGCTTGCTTTAACCAAATCAAATCACATTTTATTTGTCACATACACATGGTTAGCAGATGTTAATGCGAGTGTAGCGAAATGCTTGTGCTTCTAGTTCCGACCATGCAGTAGTATCTAACAAGTAATCTAACAAATTCACAACAACTACCTTATACACACAAGAGTAAAGGAATGAATACGTAGTATGTACATATGAATATATGGATGAGCGATGGCTGACCGCGTAGTCAAGATGCAGTAGATGGTATGGACTACAGTATATACATATGAGATGAGTAATGTAGGATATGTAAACATTATATAAATGTAATTGTTTAAAGTGGCTAGTGATACATTTATTTCATCCAATTATAATTATTAAAGTGGCTAGAGATTTGAGTCGATGGCCAAACGGCATAGGTATGATTCAGTAGATGGTTTAGAGTACAGTGTATACATTTGATATGAGTAATGTCGGATATGTAAACATTATCTACAAAATTGTTAAAAGTGGCTAGTGATACATTTGTTACATCCAATTCCTATTATTTAAAGTGGCTAGAGATTTAAGTCAGTATGTTGGCAGCAGCCACTCAATGTTAGTGATGGCTGTTTAACAGTCTGATGGCCTTGAGGTAGAAGCTGTTTTTCATAAATATAAAATAATAATTTAAGTTACTTTTGCTACTGCAGCCCACATTTTTGTATTGACATTTGTCAACAACACTCATGAATGCCATGCTGTATGTAGTTTTTGTGTTCTACTTGTAGCTCTGGATGTCCTGAAAAGAAAATGGTTAAACACTTCATTTTGAGGCTAAATATAAGGTCTGGACATGCAAACAAATGAAAGATAATTAAATGAAAAGCCACATTTTCCTGGGTTCTCTGGACTGATAGGGTTAAGTTTATCAAAGTACAGTGTTAAACACTTGTTATTGTGGAGAGTATTTATAATTACAGCATTGTTATTTTTTATTTATTTTTGCCATGGTGGCAACAATTGAGCAGTGGCATAGCGAAGTTGCTAAATGCATATAGCGGAAACCTTTCTTTTATTAATGAATGTATTTTCCCTTAGTACTTCCTGCTCCAGACCAGCTGACTGTTGACTCAGTGGACACCACATCAGCTGCTGTTAGCTGGAGCCAGCCACCAGGATTGGACCAAACCCAACATCATTACCAGATCTCCTACCACTGTCCAGGGACAGAACCACACATCACTACCACGTCTTCACACAGCATCACTCTCTCGGACCTGCAAGGTGGTACTCAGTACTCTATCACTGTCTGCACTGTGCTGTTAAAAGGAAAGAAAAGTCAACTGGCATCAACAACCCTCACCACAAGTAAGGGATTACATTACTGAAGTATTATCTCTGGTGTCAAAGTTTATTAAACCTTAACTAGTTATCAAAAGGACTCTATAAATGAATCATAGTAGATCTGTCAGTATGGGATGTAAAGGTACAGTATCTTCCCTGATGAGAAATATATGATGGTAAATTCTCCAGTTCTCACAATGCAGTTTGGTGCTGAAATTAATTTTCAAAATAATAATAAGACTATCTGAGTTCATTGTTTCTTCCACTCTAGAGAGTAATTATGTCAAGGACTTGGTGTCCCTCTGCTTGCTTTAACCAAATCAAATCACATTTTATTTGTCACATACACATGGTTAGCAGATGTTAATGCGAGTGTAGCGAAATGCTTGTGCTTCTAGTTCCGACCATGCAGTAGTATCTAACAAGTAATCTAACAAATTCACAACAACTACCTTATACACACAAGAGTAAAGGAATGAATACGAGTATGTACATATGAATATATGGATGAGCGATGGCTGACCGGTGTAGTCAAGATGCAGTAGATGGTATGGACTACAGTATATACATATGAGATGAGTAATGTAGGATATGTAAACATTATATAAATGTCATTGTTTAAAATGGCTAGTGATACATTTATTTCATCCAATTATAATTATTAAAGTGGCTAGAGATTTGAGTCGATGGCCAAACGGCATAGGTATGATTCAGTAGATGGTTTAGAGTACAGTGTATACATTTGATATGAGTAATGTCGGATATGTAAACATTATCTACAAAATTGTTAAAAGTGGCTAGTGATACATTTGTTACATCCAATTCCTATTATTTAAAGTGGCTAGAGATTTAAGTCAGTATGTTGGCAGCAGCCACTCAATGTTAGTGATGGCTGTTTAACAGTCTGATGGCCTTGAGGTAGAAGCTGTTTTTCATAAATATAAAATAATAATTTAAGTTACTTTTGCTACTGCAGCCCACATTTTTGTATTGACATTTGTCAACAACACTCATGAATGCCATGCTGTATGTAGTTTTTTGTGTTCTACTTGTAGCTCTGGATGTCCTGAAAAGAAAATGGTTAAACACTTCATTTTGAGGCTAAATATAAGGTCTGGACATGCAAACAAATGAAAGATAATTAAATGAAAAGCCACATTTTCCTGGGTTCTCTGGACTGATAGGGTTAAGTTTATCAAAGTACAGTGTTAAACACTTGTTATTGTGGAGAGTATTTATAATTACAGCATTGTTATTTTTATTTATTTTTGCCATGGTGGCAACAATTGAGCAGTGGCATAAGCGAAGTTGCTAAATGCATATAGCGGAAACCTTTCTTTTATTAATGAATGTATTTTCCCTTAGTACTTCCTGCTCCAGACCAGCTGACTGTTGACTCAGTGGACACCACATCAGCTGCTGTTAGCTGGAGCCAGCCACCAGGATTGGACCAAACCCAACATCATTACCAGATCTCCTACCACTGTCCAGGGACAGAACCACACATCACTACCACGTCTTCACACAGCATCACTCTCTCGGACCTGCAAGGTGGTACTCAGTACTCTATCACTGTCTGCACTGTGCTGTTAAAAGGAAAGAAAAGTCAACTGGCATCAACAACCCTCACCACAAGTAAGGGATTACATTACTGAAGTATTATCTCTGGTGTCAAAGTTTATTAAACCTTAACTAGTTATCAAAGGACTCTATAAATGAATCATAGTAGATCTGTCAGTATGGGATGTAAAGGTACAGTATCTTCCCTGATGAGAAATATATGATGGTAAATTCTCCAGTTCTCACAATGCAGTTTGGTGCTGAAATTAATTTTCAAAATAATAATAAGACTATCTGAGTTCATTGTTTCTTCCACTCTAGAGAGTAATTATGTCAAGGACTTGGTGTCCCTCTGCTTGCTTTAACCAAATCAAATCACATTTTATTTGTCACATACACATGGTTAGCAGATGTTAATGCGAGTGTAGCGAAATGCTTGTGCTTCTAGTTCCGACCATGCAGTAGTATCTAACAAGTAATCTAACAAATTCACAACAACTACCTTATACACACAAGAGTAAAGGAATGAATACGAGTATGTACATATGAATATATGGATGAGCGATGGCTGACCGGTGTAGTCAAGATGCAGTAGATGGTATGGACTACAGTATATACATATGAGATGAGTAATGTAGGATATGTAAACATTATATAAATGTCATTGTTTAAAATGGCTAGTGATACATTTATTTCATCCAATTATAATTATTAAAGTGGCTAGAGATTTGAGTCGATGGCCAAACGGCATAGGTATGATTCAGTAGATGGTTTAGAGTACAGTGTATACATTTGATATGAGTAATGTCGGATATGTAAACATTATCTACAAAATTGTTAAAAGTGGCTAGTGATACATTTGTTACATCCAATTCCTATTATTTAAAGTGGCTAGAGATTTAAGTCAGTATGTTGGCAGCAGCCACTCAATGTTAGTGATGGCTGTTTAACAGTCTGATGGCCTTGAGGTAGAAGCTGTTTTTCATAAATATAAAATAATAATTTAAGTTACTTTTGCTACTGCAGCCCACATTTTTTGTATTGACATTTGTCAACAACACTCATGAATGCCATGCTGTATGTAGTTTTTTTGTGTTCTACTTGTAGCTCTGGATGTCCTGAAAAGAAAATGGTTAAACACTTCATTTTGAGGCTAAATATAAGGTCTGGACATGCAAACAAATGAAAGATAATTAAATGAAAAGCCACATTTTCCTGGGTTCTCTGGACTGATAGGGTTAAGTTTATCAAAGTACAGTGTTAAACACTTGTTATTGTGGAGAGTATTTATAATTACAGCATTGTTATTTTTTATTTATTTTTGCCATGGTGGCAACAATTGAGCAGTGGCATAGCGAAGTTGCTAAATGCATATAGCGGAAACCTTTCTTTTATTAATGAATGTATTTTCCCTTAGTACTTCCTGCTCCAGACCAGCTGACTGTTGACTCAGTGGACACCACATCAGCTGCTGTTAGCTGGAGCCAGCCACCAGGATTGGACCAAACCCAACATCATTACCAGATCTCCTACCACTGTCCAGGACAGAACCACACATCACTACCACGTCTTCACACAGCATCACTCTCTCGGACCTGCAAGGTGGTACTCAGTACTCTATCACTGTCTGCACTGTGCTGTTAAAAAGGAAAGAAAAGTCAACTGGCATCAACAACCCTCACCACAAGTAAGGGATTACATTACTGAAGTATTATCTCTGGTGTCAAAGTTTATTAAACCTTAACTAGTTATCAAAAGGACTCTATAAATGAATCATAGTAGATCTGTCAGTATGGGATGTAAGGGTACAGTATCTTCCCTGATGAGAAATATATGATGGTAAATTCTCCAGTTCTCACAATGCAGTTTGGTGCTGAAATTAATTTTCAAAATAATAATAAGACTATCTGAGTTCATTGTTTCTTCCACTCTAGAGAGTAATTATGTCAAGGACTTGGTGTCCCTCTGCTTGCTTTAACCAAATCAAATCACATTTTATTTGTCACATACACATGGTTAGCAGATGTTAATGCGAGTGTAGCGAAATGCTTGTGCTTCTAGTTCCGACCATGCAGTAGTATCTAACAAGTAATCTAACAAATTCACAACAACTACCTTATACACACAAGAGTAAAGGAATGAATACGAGTATGTACATATGAATATATGGATGAGCGATGGCTGACCGGTGTAGTCAAGATGCAGTAGATGGTATGGACTACAGTATATACATATGAGATGAGTAATGTAGGATATGTAAACATTATATAAATGTCATTGTTTAAAGTGGCTAGTGATACATTTATTTCATCCAATTATAATTATTAAAGTGGCTAGAGATTTGAGTCGATGGCCAAACGGCATAGGTATGATTCAGTAGATGGTTTAGAGTACAGTGTATACATTTGCTATGAGTAATGTCGGATATGTAAACATTATCTACAAAATTGTTAAAAGTGGCTAGTGATACATTTGTTACATCCAATTCCTATTATTTAAAGTGGCTAGAGATTTAAGTCAGTATGTTGGCAGCAGCCACTCAATGTTAGTGATGGCTGTTTAACAGTCTGATGGCCTTGAGGTAGAAGCTGTTTTTCATAAATATAAAATAATAATTTAAGTTACTTTTGCTACTGCAGCCCACATTTTTTTGTATTGACATTTGTCAACAACACTCATGAATGCCATGCTGTATGTAGTTTTTTTGTGTTCTACTTGTAGCTCTGGATGTCCTGAAAAGAAAATGGTTAAACACTTCATTTTGAGGCTAAATATAAGGTCTGGACATGCAAACAAATGAAAGATAATTAAATGAAAAGCCACATTTTCCTGGGTTCTCTGGACTGATAGGGTTAAGTTTATCAAAGTACAGTGTTAAACACTTGTTATTGTGGAGAGTATTTATAATTACAGCATTATCATTTTTTTTTTTTGCCATGTTGGCAACAATTGAGCAGTGGCATAGCGAAGTTGCTAAATGCATATAGCGGAAACCTTTCTTTTATTAATGAATGTATTTTCCCTTAGTACTTCCTGCTCCAGACCAGCTGACTGTTGACTCAGTGGACACCACATCAGCTGCTGTTAGCTGGAGCCAGCCACCAGGATTGGACCAAACCCAACATCATTACCAGATCTCCTACCACTGTCCAGGGACAGAACCACACATCACTACCACGTCTTCACACAGCATCACTCTCTCGGACCTGCAAGGTGGTACTCAGTACTCTATCACTGTCTGCACTGTGCTGTTAAAAGGAAAGAAAAGTCAACTGGCATCAACAACCCTCACCACAAGTAAGGGATTACATTACTGAAGTATTATCTCTGGTGTCAAAGTTTATTAAACCTTAACTAGTTATCAAAAGGACTCTATAAATGAATCATAGTAGATCTGTCAGTATGGGATGTAAAGGTACAGTATCTTCCCTGATGAGAAATATATGATGGTAAATTCTCCAGTTCTCACAATGCAGTTTGGTGCTGAAATTAATTTTCAAAATAATAATAAGACTATCTGAGTTCATTGTTTCTTCCACTCTAGAGAGTAATTATGTCCAAGGACTTGGTGTCCCTCTGCTTGCTTTAACCAAATCAAATCACATTTTATTTGTCACATACACATGGTTAGCAGATGTTAATGCGAGTGTAGCGAAATGCTTGTGCTTCTAGTTCCGACCATGCAGTAGTATCTAACAAGTAATCTAACAAATTCACAACAACTACCTTATACACACAAGAGTAAAGGAATGAATACAGTATGTACATATGAATATATGGATGGCGATGGCTGACCGGCATAGTCAAGATGCAGTAGATGGTATGGACTACAGTATATACATATGAGATGAGTAATGTAGGATATGTAAACATTATATAAAATGTCATTGTTTAAAGTGGCTAGTGATACATTTATTTCATCCAATTATAATTATTAAAGTGGCTAGAGATTTGAGTCGATGGCCAAACGGCATAGGTATGATTCAGTAGATGGTTTAGAGTACAGTGTATACATTTGATATGAGTAATGTCGGATATGTAAACATTATCTACAAAATTGTTAAAAGTGGCTAGTGATACATTTGTTACATCCAATTCCTATTATTTAAAGTGGCTAGAGATTTAAGTCAGTATGTTGGCAGCAGCCACTCAATGTTAGTGATGGCTGTTTAACAGTCTGATGGCCTTGAGGTAGAAGCAGTTTTCATAAATATAAAATAATAATTTAAGTTACTTTTGCTACTGCAGCCCACATTTTTGTATTGACATTTGTCAACAACACTCATGAATGCCATGCTGTATGTAGTTTTTTTGTGTTCTACTTGTAGCTCTGGATGTCCTGAAAAGAAAATGGTTAAACACTTCATTTTGAGGCTAAATATAAGGTCTGGACATGCAAACAAATGAAAGATAATTAAATGAAAAGCCACATTTTCCTGGGTCTCTGGACTGATAGGGTTAAGTTTATCAAAGTACAGTGTTAAACACTTGTTATTGTGGAGAGTATTTATAATTACAGCATTGTTATTTCTTTCTTTTTTTTGCCATGGTGGCAACAATTGACCAGTGGCATAGCGATGTTGCTAAATGCATATAGCGGAAACCTTTCTTTTATCAATGAATGTATTTTCCCTTAGTACTTCCTGCTCCAGACCAGCTGACTGTTGACTCAGTGGACACCACATCAGCTGCTGTTAGCTGGAGCCAGCCACCAGGATTGGACCAAACCCAACATCATTACCAGATCTCCTACCACTGTCCAGGGACAGAACCACACATCACTACCACGTCTTCACACAGCATCACTCTCTCTGACCTGCAATGTTGTACTCAGTACTCTATCACTGTCTGCACTGTGCTGTTAAAAGGAAAGAAAAGTCAACTGGCATCAACAACCCTCACCACAAGTAAGGAATTACAGTTTATTAAATGTTAACTTAAATGTTTTTAAAATGACTATAATCATAATTAATGTGTCGGCTTGGGATGTAAAGGTACGGTATCTTCACTGATGTGATACATTTGATGGTGAATTTGCTAGATCTCATTTTGCTGTAAAAAGAAAAAACGTTTTTATATAAAATATATAAATTCAGCCTCTTTTTTTTGCGCTATGGCAAAACATTTTGCAGCAGCTCATCTTTGATACTAACTTACCATAGCACAATCACTTAGCTTTTTTCATCACATGAAAAAAATAATCATTTTAAACCGGCTTTAATACTTTTGAACAACTATTCTACTTTTCCTTCTGTATTATATTTCTAGAGTTTAACCAAATATTTTTTATAACTAAACCAAGATAGACGACAGCTTGCTGTTTCAAATGGGAACAAATTAGCTATATTGTGCAGATCAAAGCAAGGAGGTGGGCAGAACCAAGCACGAGTTAGCAAGATCCTATTAGCGCGTTCTAGTACCATTTGCATATTTCCGTTAGGGAACGCCTACTCTGTGAAGTGCGCATGTGCAATAACTCATTTTGCCTTTGCACTCCTAAACAATACTTTTTTTTTTACTTTGTCAAAGGGTAAAGTCTATAAAATCTATTCCACTCTGTTCGTAACAGATTGCAGTTTGTGAACAGAAAACCGTATGGAGATCAAATGTTTTATCGATGAGGAAATTTGCAGAATGTCAGGCAAAATCCATCTATTTTCAACTTGTCCCACCACTTCCTCTCACTACCATATTTGGTGAGTGGAAACGCCAAGCGGATGCTTCACATTCACACATTCAAGTACCCTACCTAAGTATTATGTCTGGTGTCACTGTTCATTCAACTTGAACTAGTTATCAAAATGACTATGAAATAATCAGAATGTACAGTCGTGGCCAAAAATGTTGGCACATTTGCACTTCTTTCAAATAATGCACCATTTCTTCCAGAAAACTGTTGAAATTAAAAAAGATTTTGTTATCCACATATGCATGTCTTTAGTTAGTTTGCAGTTGAACATAACAATTTTTTTTAATAATTTACTAAATGTTAGCTTATTCCACAAAGAAATCCAAAAAATGTCCAGTACAATATTATTGGCACCTTTTAGAAGTAGTTAGAAATAATTAGATTTCAGGCAGGTGATTCTCCTTTACCTTGGAATTGAGCTCACCTGCGGTGAGTTGCAGCTGCCTGCATTATAAAAATCACTCATTCAACCAGTTTGACTAGAGAAAAGAACTCATTGTCCTGTTTTGTGTCACTGTGTATCGCAATGAGAATGGAGAAAAGCAACAAAACCAGACCATTATCTGAGGAGGTCAAGACACAAGATTGTAGCCAAGCATGTACAATCTCAAAGCTACAAGTCCATCTTCAGAGACCTTGATGTTCCTGTTTCCACCGTACATCATGTTATCAAGAAGTTTAAGGCCCATGCCACTGTAGCCAATCTCCTTGGATGTGGCCGCAACAGAAAACTTGATGGAAGATTGCAGCGAAGGATTGTTCAAAGGGTGGAGATAGCACCATTTGTCGCCAACTCAATGAGGGGGTTACATGGTAGGAGACCGAGGAGGAACCCATGCTGAGAGAGACAGAAGAAAATCAGACTGCAGACTTGAAATCAGAAGAATACCAAGGCATTTTGGAGCACAATGTTTGAACCAGTGTCAGAAAGCTGGGTCTCCGTCAAAGGTCCTGGGTCTTCCAGCAGGACAATGACCCCAAACAGAAAAAAAGAACACAGGAATGGTTCAAGACAAAACGCTGGACTGTTCTGAGGTGGCCAGCAACGACTCCAGATCTAAATCCCATTGAAAACTTGTGGACAGATCTGACAACAGCAGTTGGGAGAAGGCACACTTCAAATCGGGCCAAACTGCCAGTACTTTGGTGCAGGAAACTCATCGTTGGCTATAGCAAGCACTTGATTGCAGTTATTTTGACCAAAGGCTGTGCTACCAAATATTAAGTCTGGGGTGTCAATAATCTTGTCAATGCCATTTCTGTTAATTTTCTGATTTAAGTTCTGAATAAAAAACAAGGGTTCTGTAATAGTAACAGTGAAATAAAGAGTTGGAGACCAAATACTTTGGTCAATTTCAACTTATTTGGGGGAAAATTGTGAGTTACTTGAAAAAAGTGCATGGGTGCCAATATTTTTGGCCACGACTGTTTGTGTGAGCATGGGATGTAAAGGTACAGTATCTGGCAGAAAGCACTTGGAAAAATTGTGGGGAGAAATTGTGGGAAGAAATAGTTACTTTTGAGGTGACTACAACTATTTGAATCCAGATCCCATATTATCTCAGAAAGTGAGTACTTTTGAAAACTATTTTTGTACAGATCTGAGACAGGAACTACTTAACAATATATATTTGAATATCGGAAGTGACTACTTTTCTGAAACTATTGGATTGGCTGCCTTCAACTAGTGGGAGGACTGTTTCTGGAACTGCATGTTGAAGAAGCACACACAATGTCCTATACTATTTCAATCTATCTTACAGTCATATTGGATCTACACAATATATTTCTATCTCAACATTTTGTTAATTAATATCCATTGCCCCAGGTGTACATAATCAAGTCAAACCAATTAACATTTTGTACAGATAAGTATAAATATTTTGTGAAACTCAACTACTGTATGACTCTTTCAACATTCCACTGAAAAGGTTGAAAGCTGCAATTAATTTTATGATACCTGAAAATACTGCAGGATAATTCAAAGGCATTTACAAACATTGTAAAAAGCAAGTTGGATAATTAGCAAAAACAATTTCAAACCTCTGTGTCCATCTGAGGGTAAGTGTTTCAAACACACACTATACAATCTTTAAAAGGTACAGTTTACTCAGAAAACAAAATAACAGAATTTTCCACCTACTTTGGCTGTAGTTGATTCAAGAAGGCAGTTATGGGATATTTTGTTTCCTTTCGACACTTAATTAATAGTCATATTTTGTTACTGTTAGCATTCTCAGTAACACTTAACATTAAACTGTTCTTGTGCCTGTGTAATAAAACGGTCATTACTTTTGGAGCAACATTTCATTAGCATGTTGCTACATAATACTTGGTAATTGCATTTTAATTGCATAGCAATTAGTTGAGAGTTTTTGCAACTACTGTACAAGAGGAATAGTGACTGTTCCATATTCAACGTATGTAATAACTCCATTAGTATGCAATTATGAAGATGTCCAAAGTCCTATGTAACAACAATGTTGCTATTGCAATAATTACAAAGTTACTACACGTATAATAACTGGATGTCTAGTGTTTCTGCATTACATTATGTTAGTAATTTTTAAGCTGCAAAAGTGGTCTACTCTAATGTTGACGTGATTCCATGTCTCTAATGTATTTAATTGAAGGCTTTATACTTTATTATGATTGATATCCAAGAGCCCTCCAAACCAGGTGCTTATGTTTATATATTTAGACTAATTCAACTAACTGTTGTAGTTTTTGGTTATTCATCAGCCAAATAAATATACATTTTATTTTTCAAATAACTTGCATTTCAGAAAGGAAACACCATAAATAAATATGTTTAACCATTTATGGAAAAATGAATGATGAAAATCTTGACGATATAAGCTCTGCTCCTTCAGGGTAGCTCACTTCCCAAGCAAAGCAACATTATATTTAATTACCTACAAGCAGTGAGTGGTAAGCTATACCAATCCCCCAGAGCAGCAAAAACCAGACAACTATATCTAGCTATGGCAGAAACTAGAGCACTATGTCTAGCTATGGTAGAAACCAGAGCACTATCTAGCTATGGCAGAAACCAGACCACTATGTCTAGCTATGGCAGAAACCAAACCACTATGTCTAGCTATGGCAGAAACCAGACCACTATGTCTAGCTATGGTAGAAACCAGAGCACTATGTCTAGCTATGGCAGAAACCAGACCACTATGTCTAGCTATGGCAGAAACCAGACCACTATGTCTAGCTATGGCAGAAACCAGACCACTATGTCTAGCTATGGCAGAAACCAGACCACTATGTCTAGCTATGGCAGAAACCAGACTACTATGTCTAGTTATGGCAGAAACCAGACCACTACGTCTAGCTATGGCAGAAACCAGACCACTATGTCTAGCTATGGCAGAAACCAGACCACTATGTCTAGCTATGGCAGAAACCAGATCACTATGTCTAGCTATGGCAGAAACCAGATCACTATGTCTAGCTATGGCAGAAATCAGAGCACTATGTCTAGCTATGTCAGAAACCAAATCACTATGTCTAGCTATGACAGAAACCAGATCACTATGTCTAGCTATGGCAGAAAGCACACTTTAGATATGATTAAATGGAACAGATAAAGTCATTCTGCCATTACAAGAATGTACACTACTGTATGTGTGAGTTTTAAGCATGTGTAGCATGAGCTGTGCAACCTACACTATATATACAAAGGTATGTGGACACCCCTTTAAATTAGTGGATTTGGCTATTTCAGCCACACCCATTGCTGACGGGTGTATGAAATCAAGCACACAGCCATGCAATCTCCATAGACAAACATTGGCAGTAGTGACTTTCAACGTGACTCTGTCATAGAATGCCACATTTTCAACAAGTCAGTTCGTCAAACTTCTGCCCTGCTAGAGCTGCCCCGGTCAACTGTAAGTACTGTTATTGTGAAGTGGAAACGTTTAGGAGCAACAATGGCTCAGCTGCTAAGTGGTAGGCCACACAAGCTCACAGAGCGGGACCACATCCTGGCTAGCGGGAAGGTTCAGTTTTTTTTCCATGGACAAACCAACTAGGCTCGTAATTTAACAATTGTATCCGTATTTACACATGGCATACAAGTTTGTTATTAAGGCACATGAAAGTTCAAATGGTACAGAACGCAATTCTGCCCCAAAAAAAACATTTTGATAAAATAGTAATGTTTAAATGCCTCTCCTGTGAAGTAGTGGCATGCAACATATGCATAGCTTCCTGAAACGGGTCACAAATTAGCTCTTGCAACTGTAGCATAGTGCTGATCTGACATGGAAATCTGTCAGACTGAAGAAATATCATGTAAATATAGCCTAATCATATTATTATCTGTAGTAGAAAGCAATGGCTTACAAAAAGCCTACATAACCAACACATAAAGTAAAATGCAACATCCACACATTGATTTACCCTACAATAGATGTGGTAACATTCATTTTTTGTCTTCTAATGCTTCTGAAGCAGGTTGATGAGTCTTGTCCTTGAGGTAGAACTGAGGAATTTTCACTAGATAGGCCAGCTTCAAAGTCAGAATTGGATACATTGTGTTCTTTGTTCAAGGTTAGGATTAGGCACTAGGGTTAGCAGTGTGGTTAAGTTTATGGTTAAGAATTCAAATCTGATTTTATGATTTTGGGGCTGTGCCAGCTTCTAACCTGCGCCGCTTAAGGGGAAAGTAATCTCAACGTAAGGGAAAGTAATTCAATTACGTTACTGAGTTTGGGTAATCAAAAAATTACGTTACTGATTACAATTTTGGACAAGTACAGTTGAAGTCGTAAGTTGACATACACCTTAGCTAAATACATTTAAACTCAGTTTTTCACAATTCCTGACATTTAATCATAGTAAAATGTCCCTGTTTTAGGTCAGTTAGTATCACCACTACAGTGAAATGTCAGAATAATAGTAGAGAGAATGATTTATTTCAGCTTTTATTTCTTTCATCACATTCCCAGTGGGTCAGAAGTTTACATACACTCAATTAGTATTTGGTAGCGTTGCCTTTAAATCGTTTAACTTTGGTCAAACGTTTTGGGTAGCTTTCCACAAGCTTCCCACAATAAGTGGGAATATCCTCCTGACAGAGATCGTGTAACTGAGTAAGGTTTGTAGGCATCCTTGCTTGCACAAGCTTTTTCATTTCTGCCCACACATTTTCTATAGGATTGAGGTCAGGGCTTTGTGATGGCCACTCCAATACCTTGACTTTGTTGTCCTTAAGCCATTTTTCCACAACTTTGGAAGTATGCTTGGGGTCATTGTCCGTTTGGAAGACACACCTTTATTCCATGCTGTAATGTATAGAGACACTGATATAGCTCTAGAAACAGGACATGATATTGTACCTTTATTCCATGCTGTAATGTATAGAGATACTGATATAGCTCTAGAAACAGGACCTGTTATTGTACCTTTATTCCATGCTGTAATGTATAGAGATACTGATATAGCTCTAGAAACAGGACATGATATTGTACCTTTATTCCATGTTGTAATGTATAGAGATACTGATATAGCTCTAGAAATAAGACATGTTATTGTACCTTTAGTCAATGCTGTAATGTATAGAGATACTGATATAGCTCTAGAAACAGGACATGTTATTGTACCTTTATTCAATGCTGTAATGTATAGAGATACTGATATAGCTCTAGAAACAGGACATGTTATTGTACCTTTATTCCATGCTGTAATGTATAGAGATACTGATATAGCTCTAGAAACAGGACATGTTATTGTACCTTTATTCCATGCTGTAATGTATAGAGATACTGATATAGCTCTAGAAACAAGACATGTTATTGTACCTTTAGTCCATGCTGTAATGTAAAGAGATACTGATATAGCTCTATAAACAGGACATGTTATTGTACCTTTATTCCATGCTGTAATGTATAGAGATACTGATATAGCTCTAGAAACAGGACATGTTATTGTACCTTTATTCCATGCTGTAATGTATAGAGATACTGATATAGCTCTAGAAACAGGACATGTTATTGTACCTTTATTCCATGCTGTAATGTATAGAGATACTGACATAGCTCTAGAAACAGGACCTGTTATATTACCTTTATTCCATGCTGTAATGTATAGAGATACTGAAATAGCTCTAGAAACAGGCCATGTTATTGTACCTTTATTCCATGCTGTAGTGTAAAGAGATACTGATATAGCTCTAGAAACAGGACATGTTATTGTACCTTTATTCCATGCTGTAATGTATAGAGATACTGATATAGCTCTAGAAACAGGACATGATATTGTACCTTTATTCCATGCTGTAATGTATAGAGATACTGATATAGTTCTATCACAATAAACACAGTTAGCTGACATTTTCTCCATTGAATGGATATTTCATTGGTGTTGCAGTAAAATGGATGCTTCCAAATGTATCCAAACAGAAATTACCATACTGTATCTGATATCATAATAGGACCCTTAGGTGTTAAGGAGCTCAATGGATTCACAGCTTATACTGTATCTGAATTCACATTTAAATGCTTGCTTCCATTTCTGTGAGTCATTGTGTCACAGAGATGGTCTGCTTCTGCTTGCTTTAACTTAATCCAAAGTACAGTGTGAAACACCTGTTAGTGTGCTTTTCTGCTACACGTTGAAGAGGATTTGTAATCATGGCTATCTTTTCATTTCTATTTACAGGATCCTGTCTCAGGGAGCTGTTGTCAAAGACTGGACTAGAAGATCATTATGAAAACAAGCTGACGTTAAGTAATGTCCTTGAGATAAATGCTAATACTACATCAGATGAACCTCTTACCACTATGCAGTCACTTCCAGGGGCCTTCCTTAAGAAATTAATGATGGCAAATGTGAATGCTAGGAGTGTGAAATGTCTGACCATTGACCAGGAGGTTTCCTATTATGGTGTAGACATCCTGGACACTGACACTGATAGTAGCAATGTCATTAATCCACTGGACCTGATAACTGCCCTGTTTCTGTGTTCAGATGGTTTCCTGCAGCAGGAGATGGTCCAGAAAATGTCCATGTGTCAGTTTGCTTTTCCTCTCCTGCTGCCCAACTGTGACACAAAACAAAGCACTCTGATGCTGTGGGCCTTGAGGGACATAGTGAGGAAGTTTAGACCCTCTTCCCAAACAGACTCAAATGCTTTTGTGGAGGAGAGAATTGTTGTCTCTAATATTCCTATGGTGTCCTTTGTTAGGATAGGAGAGAGTAGCTTGTCCAAGTCTCATATTTTGAACAAGTTGCTTAGTAACCCTCAACAGTACCATGACACATTTGTTCATCATGATATGGAATGTGGAGATGTCCCTTTGCAAATCTCAAATGGTCTGGTTGAAATCAGCTGGTACTTTCCCTGTGGGAACAGAAACATAGACATGTTCACCAAGCCTGTGGCGGTGGCCAATCTCAGAGGAGACATCAGGTCCTTTGAAACACAGTTCTCCTTTCTGTGTCAAACATCAGCTGCAGTTTACATTTTCATTAATGATTTTGAGGCAGATCTCAAGGTTTTGGAAGGAAAAATCACAAAAGCAGAGTTATTTCTGGTTGTCAACTCTCAGAATAAAACATTCAGGGTGGACACATTGAAGAAAATTATCACAAACTACAGTATCAACCCAACAAATGTAATTGTGAAGAAGAAGCAGAATGATGCAGAATTTGTCAAAACTCTACAGTCCTCTGTGGGTGACATCATTGAAAAAAGTAAAAACAGATTGACAATTGAAAACATGGTAGACGTGGCTCATCAGTTTGGGATTCTGGTTGATGAAGACAGTGATGAGTGTCAGAGTGCCAGGAAGATGGCAGATGAAATCACCAGAAGCATCAAAGACACAATTAAATTAAAAAAATGAACAGCTACCCTTACAAGGGCAAATCTGGAAAGAGCTTTCCCAGTTAGAAAAAGAGAGGTGTAGACTTAGAAAAGCAGGGGATCAAGACATTGAACACTACAAGAGCTCTCTGGGAAAAAAAGAGAAAGAACTGAGAAAGAAGCAACATAAATGTGACATGTCAAATGCAATGGCAAGCTTCATTTCTGGAATGTCAAGATCAGGAGCGGAGCGTTCCTATTTCCTCAAATGGATGCGGATAAATCTGGACAATCTGTCACGTCAGAACCTGTCTGCTTTGCGGGACCAGTACAAAGATCTTTGCCAAAATTCTCCTGAGAAAAAAGACGAAATTAACGATTTGGATAAGCAATTATCTGACTGTTCCTTGGGTCTTGAACACTTCCTGCGTGAGTTGGGCCAGTTATATGAAGCTGCCTGCTCCCTCCCTAAAAGTAGCCTACAAAGGAAACAGATGGAGAATCTCCCTGGATTGTGTGCTCAGATGCTGTTGGATGGTTTCCCCATTGAGCTTGTGGATGGAGATGCATCAAATATCCCTCTGAAATGGATATCAGCTGTTCTGACTCAGCTTCATACTCTGGTCCAATCCAACAGCAAGATCCGGGTTGTGACAGTTTTAGGGGTCCAAAGCACTGGGAAGTCCACTCTCCTCAACACCATGTTTGGGGTCCAGTTTGCTGTCAGCAGTGGAAGATGCACCAGAGGGGCCTTCATGCTACTGATTAAAGTCAACAAAGAACTCAAGAAGGAACTGAAATGTGACTTCATCATGATCATTGACACAGAGGGGTTGAAATCACCAGAGTTGGCTCAACTAGATGATAGCCATGAACATGACAATGAACTGGCAACACTGGTGATTGGACTTAGTGATGTCACGATTGTCAACATCGCCATGGAGAACTCCACAGAGATGAAAGACATTCTGCAGATTGTAGTTCATGCTTTTATCAGGATGAAGGAAGTAGGGAAGAAGCCGTTATGTCATTTTGTGCACCAGAATGTGTCAGACATGTCTGCTCATGACAACAACATGAGGGACAGAAAGAAGTTGTTGGAACAGTTGAATGAAATGACCCAGGCAGCAGCCAGAATGGAGAAGAAGGAGAATATCACCAAGTTCACTGATGTGATGGAGTATGATCCAGACACAAGCAGCTGCTACATCCCAGGACTCTGGCATGGGACTCCACCTATGGCTCCAGTCAATGCTGGATACAGTGAGGCTGTGTACAGCTTCAAGAAGACCTTGATGGAAGATTTCAGAAATTGCCAGAGTAATGATGACATGACACATTTCCTGAAGTGGACACAAAGTTTGTGGGAGTCTGTTAAATTTGAGAAATTCATCTTCAGTTTCAGAAACAGCTTGGTTGCAGATGCATACTCCAGATTATGCTCTGAGTACAATGGTTGGGAATGGACCTTCCAGAAGGAGATGTATAAATGGATGGTGGGTGCTGAAACTAAAATGTCCAATATTGTCATGACAGATCAAAATCCCCAGAGGTCCATTAGAGATGTGTTACACAACTTAATGATAGAAGCATCTGGGAAACTGTCATTCGAAGAAAAGAAAATCCAAGAAAATCTAGTAAAATACTTTGAAAAGCAAGATGGCCATGTCAATCTGGTGGAAAAATACAAGGAGGACTTTGTGTCCAGTGCCAAAACACTGAGACGAGAGACAGAAAACACAGTGAGGAACAAACTGCAAGGAGCTGTTGAAATCAAAGAGGGAATGACAGAACTGAACAACATCAAGAGCTCTCAGGCAAGTACAATGGAAAAGAAGGTTCTGACTCTGTTACAGAAATGTAGACAGAATAAATCTGGTCTATCAAATAAGGCCCTCAATAAAGAGTTTGAAATCATGTGGAGGAGAACTCTTTCTGAGATACACTTCAACGGACTCCCAAGAAGAGATGTGGCTCAAGGTGCCTTCTTTATGTTAAGTGGAAATCTATCAACAAGGGGTGGGCATGTCAATAGTATGGTGGTTGGAAACAACCTGGTGGATTGTGGTAAAAAAGTATTTGTTGTGAAAACTGGGGGTTTAGGGAAGATAATTGAGGGCTTAGTTATGCACTGCGACATCAACCATTACAGGAAGAAACTACAAGAGTTGTGTGATGACATCATAATACAGTGTCAGTTGTTTATAACACAGAAGGTGGACAGCAAAACAGATTACCATGATACTTACATCAAAGAGCTGCTAAACAATATTGATGAAACATTGCAACACAAGAATGTAAAAATCAGTGAGGAATGTGAGGTTTCTCTGAAGCTACACATCTGTGGCAGAGCAGCTAGAGAGTTCCAGAAAATGCATGATGATTTTATTGAAGTCAATGACCCAAGGAAGTGTCTGGAACCATCTAAGAGCAAGTACCTTACTGAGTTCAAAGACTTATTTCATAACCAAGATCAGTGCCTTAAGAAAGCTGAGGAGTTCTCAAAGCTCTTACAGCCAGCTGTACAGGACTATGTGACCAAAATGATTGGTCCTGATGTAGTTGATGAAGTGAAGACAGGTAAAGGGTCACAGGATTACAGCACAAGATGGGCTTTCCAGTTCTCCGTTTTGAAACAACTTCTGACAGATGGAAAATATGAGAAATATAGAAAGTACATAAACCATTATGAAAAGTTTGTGAAGGACTGGCTGTTTGACCAGCTTGTCCAACAACTGTCAAAGGACCGCAGTCTAGAGAAATTGGAGAAGAAACATCTTTCAGAGATAGTCAAGATGATCACTGACGTAATCTCTAACATCAGAGAAACAACTGGCACAGAAAATGTAAATGATGTCAAGACATTCATTCAGAGCATCTGCAGTGTCCTTAAAGAGAAGCTGGTCCTCAAGGATGCTCTGGAGTCCATCTTGATTCTGAACACTGCAGACACAAAACAGTTTGCTGTCTACCTCACCGAGTTTGTGAGAGAAATGGAGCAGTCACTAGCAGCAACGTACAACCATAGAAGAGATATCAAAGAGAGACTCAAGTCTCTGCCATTCAAGCCACAGGACAAGATGTTCACTAATCTGTTTGGCTGTGGGAAGGTATGTCCTTTCTGCGGTGCACCCTGTGAAGCAGGAGGGAAGGAGCATGCCCAACACTTTACGTCTATTCATCGTCCAAAAGGTCTAAATAGTGTAACGTTCAGACCTACAAAGAAGTTAGTAACTAACATATGTTCCTATGATGTGACCAGTAATTTATTATTCATCCACCCCCTGGTGACGGGAGAGGATGGTCATCCCTACAAGGACTATCAGAAACATTACCCTGACTGGATGATAGCTGGAGATCCCAGCATTAAGGCTTCAGACTACTGGAAGTACGTGATGGCCACATTCAATGAGAGAATTGCTAAAGACAGGGGAGACTCAACACTTCCTGCTGATATCCCAGAGGACTGGAAGGCATTAACAAGTGATGATGCAATGAAGAGCTTGAAAGAGGCTTTCAACATGAAATAAAGAGTTTTACGATATATAATGACTCATGTTACCATATAATTGAACATTCAAAGACTTGACAACCAGAAATAACTCTCATGTCATGGATATATCACAGAATCAAATGTGAGGAGCCAGTCACCCAGAGTTGTTGAAATAATGTGCAGATCTGGAAATACACAACCGTATCACAGAAAGTCATATTTACAAATACATTCATAAACTGTATGACCTCTTAGCAATTTACAGATCTGCAAGTTTTATTGTGAAAATATGCATTTCTTGTTTCAAATAGAGGTATTACACATTCATTATACTTTCAATAATTTACTTCATCAAAAATGATTACTAAGTAGACTTAAAACATGTTTTATTGGACCAAACCATAATAGGGATTTGTTCAATGATGTGGACGGTTTTCAAGGTATTTCCCAATGTTCAATGTCAATCTTAAGCGATATGCCTGGATGATGATTTTCTTGTTGTTGATGATGATTTATCTTATTGAAAATGATTTTCTTTTTGTTGATGATGATTTTCTTCTTGTTGATGATGATGATTTTCTTCTTGTTGTTGATGATTTTCTTTTTGATTATGATTTTCTTTTTGTTGATGATGATGATGATTTTCTTCTTGTTGATGATGATGATGATTTTCTTCTTGTTGATGATGATGATGATTTTCTTTTTGTTGATAATTTTCTTCTTGTTGATGATGATGATTTTCTTTTTTTTGATGATGATTTTCTTCTTCTTGTTGATAATGATTTTCTTCTTGTTGATGATGATTTTCTTCTTCTTGTTGATGATGATTTTCTTCTTGTTGTTGATGATGATTTTCTTTTTGATGATGATGATTTTCTTCTTCTTGTTGATAATGATTTTCTTCTTGTTGATGATGATTTTCTTCTTCATGTTGATGATGATTTTCTTCTTGTTGTTGATGATGATTTTCTTTTTGTTGATGATGATTTTCTTCTTGTTGTTGATGATTTTCTTTTTGATGATGATTTTCTTCTTTTTGATGATGATTTTCTTTTTGTTGATGATGATTTTCTTCTTCTTGTTGATGATGATTTTCTTCTTGTTGTTGATGATGATTTTCTTCTTGTTGATGATGATGATTTTCTTCTTGTTGTTGATGATTTTCTTCTTGTTGATGATGATGATGATTTTCTTCTTGTTGTTGATGATTTTCTTTTTGATGATGATTTTCTTTTTGTTGATGATGATTTTCTTCTTGTTGATGATGATTTTCTTCTTGTTGTTGATGATGATTTTCTTCTTGTTGATGATGATTTTCTTGTTGTTGTTGATGATGATTTTCTTCTTGTTGATGATGATTTTCTTGTTGTTGACGATTTTCTTCTTGTTGTTGATAATTTTCTTCTTGTTGTTGATGATGATTTTCTTCTTGTTGTTGATGATTTTCTTCTTGTTGTTGATGATTTTCTTCTTGTTGTTGATGATGATTTTCTTCTTGTTGATGATGATTTTCTTCTTGTTGTTGATGATGATTTTCTTCTTGTTGATGATTATTTTCTTCTTGTTGATGATGATTTTCTTCTTGTTGTTGATGATGATTTTCTTCTTGTTGATGATGATTTTCTTCTTGTTGTTGATGATTTTCTTCTTGTTGTTGATGATGATTTTCTTCTTGTTGTTGATGATGATTTTCTTGTTGTTGATGATTTTCATCTTGTTGTTGATAATTTTCTTCTTGTTGTTGATGATGATTTTCTTCTTGTTGTTGATGATTTTCTTCTTGTTGTTGATGATTTTCTTGTTGTTGATGATGATTTTCATCTTGTTGATGATGATTTTCTTCTTGTTGTTGATGATGATTTTCTTTTTGTTGTTGATGATGATTTTCTTCTTGTTGATGATGATTTTCTTCTTGTTGTTGATGATGATGATTTTCTTCTTGTTGTTGATGAGGATTTTCTTCTTGTTGTTGATGATTTTCTTCTTGTTGTTGATGATGATTTTCATCTTGTTGATGATGATTTTCTTGTTGTTGACGATTTTCTTCTTGTTGTTGATAATTTTCTTCTTGTTGTTGATGATGATTTTCTTGTTGTTGTTGATGATTTTCTTCTTGTTGTTGATGATGATTTTCATCTTGTTGATGATGATTTTCTTGTTGTTGATGATGATGATGATTTTCTTTTTGTTGATGATGATTTTATTGATGTTGATGGTGATTTTCTTGTTGTTGATGGTGATTTTCTTGTTGATGATGGTGATTATTTTCTTGTTGTTGATGGTGATTTTCTTCTTGTTGTTGATGATTTTCTTCTTGTTGATGATGATGGTTAAAAAAAAAATAAGAAAATTGATATGTTCAGCCCCTGGTAATGTAAAAACACTAGAATTAACCACTAGATAGTGGTGTTGGTATGTCATCTGTGGAAATGCAAATGACCAATTGCTTCAAAATCCCTTCTCTCCTTGTCTCCTCCCCTGAATCTGCACTGATTGGCAGATCAGTTATGGAGAGGACTGGTTTTCAGACGACTGAGAAAGAGGGTAGTGTTGTGTGTTGAATAAAATAACTATTCCTTGGTTCTATAGTTTTGAAGACTAACATTTGAACCAACATATATTCTCAATTATTCTAATCCAAAATATACCCAATATATTTATCCAGTATATTCTATATATTATATGCATGCACTGTGGGAATCAGTAGAATGTATATACTGTGTTGGAATCCTCACTGTTCAGAAATCTGAAACAACACTTAAAAGTGTCGCAGACAAGCTGACAGAGAAATTCCTCTAGCTGCTCATTCTGGACCAGTGAATACACTGACCAAGACATTCTGAAACCTGAGTTGTTGACCAGATCGACCCATGTATTTTTTAAGTACCATGACAGCACTCTTAGCACCATGTTAGTTGTCTGTTAAACATGTTCATGCCATATTTGGCTAAGTAGTTTTCAACTGTCAACACTGTAATTATCGGTTGTAGTGACGGCCGAGGAACCTTCCCATGTAGACCAATCAAATGTATGGGGGGGTTTTGTACCCAACAATTGTGTTGGTTGGCAAACATGTAGATCTTGACATTTTCAAGGTGTTTGTTGAAGTACAACCTTTCAACCTTGTTGTATTAAAATATTATTGGACCTGGAGAACCTGTCATAAATTCCTTGAGTCGTCTCATCACTCCTCTATAAATCTGAATTCAATATTTAATCTCAAGTTTCAATCAGGGATTTGAAAACCAACCAAAAAACTGATGCACAACTTAATTTAACTATTTAATTATCTTTAATAGTCACAATTAGTTATCACACCAGTAGTGGTGCGTGGGTAAAATCACTGGGTAAGCCATATTACAAGCAATGTTGTGATAATTGCATTGCTTGTTCTATAATGCCTTGACACCGTGATATGTAAGCGTATAGCTGAGACAATAAGAAGACACAGTGGCAGAATAAGTTCAATTACACCTTTGTTTCATCACAAAACCGGAGAGCAATCTCTGTCCAGTGATCACACAGATAACCAGGTTCACCATCATTGTTCTCCTGTGCTTCTCACATCTACACTACTATAACAGGTCAGTTATCTGGTGATAGTATAGTGTTTTGACATCTACACTACTATAACAGGTCAGTTATCTGGTGATAGTATAGTGTTCTGACATCTACACTAGTATAACAGGTCAGTTATCTGGTGATAGTATAGTGTTTTGACATCTACACTACTATAACAGGTCAGTTATCTGGTGATAGTATAGTGTTTTGACATCTACACTACTATAACAGGTCAGTTATCTGGTGATAGTATAGTGTTCTGACATCTACACTAGTATAACAGGTCAGTTATCTGGTGATAGTATAGTGTTTTGACATCTACACTACTATAACAGGTCAGGTATCTGGTGATAGTATAGTGATCTGACATCTACACTACTATAACAGGTCAGTTATCTAGTGGAAGTATAGTGTTCTGACATCTACACTACTATAACAGGTCAGTTATCTAGTGATAGTATATTGTTCTGATATCTACACTACTATAACAGCTCAGTTATCTGGTGATAGTGTTCTGACATCTACACTACTGTAAAAGGTCAGGTATCTGGTGATAGTATAGTGTTCTGACATCTACACTACTGTAACAGGTCAGTTATCTGGTGATAGTATAGTGGGTTGACATCTACACTACTATAACAGGTAAGTTATCTGGTGATAGTATAGTGTTCTGACATCTACACTACTATAACAGGTAAGTTATCTGGTGATAGTATAGTGTTCTGACATCTACACTACTATAACAGGTCAGTTATCTGGTGATAGTATAGTGTTCTGACATCTACACTACTATAACATGTCAGTTATCTGGTGATAGTATAATGTTTTGACATCAACACTGCTATAACAGGTACGTTATCTGGTGATAGTATATTGTTCTGATATCTACACTACTATAACAGGTCAGTTATCTGGTGATAGTATAGTGTTCTGACATCTACACTACTATAACAGGTCAGTTATCTAGTGATAGAATATTGTTCTGATATCTACACTACTATAACAGGTCAGTTTTCTGGTAATTGTATAGTCTTCTACTGACATCTACACTACTATAACAGGTCAGTTATCTGGTGATAGTATAGTGTTCTGACATCTACACTACTATAACAGGTCAGTTATCTGGTGCTAGTATAGTGTTCTGACATCTACACTACTCTACCAGGTCAGTTATCTGGTGATAGTGTTCTGACATCTACACTACTATAACAGTTAAGATATATGGTGATAGTATAGTGTTCTGACATCTACACTACTATAACAGGTCAGTTATCTGGTGATAGTATAGTGTTCCAACATCTACACTACTATAACATGTCAGGTATCTGGTGATAGTATATTGTTCTGAAATCAACACTACTATAAAGGGTAAGTTATCTGGTGAGAGTATAGTGTTCTGACATCTACACTACTATAACAGGTCAGTTATCTGGTGATAGTATAGTCTTTTGACATCTACACTACTATAACAGGTCAGATAGCTGGTGATAGTATAGTGTTCTGACATCTACACTACTATAACAGGTCATTTAGCTGGTGATAGTATAGTGTTCTGACATCTACACTATTATAACAGCTCCTGTGGCCAAATTAAATTAAATCTGTTTGAAATTCTACGGCAAGTTTTTAAAATGGCTGTCTAGCCATGATCCCCAACATCTTGACAGAGACTGAATTTGCTAATATTGCACAATCCAGGTGTGCAAAGCTCTTAGAGACTTACCCAAGAAGATGCACACCTTTAATCGATGCCAAAGGTTTCTAACATGTATTGACTCAAGCAGCTGAATATATATGCAACGATTATACTTTTGTCATTACATTTTAATTCATTTGAATCCCACTGTAAGACAATAAGATGTTTAGAAATCCACGGGGTATGAACACTTTTGCATGGCACTGTACTTAAACCCAGTTATCGTTCACCTGCTCAGTCCCCCAGAACGACTAACACGTTACAAAATAATCAGACCATGCATAAAACTATCATATCTGGTGAAAATAAATCTTACCACAGTCTTAGAGAGTTATGTTATATTGGTTCGTTAAGACAAACGCAACAAGATGTACTGAGTGAGTATGAAATGTAAAATTGGAGTAATGTGTCCATGTGGGACAGTAGCCTACATTAATTACAACCTACATTACATTACGATTGCAGTAACATGTGTTTTAAAGTCTAAACACCTCCATATTCTGTGTCAACATCAGGATATCCGTTACCTTATTTAGCCAAACAACAAGGAACTAATGCACCACCGGACGGTGGGTTCAGACATATGGGAAAATGTAGTTAACTTGGGCTTATCCAGATAATGTGAGGAAAACGGCAGTATGTTTAACTTTACAGTCAAACTCAAGTCGAACTGAAAGTTCAAGTTCCAGAATGCGGCACAGACTTTTTCAATGTTCATATTTTATCAAACAGGAACATTGCGTTGCTAGATGGGCAGAGTTTGACGCTTTGGGACTATCCCATTGGTTCCTGAGTACTGGGTGAGCTAAGTAAAAAATTTAAGAAAAAAGGAGTGAGGTCAAAGACAAGTACGGGCTCTGGTCACATTTCCAAAGATGACATAACCCATCTACTGGTCAATTCTGGTACTGCTATATCTTTACTGATGAGGACTATTTTCTATCTATTAACTAAAGTGTTTTTCTGTGCTATGTCAAATTATAACAGATACAATTTAGAAGGAACACACTGGAGTTACTAATAGTACATTACAAGACTTAGGATTAGAGTATACCTGACAAGTAAATGACATACATGGATCACAGTAAATACTGTAGATGTATTTCAGCAGTAGAATGAACACATGGTACATACTGTGAGGAACAGAAGGAAGCAAACATAGAAAATGTCTGTTTTTTAAAATGGATGAATACCTGTAAATACTTGAATGAAAACAGTGATGTTACACAGTTATATGCACGCTATAATGTAACAAATATAGACCAAAGTTAGTCTAGTTAAACCACAGTTAGTCTAGTTAAATCACAGTTTAGTTAGACCACAGTTAGAGCCTAGTTAGAACACAGTTAGAGTCTAGTTAGACCACAGTTAGAGTCTAGTTACACCACAGTTAGAGCCTAGCTACACCACAGTTCAAGTCTAGTTAGACCACAGTTAAAGTCTAGTTAGAACACAGTTAGTCTAGTTAGACCACATAATCTAGTTAGACCACAGTTAGAGTCTAGTTAGATCACATTTAGAGTCTAGTTACACCACAGTTAGTCTATTTAGACCACAGTTAGTCTAGTTAGACCACAATTTGAGCCTAGTTAGACCATAGTTAAAGTCTACTTAGACAAACATTAGTCTAGTTAGACCATAGTTAGTCTAGTTAGACCACAGTTAGAGCCTAGTGAGAACACAGTTATTACAGTTAGACAACAGTTAGTCTAGTTAAACCAAAGTTAGTCTATTTAGACCACAGTTAGAGTCTAGTTAGACCACAGTTAGTTGAGTTAAACCACAGTCTAGTTAGACCACAGTTAGCCTAGTTAGACCACAGTTAAAGCCTAGTTAGACCACAGTTAGTCTAGTTAGACCACAGTTCGACTAGTTAGACCACAGTTCGACTAGTTAGACCACAGTTAGAGCCTCATTAGACCACAGTTAGTCTAGTTAGACCACAGTAAGAGTCTAGTTAGATCACAGTTAGAGCCTAGTTAGACCACAGTTAGAGCCTAGCTACACCACAGTTAGTCTAGCTAGACCACGGTTAGAGCCTAGTTAGACCACAGTTAAAGTCTAGTTAGACCACAGTTAGTCTAGTTAGACCACAGTTAGAGCCTATAAGACCACAGCTCCACTGCCCTGGGCCTGATGAATGGTGGAAAAACTTCACATAGAATTGGTCTCTTGAAAGACATCAAATAAATAGTTTACTTTAGTTACAAATAAACCAAAAACAGCTTAACTCCCACAGGGATGTCCAGTGGAACTCCATAAGTTAGAGCAGTGGTTCCCAAACTTGGGGTCGGGACCCTATGTTGGGTACCCTAAAACTGAAATTAGAAAATCTGTCATCTTATAAAACAAATTAATTAATAACTTGTTTTCTATTCAAATGGGCATAGAATACAACTTGTTAGTGTAAACTAAGGTCCTTTTGCACTATAAAATGTTTTCAAGTCATTATTATGTGTTGGGACAGCCTGCAGGACCTAACATTGAGAGAATATGAACACATCGGTAATGTAGTTTTGTTTTGACTGTGTTGTAATTTGGTTTATTCTGATTGATTGGATTTTCTGGTGCTGAGGCTTCAGTGTGTTAGTAGAAAAGGTTTGTGAACTCAAAACTGAATTGCTATTTTAAGGTCCTTTTGCACTATACAATGTTTTAAAGTCATTATTATGTGTTGGGACAGCCTGCAGGACCTAACATTGAGAGAATATGAACACAAAGCATTAACTAATGTAGTGAATATCATTTTCTAGTGTTAGTTTGGGGTAGTGTGCAGAAAAATGTGTGAACCCCTGAAATGGAGGCTTACAGAAGTTATTATATTTACTGTGATTTCTCACACACCCAATGTTGTTTAACACATGATCCATCCTTCCAACTCTTCAATGGGTCTGATGCTGTCTGTGAGATGTCAACACAAGCCCACTCATCATGCATGTTATTTGGATCCCCTGTCATCCAATCAATACCTGTAAACAACATAGAGAATCAGAGTTTAAAGGGGTAATCTGGTATTCATACAATAACAAAGAGCCATCATCCCCACCACTTTTTTTGGTAAACAGTTTAACTGTTCCAGTCTGTATATATGTGTGTGTGTGTTTGTGTTTTGGTTGGGGTTTATGTAGGGGATGTAAGCCACCCCAAGCACCAAAAATGCAGTGTAATTCTGGTAGGGGAGGCCGGTGAGAGAGAGTTAGAAAAATAGCTAAATGCGACTTGGCTAAAGGGTCATTTAAAAAGCACCATTTATTAAGTGCTAATAGCTCTCTCTCTCAAGTGATAAAAACAGAGGCTGATGTAAAAGGAAGCTAAATTCATTAGTAGTGATGATGTCCCAAAGACAGTGTTTCCCACTTGCAACTGGACATTCACTACAGATAGGCTGGTTTGAAAACGTCTCTTGTTTTGTGCTCACAAGTAGTTCAATATATAAAGAATAGGGTGCTATTTAGAATGCAGGCTGAGTCAGTGGTTACCATGTCAAACCAAACTCTATCTTCCATAATCATACAGCAGACTCATTTCTCTATGCATGTTCCTACAGACAGACAGGGAGGCAGACATTTATCCTAGTCCTAGTCCACTCAATGCCCTATACAAGGCACTGCTGGACACCCTGCTCTTTCCATGACATAGACTGGCCAGGTGAATCCAGGTAAATGCTATGATCCCTTACTGATGCCACTTGAAGGGGAGGAGACGGGTTAAAGAATGATTTTAAAGCCTTGAGACAATTGAGACATGGATTGTGTATGTGTGGCATTCAGAGAGTGAATGGGCAAGACAAAAGATTGAAGTGCTTTTGAATGGGGTATGGTAGTAGGTGCCAGGTGCACCGGTTTGAATGTGTCAAGAACTGCAACGGTGCTGGGTTTTTCACGCTCAACAGTTTCCCGTGTGTATCAAGAATGGTCCACCACGCAGAGGACATCCAGCCAACTTGACACAACTGTGGGAAGCATTGGAGTCTGTACTTTGTCAAGATTTTTCTAAGGTGGCCGTGGCGTACAGTCGATTTAGGGCCAGATAGCACTGCATTTTCCTTTGTGCTTGTGTTTCTCAATAGGTAATGTAGTTTTGTTTTGACTGTGTTGCAATTTGGTTTATTCTGATTGATTGGATTTTCTGGTGCTGAGGCTTCAGTGTGTTAGTAGAAAAGGTTTGTGAACAATCTCTCTCTCTCTCTCTCTCTCTCTCTCTCTCTCTCTCTCTCTCTCTCTCTCTCTCTCTCTCTCTCTCTCTCTCTCTCTCAATTTGCTTTATTGTCCGCATTTGAGATGTGATAGTGACTCTCTTCTTACATTGACATTGTGGGATCTGGAGTGAGTCAGCATTGTAGTCTGGCAGCAACTCAACCCAGGATTTACAAGAAATCGCATGACTGACTAGAAAGGGAACGCCTTCAAGATGAGGGTGACCAATCACTTCATGAAGTACAACACCCCGTATCCCTATAAAGCGTCAGCAGCATCTCCGCTTGTAGACATACGACTCTATATACCCAACAGGCAAAGGTAAGGACGTCTATAAAGTTACTATTACAAGACACAAGCCTGAACCACATTCTTAATGAATACATGTCATTAGTAAATATAGGCATGATGATATAGGCATGATGATGTAGGCATGATGATGTAGGCATGATGATGTAAGCATTACGATCTAGGCATTACGATGTAGGCATTATGATGTAGGCATTATGATGTAGACATTATGCACATTCCTAAAACGGGACAAATATGGACTTAAATATTTAATACACATTCTGCACTTCTAATGGTGTCTGGCAATGAATTCAATCATTAGAAGCCTGAAGTATTAAAGCTCTCTTACCCCTGCAAAGCTAGAATCCTTAATTGAAACAAAACCAATAATCTGCACAGCTGATATTGTGTTGGTGTCGGAGGTTTGTAACTGCATTGAAGCTGTCAAATCAGTGAGGTAAGCCTTATAGCCTACCTCAACCAGTGAAGTTACTTTTATTGGTCTAGGCTTGGAAAATAAATGACTCCAATTAAGCCCTCTTTTTGTTTGTGAAGTCAAATTAAAATGAAGATTATTGTTGACATGAATTACTCACTGGTGTATGTTTTCTCCATCTGTTGCTGTGTAACACTTACAGAAAAAAGCCATCTATATTTTCAGCACCAGGCGCTGTTCACCTCCTAGTGAATGCGCTGCGGTTGCAGCTTTACGTTTCAGCACCACTAAATGGTCCGCTGCCGGCTTTGTTAGTTGACTGTCTCCTGCATTCTCTCTCCACATGTTAAAATGTAACTTGTGCATTATTTAGGTAGGGTAACTTCCTTCTTGGGACATTACATTTGGTCGTTTTTGCATCTCTAGTCAGATATTTTTTTATTATTATAATTAGTTTAAATGAAAAAAGTATATTCATAATTAATTTGGGGTGCTTTGGGAGGCCAAATAATATTACTGGCGGGCCAGATTTGGTCTGTGGGCCACCAGTTTGGGAACCCTGCTGTATATATTTCAATGCGGGCAGGAATAGGGAACCTAACGCTTCAATCACATCGACAGCGTGGTTGCATTTGGGTACACCAGAAGTACATTCATTTCCAATGGAACGCTGCGTTCGCCTCGCAGCATTGCGTTGCAGAGGCAGTTCGTTCTGTGTGGGGCAAACTCAAACATGCATGCCAGCAAGGCCACTACACAACACAAAACTAAACGATACATTAATTGCACTGTAACTGTGACAAACGGTGCCCACAAACTGTTAGAGCTTACATAAAGCTGTCAGCAGCAGTCCCAACAGCAGTCTCAACACCTTACCACTGCTACACCTGGCTACAAGCAGATCCTTGTCTGGCAGTGAAAAAGTTAATTCAGCCTCATTTACTGCCTTTTAAAAAAACATAGCTGATATGTCTGACTTGCTTAAAGAAATGTGGTTTCTACTGACAATTGAGATGTATGGCACAAGGGGAGTGATTTCGTAATTTCGATTAAGACATCAATGAGCGAGCTAGGACGGACATAACTATATGTTCAGCACTTTTTAAATATATATATATATATGCTAATCATTGGTGTGGTTCAACAACACCCATGTGTGTACACATTCCCCTTTGATGGAAATGTGAACCTCTCTTTACATATGAGTTATATCTAATTTAATGCTTTTGCTTTTGTCTGTTAACAGACTGTGGATTCTTTTGTTAAATGTTAATTTACATTGGTCGGGCAGGGCTTCCATAGTTGGACTCCTAGTTTCACATTCTTTTTCTTTTAGGGTTCGAATTAAGGGTTAGGGGTTTGGGGTTAAGGCTAAGGTAAGGATTAAAGTTAGGGTTAGGTTAAGGGTTAGGCAAAATAGGATAATTAAATTGCAATCAATTGTTTGGTTCCCAGAAGGATAGTAAAACAAATGTGTTTGTGTGTACGTGTGTGATGAAAACTTGACATTCAGTTGAGATATGTACTGTATGTATACAGTACATTCTATTTTCTTGTTGATTGTGAATTTAGGATTATGAATATCATATAGATTTTTTGACCAGCTAAACAATTACAGGGATGTGAATTGTAAATCGATGTACCTTGCAAATATGATAAGGTTTCTTACATTGTTTTCAAAATAAAAGACCCCCTACTGAAAAGCAAACACACACTAATGTACCCAGAGGCCTTGTCTTGACACGGTGCATTATGCACAGCAGCCAGAAGAAAGCAGTATTTACCTCAACCAGCTAAATTTGTGATTGGCAGACAAAGCTTCGACTAGTGGACTCGTGTTCCTGGAGGGACGCAGGCTTCACCGTAGTGCTGCTTTCCTTTATTTTGGGTGATTGATTAGTGGTATATTGACTAAAGAGAAATCCAGGTCTGAATCAGTCTCTGATTAGAGGAATATATTGATCATTATGATGTACTGTTACTATGGGAACCTTTTCTCCGAATCAGCAGTGGTGTTGCTGTTGTTAGTCATGTTCACACATAGATCAGCATGAAATAAGTGTTTCCTGCCTGCCTGTGTGTGTGTGTGTGTGTGTGTGGTCTGCTTCTGAGTTTGAGGTTTGAGGGGTACACTATGTAAGTGTTATTTCTCAGACGGACAGAGGAGGGGCTGTGAAACTACCATGACAATACTAGCATAAGAAACAGCATCTTAAAGAAGCCTCAACTAAACACAAGGTCATTTCTATTCCATGTGTCTCTGACACAGGATTTCCATTGCACCACACAGACAGGTTGTAAGTAACCTTTAACTCCAGATGTGGACAACCCTCCTCTTGGAAAGCTACTGTGTTCCAGCCCTGCTCAAACACACCTGATTCAACATACAGTTACAGCATCCTGATGACATTTGAGTAATTTTGCTGAAACTCTTATCCAGAGCCATTCGGGTTAAACGCCTTGCTCAAGAGCACAAACAGATTTTTAATCTAGTCGGCTCTGGGATTCAAACCAGCAACTTTTCAGTTACTGGACCAACCCTCTTAACTACTAAGCTACCAGCCGAATAGTTGAATAGGATGTGTCGAAGCAGGGCTGGAGTAAAACCCTACACCCACAGAACTGTAGCTCTCCAAGAGGACAATATGCTACCCCTGTTTAACACAGTCATCAATAATGCCATGTTCTGACATCTACACTACTATACCAGGTCAGTTATCTGGTGATAGTATAGTGTTCTGACATCTACACTACTATAACAGGTCAGTTATCTGGTGATAGTATAGTGTGCTGACATCTACACTACTATAACAGGTCAGTTATCTGGTGATAGTATAGTGTTCTGACATCTACACTACTATACCAGGTCAGTTATCTGGTGATAGTATAGTGTTCTGACATCTACACTACTATAACATGTCAGTTAGCTGGTGATAGTACTGTGTTCTGACATCTACACTACTATACCAGGTCAGTTATCTGGTGATAGTATAGAGTTCTGACATCTACACTACTATAACAGGTCAGTTAGCAGGTGATAGTACAGTGTTCTGACATCTACACTACTATAACAGGTAAGTTATCTGGTGATAGTATAGTGTTCTGTCGTCTACACTACTATAACAGGTCAGATACCTGGTGATAGTGTTCTGACATCTACATTACTATAACAGGTCAGTTATCTGGTGATAGTATAGTGTTCTGACATCTACACTACTATAACAGGTCAGTTATCTGGTGATAGTATAGTGTTTTGACATCTACAGTACTATAACAGGTCAGTTAGCTGGTGATGGTACAGTGTTCTGACATCTACACTACTATAACAGGTCAGATATCTGGTGATAATGTTCTGGCAACTACACTAATATCACAGGTCAGTTATCTGGTGATAGTATAGTCTTGTAACATCTACACTACTATAACAGGTCAGATATCTGGTGATAGTGTTCTGACGTCTACACTACTATAACAGGTCAGTTATATGGTGATATTATTGTGTTTTGACATCTACACTACTATAACAGGTCCATTAGCTGGTGATAGTATAGTGTTGTGACAACTACACTAATATAACAGGTCAGTTATCTGGTGATAGTATAGTGTTTTGACATCTACACTACTATAACAGGTCAGATACCTGGTGATAGTGTTCTGACATCTACACTACTATAACAGGTCAGTTATCTGGCGATAGTATAGTGTTTTGACATCTACACTACTATAACAGGTCAGTTATCTGGTGATAGTAGAAGAAGAAGAAGAAGAAGAAGAAGAAGAAGAAGTTTTATTTATATAGCGCCTTTCCATAGCTCAAGGTCGCTTTACATTGCACATTACAATACATTCAGAACACACACACATACATCGCAGTCACATAGGATACACACTACCCAAAATGCATGTCAAACAGATATGTTTTCGACTGGATCTTGAATGCACTCACGGATGAGGTATTGCGTAGTGTAAGAGGTAGTGAATTCCATAATTTAGGAGCATTAGCACCAAATGACCTCCCACCTACAGTGGACAATCGAGGGAAAGGACGGTCAACAAACCAAGTTCAGCTGATCTAAGGGACCGAGCAGGGCGGTAAGGATAGAGTAAGTCAGAGAGATATTGGGAGCAAGACCATTTAATGCTTTAAAAGTTAGAAGCAATACCTTAAAGTGGATACGTGATGCCACAGGTAGCCAGTGAAGGTCATGAAGCAGAGGAGTGATGTGAGCAGAGCGCTCTAGTGGAGGTGAGAACTCTTGCTGCTGAGTTTTGAACATACTGTAATCTTGCAATAAGTTTTTTGGGAAGACCAAGAAGTAAGGCATTGCAATAGTCCAAGCGTGAAGTGATTAATGCATGAATTAGAGTTTCAGCATCAGCTAAAGTGAGAGAAGATCGGAGACGAGCAATATTACGAAGATGGAAAAAGAGTTTTTAACAAGAGAAGAAAGTGGAGAGCCAAAAGATAGAGTTGAATCGAATAAGACACCAAGGTTACGAATCAATGACGAAGGCTTAACGTGGATTCCATCAACATCAAAGGACTGATCAATCCTTTTGGCTGAGGCAGCAGGACCAATCAATAATATCAGTTTTATCATCATTCAGTGTTCTGAAATTCAGGGACATCCATTTCTTGATGTCCCTGATACATTCAGTGAGTGAGTCAGGCAAAGATAACCTATCAGAGCTGGTGGTGAGGTAGATTTGAATATCATCAGCATAGCAATGGAACTGAAGTCAGTGCCTGCATGATATCACAGAGTGGATATATGTAGATGATGAATAATAGTGGGTGAACTAGAGTGTTCTGACACCACACTGTGTAAGTGAAGCAGTGGCAGATCTAAACCCTTGTATAGTGATATAATACTTTCTGTCGCTAATGTAGGAGATGAGCCAAGAAAGAGCAGAGCCAGTGATACCAATGTCAGAAAGCCTAGAGATAAGTATTTCATGGCAGACTGTGTCAAAAGCAGCGCTTAAATCAAGAAGCATCAGGATGTTTATCAGCCCTGCATCCATGGACAAAAGAATGTCGTTAACCACCCGGAGAAGAGCAGTTTCAGTGCTATGAGCTGGGCGAAATCCAGACTGAAAAGGTTCAAAAAGACAGTTTATATCCAAATGTGATCGCAATTGTTCTGAAAACAACCCTTTCAAGGTCTTTGCTTAAGAATGGTAAGTTGGATATTGGTCTGTAATTTTCCATGTTTAGGTGGTCTAGGCCTGATTTTTTAAGAATGGGCGCCACCGCAGCCATTTTTAAATCTGCTGGAACCACGCTGACGCCAAACTACAGTTAATCATATGTGTTATGAAGGGTGCAACCTCAGGGACACACAACTTAAGCAAAACAGTAGGTGTAGGATCAAGTTGGCAGGATGTGGAATTTGACTTCACAATTAGATCACTTATAGCAGTTGGAGTAGTTAGAGTGAAAGCAGAGAGAGAGTTTGTAGAATGAGTAAAATCAGCTATTATTAAGTGAACATTTGAGTCACTTGGATGAGGAGTGTTTTTGGCGATGGATGCAGTGATTGACTTTAATTTGTCCGAGAGAAAAATTGTTAAAGCTATTTACAAGCCCCACAGAACCCGACATAACATGTTGTGGTGGATTTGTGAGTTTGCTAACCATTGCAAAGAGTGATTTGGGCCTGCACTTTGAATTTCTAATGGTAGAGGTGAAATAAGAGGATCTTGCACTGGTGATCGTATAGTGTTCTGCCATCTTAAGCAAGTGTTCTTTAAAGCTAAAGTGGACAACAAGTCCAGTTTTCCTGTATAGTCTTTCTAGGCGGCGACCCTCGGTTTTATCGTCGTAGTTCAGGAGTGAACCATGGTGAGAGGCAAGTAGATGGAACCAGTCTAGTTATGACAGGAGCCTGCCTCTCAAGTATTTGAGACAAGACATTATTGTATATACAGCAGATTTCTGATGGACAATTTAATAGTAGACATTCTGACAAAGAAGAATCCCTTATTAAAGCAGAAAAGAAGATGGATTCACAGAATTGATTTTACGATAGGTCAGCATTTTCTTCAGTGGTGATAAAGATATAGGAAAACTACAACTGAAGCTATGAATTTCAGTGATCTGAAAAAGCAAAATCAGAGCTGCTAACAAGAATATTATTTAAGCCAGATGTACATATGAGATCCAGTATATGACCCCTGGAGTGAGTAGCAAAAGTTACATGTTGGGTTAGGTTGAAACAGTCCAGTACAGCCATCAATTCATTGCAATGTGCAGTGTTTTCATGTATGTTAAAATCACCAAGCAGAATAACAGATGGATAGTTACCACATACAAGAGTGAGAAACGCACTAATAGTATAGTGTTTTGACATCTACACTACTATAACAGGTCAGTTATCTGGTGATAGTATAGTGTTCTGACATCTACACTACTATAACAGGTCAGTTATCTGGTGATAGTATAGTGTTCTGACATCTACACTACTATAACAGGTCAGTTATCTGGTGATAGTATAGTGTTTTGACATCTACACTACTATAACAGGTCAGTTATCTGGTGATAGTGTTCTGGCAACTACACTACTATAACAGGTCAGTTATCTGGTGATAGTATAGTGTTCTGACATCTACACTACTATAACAGGTCAGTTATCTGGTTATAGTATAGTGTTTTGACATCTACACTACTATAACAGGTCAGTTAGCTGGTGATAGTATAGTGTTCTGACATCTACACTACTATAACAGGTCAGTTATCTGGTGATAGTATAGTGTCCTGACATCTACACTACTATAACAGGTCAGTTATCTGGTGATAGTATAGTGTTCTGACATCTACACTACTATAACAGGTCAGTTATCTGGTGATAGTATAGTGTCCTGACATATACACTACTATAACAGGTCAGATATCTGGTGATAGTATAGTCTTTTGACATCTACACTAATATAACAGGTCAGTTAACTGGTGATAGTGTTCTGGCATCTACACTAATATCACAGGTCAGTTATCTGGTGATAGTATAGTGTTCTGACCACTACACTACTATAACAGGTCAGTTATCTGGTGATAGTATAGTGTTCTGACATCTACACTACTATAACAGGTCAGTTAGCTGGTGATGGTACAGTGTTCTGACATCTACACTACTATAACAGGTCAGATATCTGGTGATAGTGTTCTGACATCTACAATACTATAACAGGTCAGTTATCTGGTGATAGTATAGTGTTTTGACATCTACACTACTATAACAGGTCAGTTATCTGGTGATAGTATAGTGTTTTGACATCTACACTACTATAACAGGTCAGTTATCTGGTGATAGTATAGTGTTCTGACATCTACACTACTATAACAGGTCAGTTATCTGGTGATAGTATAGTGTTCTGACATCTACACTACTATACCAGGTCAGTTATCTGGTGATAGTATAGTGTCCTGACATATACACTACTATAACAGGTCAGATATCTGGTGATAGTATAGTGTTCTGACATCTACACTACTATAACAGGTCAGTTATCTGGTGATAGTATAGTGTTCTGACATCTACACTACTATAACAGGTCAGTTATCTGGTGATAGTATAGTGTTCTGACATCTACACTACTATAACAGGTCAGTTATCTGGTGATAGTATAGTGTTCTGACATCTACACTACTATAACAGGTCAGTTAGCTGGTGATGGTACAGTGTTCTGACATCTACACTACTATAACAGGTCAGTTACCTGGTGATAGTGTTCTGACATCTACAATACTATAACAGGTCAGTTATCTGGTGATAGTATAGTGTTTTGACATCTACACTACTATAACAGGTCAGTTATCTGGTGATAGTATAGTGTTCTGACATCTACACTACTATAACAGGTCAGTTATCTGATGATAGTATAGTGTCCTGACATCTACACTACTATAACAGGTCAGTTATCTGGTGATAGTATATTGTTCTGACAACTACACTACTATAACAGGTCAATTATCTGGTGATAGTGTTCTGACATCTACACTACTATAACAGGTCAGTTATCTGGTGATAGTATAGTGTTTTGACATCTACACTATTTTAACAGGTCAGTTATCTGGTGATAGTATAGTGTTCTGACATCTACACTACTATAACAGGTCAGTTATCTGGCGATAGTGTAGTGTTCTGACATCAACACTACTATAACAGGTCAGTTATCTGGTGATAGTATAGTGTTTTGACATCTACACTACTATAACAGGTCAGTTATCTGGTGATAGTGTTCTGGCAACTACACTACTATAACAGGTCAGTTATCTGGTGATAGTATAGTGTTTTGACATCTACACTACTATAACAGGTCAGTTAGCTGGTGATAGTATAGTGTTCTGACATCTACACTACTATAACAGGTCAGTTATCTGGTGATAGTGTTCTGACATCTACACATCAACACTACTATAACAGGTCAGTTATCTGGTGATAGTATAGTGTTTTGACATCTACACTACTATAACAGGTCAGTTATCTGGTGATAGTATAGTGTTCTGACATCTACACTACTATAACAGGTCAGTTATCTGGTGATAGTATAGTGTTCTGACATCTACACTACTATAACAGGTCAGTTATCTGGTGATAGTATAGTGTTCTGACATCTACACTACTATAACAGGTCAGTTATCTGGTGATAGTATAGTGTTCTGACATCTACACTACTATAACAGGTCAGTTATCTGGTGATAGTATAGTGTCTTGACATCTACACTACTATAACAGGTCAGTTATCTGGTGATAGTATAGTGTTCTGACATCTACACTACTATAACAGGTCAGTTATCTGGTGATAGTATAGTGTTCTGACATCTACACTACTATAACAGGTCAGTTATCTGGTGATAGTATAGTGTCCTGACATCTACACTACTATAACAGGTCAGTTATCTGGTGATAGTATAGTGTTCTGACATGTACACTACTATAACAGGTCAGTTATCTGGTGATGGTATAGTGTTCTGACATCTACACTACTATAACAGGTCAGATATCTGGTGATAGTATAGTGTTCTGACATCTACACTACTATAACAGGTCAGATATCTGGTGATAGTGTTCTGGCAACTACACTAATATCACAGGTCAGTTATCTGGTGATAGTATAGTGTTCTAACATCTACACTACTATAACAGGTCAGTTATCTGGTGATAGTATAGTGTTCTGACATCTACACTACTATAACAGGTCAGTTAGCTGGTGATAGTATAGTGTTGTGACATCTACACTACTATAACAGGTCAGATATCCTGGTGATAGTGTTCTGACATCTACACTACTATAACAGGTCAGTTATCTGGTGATAGTATAGTGTTTTGACATCTACACTACTATAACAGGTCAGTTATCTGGTGATAGTATAGTGTTCTTGACATCTACACTACTATAACAGGTCAGTTATCTGGTGATAGTATAGTGTTCTGACATCTACACTACTATAACAGGTCAGTTATCTGGTGATAGTATAGTGTTCTGACATCTACACTACTATAACAGGTCAGTTAGGTCAGTTATCTGGTGATAGTATAGTGTTGTGACAACTACACTACTATAACAGGTCAGTTATCTGGTGATAGTATAGTGTTTTGACATCTACACTACTATAACAGGTCAGTTAGCTGGTGATAGTATAGTGTTCTGACATCTACACTACTATAACAGGTCAGTTATCTGGTTATAGAAAAGTGTTTTGACATCTACACTACTATAACAGGTCAGTTATCTGGTGATAGTATAGTGTTCTGACATCTACACTACTATAACAGGTCAGTTATCTGGTGATAGTATAGTGTTTTGACATCTACACTACTATAACAGGTCAGTTATCTGGTGATAGTATAGTGTTCTGACATCTACACTACTATAACAGGTCAGTTATCTGGTGATAGTATAGTGTTCTGACATCTACACTACTATAACAGGTCAGTTATCTGGTGATAGTATAGTGTTCTGACATCTACACTACTATAACAGGTCAGTTATCTGGTGATAGTATAGTGTTCTGACATCTACACTACTATAACAGGTCAGTTATCTGGTGATAGTATAGTGTTCTGACATCTACACTACTATAACAGGTCAGTTATCTGGTGATAGTATAGTGTTCTGACATCTACACTACTATAACAGGTCAGTTATCTGGTGATAGTATAGTGTTCTGACATCTACACTACTATAACAGGTCAGTTATCTGGTGATAGTATAGTGTTCTGACATCTACACTACTATAACAGGTCAGTTATCTGGTGATAGTATAGTGTCCTGACATCTACACTACTATAACAGGTCAGTTATCTGGTGATAGTATAGTGTTCTGACATCTACACTACTAACAGGTCAGTTATCTGGTGATAGTATAGTGTCTCTGACATCTACACTACTATAACAGGTCAGTTATCTGGTGATAGTATAGTGTTCTGACATCTACACTACTATAACAGGTCAGTTATCTGGTGATAGTATAGTCTTTTGACATCTACACTAATATAACAGGTCAGTTAACTGGTGATAGTGTTCTGACATCTACACTACTATAACAGGTCAGTTATCTGGTGATAGTATAGTGTTCTGACATCTACACTACTATAACAGGTCAGTTATCTGGTGATAGTATAGTGTTCTGACATCTACACTACTATAACAGGTCAGTTATCTGGTGATAGTATAGTGTTCTGACATCTACACTACTATAACAGGTCAGTTATCTGGTGATAGTATAGTGTTCTGACATCTACACTACTATAACAGGTCAGTTATCTGGTGATAGTATAGTGTTTTGACATCTACACTACTATAACAGGTAAGTTATCTGGTGATAGTATAGTCTTTTGACATCTACACTACTATAACAGGTCAGTTATCTGGTGATAGTATAGTGTTCTGACATCTACACTACTATAACAGGTCAGTTATCTGGTGATAGTATAGTGTTCTGACATCTACACTACTATAACAGGTCAGTTATCTGGTGATAGTATAGTGTTCTGGCAACTACACTACTATAACAGGTCAGTTATCTGGTGATAGTATAGTGTTTTGACATCTACACTACTATAACAGGTCAGTTATCTGGTGATAGTATAGTGTTCTGACATCTACACTACTATAACAGGTCAGTTATCTGGTTATAGAATAGTGTTCTGACATCTACACTACTATAACAGGTCAGTTATCTGGTGATAGTATAGTGTCCTGACATCTACACTACTATAACAGGTCAGTTATCTGGTGATAGTTCTGGCAGACTACATCTAATAGCTATAACAGGTCAGTTATCTGGTGATAGTATAGTGTTCTGACATCTACACTACTATAACAGGTCAGTTATCTGGTGATAGTATAGTGTTCTGACATCTACACTACTATAACAGGTCAGTTATCTGGTGATAGTATAGTGTTCTGACATCTACACTACTATAACAGGTCAGTTATCTGGTGATAGTATAGTGTTCTGACATCTACACTACTATAACATCAGGTCAGTTATCTGGTGATAGTATAGTGTTCTGACATCTACACTACTATAACAGGTCAGTTATCTGGTGATAGTATAGTGTTCTGACATCTACACTACTATAACAGGTCAGTTATCTGGTGATAGTATAGTGTTCTTGACATCTACACTACTATAACAGGTCAGTTATCTGGTGATAGTATAGTGTTCTGACATCTACACTACTATAACAGGTCAGTTATCTGGTGATAGTATAGTGTTCTGACATCTACACTACTATAACAGGTCAGTTATCTGGTGATAGTATAGTGTTCTGACATCTACACTACTATAACAGGTCAGTTATCTGGTTATAGTATAGTGTTTTGACATCTACACTACTATAACAGGTCAGTTATCTGGTGATAGTATAGTGTTCTGACATCTACACTACTATAACAGGTCAGTTATCTGGTGATGATAGTATAGTGTTCTGACATCTACACTACTATAACAGGTCAGTTATCTGGTGATAGTATAGTGTTCTGACATCTACACTACTATAACAGGTCAGTTATCTGGTGATAGTATAGTGTTCTGACATCTACACTACTATAACAGGTCAGTTATCTGGTGATAGTATAGTGTTCTGACATCTACACTACTATAACAGGTCAGTTATCTGGTGATAGTATAGTGTTTTGACATCTACACTACTATAACAGGTCAGTTATCTGGTGATAGTATAGTGTTCTGACATCTACACTACTATAACAGGTCAGTTATCTGGTGATAGTATAGTGTTCTGACATCTACACTACTATAACAGGTCAGTTATCTGGTGATAGTATAGTGTTTTGACATCTACACTACTATAACAGGTCAGTTATCTGGTGATAGTATAGTGTTTTGACATCTACACTACTATAACAGGTCAGTTATCTGGTGATAGTATAGTGTTTTGACATCTACACTACTATAACAGGTCAGTTATCTGGTGATAGTATAGTGTTCTGACATCTACACTACTATAACAGGTCAGTTATCTGGTGATAGTATAGTGTTCTGACATCTACACTACTATAACAGGTCAGTTATCTGGTGATAGTATAGTGTTCTTGACATCTACACTACTATAACAGGTCAGTTATCTGGTGATAGTATAGTGTTCTGACATCTACACTACTATAACAGGTCAGTTATCTGGTGATAGTATAGTGTTCTGACATCTACACTACTATAACAGGTCAGTTATCTGGTGATAGTATAGTGTTCTGACATCTACACTACTATAACAGGTCAGTTATCTGGTGATAGTATAGTGTTCTGACATCTACACTACTATAACAGGTCAGTTATCTGGTGATAGTATAGTGTTCTGACATCTACACTACTATAACAGGTCAGTTATCTGGTGATAGTATAGTGTTCTGACATCTACACTACTATACCAGGGTCAGTTATCTGGTGATAGTATAGTGTTCTGACATCTACACTACTATAACAGGTCAGTTATCTGGTGATAGTATAGTGTTCTGACATCTACACTACTATAACAGGTCAGTTATCTGGTGATAGTATAGTGTTCTGACATCTACACTACTATAACAGGTCAGTTATCTGGTGATAGTATAGTGTTTTGACATCTACACTACTATAACAGGTCAGTTATCTGGTGATAGTATAGTGTTCTGACATCTACACTACTATAACAGGTCAGTTATCTGGTGATAGTATAGTGTTCTGACATCTACACTACTATAACAGGTCAGTTATCTGGTGATAGTATAGTGTTCTGACATCTACACTACTATAACAGGTCAGTTATCTGGTGATAGTATAGTGTTCTGACATCTACACTACTATAACAGGTCAGTTATCTGGTGATAGTATAGTGTCTGACATCTACACTACTATAACAGGTCAGTTATCTGGTGATAGATAGTGTTTCTGACATCTGCACTACTATAACAGGTCAGTTATCTGGTGATAGTATAGTGTTCTGACATCTACACTACTATAACAGGTCAGTTATCTGGTGATAGTATAGTGTTCTGACATCTACACTACTATAACAGGTCAGTTATCTGGTGATAGTATAGTGTTCTGACATCTACACTACTATAACACAGGTCAGTTATCTGGTGATAGTATAGTGTTCTGACATCTACACTACTATAACAGGTCAGTTATCTGGTGATAGTGTTCTGACATCTACACTACTATAACAGGTCAGTTATCTGGTGATAGTATAGTGTTTTGACATCTACACTACTATAACAGGTCAGTTAGCTGGTGATAGTATAGTGTTCTGACATCTACACTACTATAACAGGTCAGTTATCTGGTGATAGTATAGTGTCCTGACATCTACACTACTATAACAGGTCAGTTATCTGGTGATAGTATAGTGTTCTGACATCTACACTACTATAACAGGTCAGTTATCTGGTGATAGTGTTCTGACATCTACACTACTATAACAGGTCAGGTATCTGGTGATAGTATAGTGTTTTGACATCTACACTACTATAACAGGTCAGTTATCTGGTGATAGTATAGTGTTCTGACATCTACACTACTATAACAGGTCAGTTATCTGGTGATAGTATAGTGTTCTGACATCTACACTACTATAACAGGTCAGTTATCTGGTGATAGTATAGTGTTTTGACATCTACACTACTATAACAGGTCAGTTATCTGGTGATAGTGTTCTGGCATCTACACTACTATAACAGGTCAGTTATCTGGTGATAGTATAGTGTTTTGACATCTACACTACTATAACAGGTCAGTTATCTGGTGATAGTATAGTGTTCTGACATCTACACTACTATAACAGGTCAGTTATCTGGTGATAGTATAGTGTTCTGACATCTACACTACTATAACAGGTCAGTTATCTGGTGATAGTATAGTGTTCTGACATCTACACTACTATAACAGGTCAGTTATCTGGTGATATTGTTCTGACATCTACACTACTATAACAGGTCAGTTATCTGGTGATAGTATAGTGTTCTGACATCTACACTACTATAACAGGTCAGTTATCTGGTGATAGTATAGTGTTCTGACATCTACACTACTATAACAGGTCAGTTATCTGGTGATAGTATAGTGTTCTGACATCTACACTACTATAACAGGTCAGTTATCTGGTGATAGTATAGTGTTCTGACATCTACACTACTATAACAGGTCAGTTATCTGGTGATAGTATAGTGTTCTGACATCTACACTACTATAACAGGTCAGTTATCTGGTGATAGTATAGTGTTCTGACATCTACACTACTATAACAGGTCAGTTATCTGGTGATAGTATAGTGTTCTGACATCTACACTACTATAACAGGTCAGTTATCTGGTGATAGTATAGTGTTTTGACATCTACACTACTATAACAGGTCAGTTATCTGGTGATAGTGTTGACATCACACACTACTATAACAGGTCAGTTATCTGGTGATAGTATAGTGTTCTGACATCTACACTACTATAACAGGTCAGTTATCTGGTGATAGTATAGTGTTCTGACATCTACACTACTATAACAGGTCAGTTATCTGGTGATAGTATAGTGTTCTGACATCTACACTACTATATAACAGGTCAGTTATCTGGTGATAGTATAGTGTTCTGACATCTACACTACTATAACAGGTCAGTTATCTGGTGATAGTATAGTGTTCTGACATCTACACTACTATAACAGGTCAGTTATCTGGTGATAGTATAGTGTTCTGACATCTACACTACTATAACAGGTCAGTTATCTGGTGATAGTATAGTGTTCTGACATCTACACTACTATAACAGGTCAGTTATCTGGTGATAGTATAGTGTTTTGACATCTACACTACTATAACAGGTCAGTTATCTGGTGATAGTATAGTGTTCTGACATCTACACTACTATAACAGGTCAGTTATCTGGTGATGACAGACATCTGGTCAGTTATCTGGTGATAGTATAGTGTTCTGACATCTACACTACTATACTATAACAGGTCAGTTATCTGGTGATAGTATAGTGTTCTGACATCTACACTACTATAACAGGTCAGTTATCTGGTGATAGTATAGTGTTCTGACATCTACACTACTATAACAGGTCAGTTATCTGGTGATAGTATAGTGTTCTGACATCTACACTACTATAACAGGTCAGTTATCTGGTGATAGTATAGTGTTCTGACATCTACACTACTATAACAGGTCAGATTATCTGGTGATAGTATAGTGTTCTGACATCTACACTACTATAACAGGTCAGTTATCTGGTGATAGTGTTCTGGCAACTACACTACTATAACAGGTCAGTTATCTGGTGATAGTATAGTGTTCTGACATCTACACTACTATAACAGGTCAGTTATCTGATAGTATAGTCTTTGACATCTACACTACTATAACAGGTCAGTTATCTGGTGATAGTATAGTGTTCTGACATCTACACTACTATAACAGGTCAGTTATCTGGTGATAGTATAGTGTTCTGACATCTACACTACTATAACAGGTCAGTTATCTGGTGATAGTATAGTGTTTTGCATCTACACTACTATAACAGGTCAGTTATCTCTGGTGATAGTATAGTGTTCTGACATCTACACTACTATAACAGGTCAGTTAGCTGGTGATAGTATAGTGTTCTGACATCTACACTACTATAACAGGTCAGTTATCTGGTGATAGTATAGTGTCCTGACATCTACACTACTATAACAGGTCAGTTATCTGGTGATAGTATATTGTTCTGACAACTACACTACTATAACAGGTCAATTATCTGGTGATAGTATAGTGTTCTGACATCTACACTACTATAACAGGTCAGTTATCTGGTGATAGTATAGTGTTTTGACATCTACACTACTATAACAGGTCAGTTATCTGGTGATAGTATAGTGTTCTGACATCTACACTACTATAACAGGTCAGTTATCTGGCGATAGTGTAGTGTTCTGACATCAACACTACTATAACAGGTCAGTTATCTGGTGATAGTATAGTGTTTTGACATCTACACTACTATAACAGGTCAGTTATCTGGTGATAGTATAGTGTTCTGACATCTACACTACTATAACAGGTCAGTTATCTGGTGATAGTATAGTGTTCTGACATCTACACTACTATAACAGGTCAGTTATCTGGTGATAGTATAGTGTTCTGACATCTACACTACTATAACAGGTCAGTTATCTGGTGATAGTATAGTGTTCTGACATCTACACTACTATAACAGGTCAGTTATCTGGTGATAGTATAGTGTTTTGACATCTACACTACTATAACAGGTCAGTTATCTGGGTGATAGTATAGTGTTATGACATCTACACTACTATAACAGGTCAGTTATCTGGTGATAGTATAGTGTTCTGACATCTACACTACTATAACAGGTCAGTTATCTGGTGATAGTATAGTGTTCTGACATCTACACTACTATAACAGGTCAGTTATCTGGTGATAGTATAGTGTTCTGACATCTACACTACTATAACAGGTCAGTTATCTGGTGATAGTATAGTGTTCTGGCATCTACACTACTATAACAGGTCAGTTATCTGGTGATAGTATAGTGTTTTGACATCTACACTACTATAACAGGTCAGTTATCTGGTGATAGTATAGTGTTCTGACATCTACACTACTATAACAGGTCAGTTATCTGGTGATAGTATAGTGTTCTGACATCTACACTACTATAACAGGTCAGTTATCTGGTGATAGTATAGTGTTCTGACATCTACACTACTATAACAGGTCAGTTATCTGGTGATAGTATAGTGTTTTGACATCTACACTACTATAACAGGTCAGTTATCTGGTGATAGTATAGTGTTCTGACATCTACACTACTATAACAGGTCAGTTATCTGGTGATAGTATAGTGTTCTGACATCTACACTACTATAACAGGTCAGTTATCTGGTGATAGTATAGTGTTCTGACATCTACACTACTATAACAGGTCAGTTATCTGGTGATAGTATAGTGTTCTGACATCTACACTACTATAACAGGTCAGTTATCTGGTGATAGTAGTGTTCTGACATCTACACTACTATAACCAGGTCAGTTATCTGGTGATAGTATAGTGTTCTGACATCTACACTACTATAACAGGTCAGTTATCTGGTGATAGTATAGTGTTCTGACATCTACACTACTATAACAGGTCAGTTATCTGGTGATAGTATAGTGTTCTGACATCTACACTACTATAACAGGTCAGTTATCTGGTGATAGTATAGTGTTCTGACATCTACACTACTATAACAGGTCAGTTATCTGGTGATAGTATAGTGTTCTGACATCTACACTACTATAACAGGTCAGTTATCTGGTGATAGTATAGTGTTCTGACATCTACACTACTATAACAGGTCAGTTATCTGGTGATAGTATAGTGTTCTGACATCTACACTACTATAACAGGTCAGTTATCTGGTGATAGTATAGTGTTTTGACATCTACACTACTATAACAGGTCAGTTATCTGGTGATAGTATAGTGTTCTGACATCTACACTACTATAACAGGTCAGTTATCTGGTGATAGTATAGTGTTCTGACATCTACACTACTATAACAGGTCAGTTATCTGGTGATAGTATAGTGTTCTGACATCTACACTACTATAACAGGTCAGTTATCTGGTGATAGTATAGTGTTCTGACATCTACACTACTATAACAGGTCAGTTATCTGGTTATAGAATAGTGTTTTGACATCTACACAACTATACCAGGTCAGTTATCTGGTTATAGTATAGTGTTCTGACATCTACACTACTATAACAGGTCAGTTATCTGGTGATAGTATAGTCTTTTGACATCTACACTACTATAACAGGTCAGTTATCTGGTGATAGTATAGTGTTCTGACATCTACACTACTATAACAGGTCAGTTATCTGGTGATAGTATAGTGTTCTGACATCTACACTACTATAACAGGTCAGTTATCTGGTGATAGTATAGTGTTCTTTTGACATCTACACTACTATAACAGGTCAGTTATCTGGTGATAGTATAGTGTTCTGACATCTACACTACTATAACAGGTCAGTTATCTGGTGATAGTATAGTGTTCTGACATCTACACTACTATAACAGGTCAGTTATCTGGTGATAGTATAGTGTTCTGACATCTACACTACTATAACAGGTCAGTTATCTGGTGATAGTATAGTGTTTTGACATCTACACTACTATAACAGGTCAGTTATCTGGTGATAGTATAGTGTTCTGACATCTACACTACTATAACAGGTCAGTTATCTGGTGATAGTGTTCTGACATCTACACTACTATAACAGGTCAGTTATCTGGTGATAGTATAGTGTTCTGACATCTACACTACTATAACAGGTCAGTTATCTGGTGATAGTGTTCTGACATCTACACTACTATAACAGGTCAGTTATCTGGTGATAGTATAGTGTTCTGACATCTACACTACTATAACAGGTCAGTTAGCTGGTGATAGTATAGTGTTCTGACATCTACACTACTATAACAGGTCAGTTATCTGGTGATAGTATAGTGTTCTGACATCTACACTACTATAACAGGTCAGTTATCTGGTGATAGTATAGTGTTCTGACATCTACACTACTATAACAGGTCAGTTATCTGGTGATAGTGTTCTGACATCTACACTACTATAACAGGTCAGTTATCTGGTGATAGTATAGTGTTTTGACATCTACACTACTATAACAGGTCAGTTATCTGGTGATAGTATAGTGTTCTGACATCTACACTACTATAACAGGTCAGTTATCTGGTGATAGTATAGTGTTCTGACATCTACACTACTATAACAGGTCAGTTATCTGGTGATAGTATAGTGTCCTGACATCTACACTACTATAACAGGTCAGTTATCTGGTGATAGTATAGTGTTCTGACATCTACACTACTATAACAGGTCAGTTATCTGGTTATAGTATAGTGTTCTGACATCTACACTACTATAACCAGGTCAGTTATCTGGTGATAGTATAGTGTCTGACAACTACACTACTATAACAGGTCAGTTATCTGGTGATAGTATAGTGTTTTGACATCTACACTACTATAACAGGTCAGTTATCTGGTGATAGTATAGTGTTCTGACATCTACACTACTATAACAGGTCAGTTATCTGGTGATAGTATAGTGTTCTGACATCTACACTACTATAACAGGTCAGTTATCTGGTGATAGTATAGTGTTCTGACATCTACACTACTATAACAGGTCAGTTATCTGGTGATAGTATAGTGTTCTGACATCTACACTACTATAACAGGTCAGTTATCTGGTGATAGTATAGTGTTCTGACATCTACACTACTATAACAGGTCAGTTATCTGGTTATAGTATAGTGTTTTGCAATCTACACTACTATAACAGGTCAGTTATCTGGTGATAGTATAGTGTTTTGACATCTACACTACTATAACAGGTCAGTTATCTGGTGATAGTATAGTGTTCTGACATCTACACTACTATAACAGGTCAGTTATCTGGTGATAGTATAGTGTTCTGACATCTACACTACTATAACAGGTCAGTTATCTGGTGATAGTATAGTGTTCTGACATCTACACTACTATAACAGGTCAGTTATCTGGTGATAGTGTTCTGACATCTACACTACTATAACAGGTCAGTTATCTGGTGATAGTATAGTGTTTTGACATCTACACTACTATAACAGGTCAGTTATCTGGTGATAGTATAGTGTTCTGACATCTACACTACTATAACAGGTCAGTTATCTGGTGATAGTATAGTGTTCTGACATCTACACTACTATAACAGGTCAGTTATCTGGTGATAGTATAGTGTTCTGACATCTACACTACTATAACAGGTCAGTTATCTGGTGATAGTATAGTGTTCTGACATCTACACTACTATAACAGGTCAGTTATCTGGTGATAGTATAGTGTTCTGACATCTACACTACTATAACAGGTCAGTTATCTGGTGATAGTATAGTGTTCTGACATCTACACTACTATAACAGGTCAGTTATCTGGTGATAGTATAGTGTTCTGACATCTACACTACTATAACAGGTCAGTTATCTGGTGATAGTATAGTGTTCTGACATCTACACTACTATAACAGGTCAGTTATCTGGTGATAGTATAGTGTTCTGACATCTACACTACTATAACAGGTCAGTTATCTGGTGATAGTATAGTGTTCTGACATCTACACTACTATAACAGGTCAGTTATCTGGTGATAGTATAGTGTTCTGACATCTACACTACTATAACAGGTCAGTTATCTGGTGATAGTATAGTGTTCTGACATCTACACTACTATAACAGGTCAGTTATCTGGTGATAGTATAGTGTTCTGACATCTACACTACTATAACAGGTCAGTTATCTGGTGATAGTATAGTGTTCTGACATCTACACTACTATAACAGGTCAGTTATCTGGTGATAGTATAGTGTTCTGACATCTACACTACTATAACAGGTCAGTTATCTGGTGATAGTATAGTGTTCTGACATCTACACTACTATAACAGGTCAGTTATCTGGTGATAGTATAGTGTTCTGACACACTACTATAACAGGTCAGTTATCTGGTGATAGTATAGTGTTCTTGACATCTACACTACTATAACAGGTCAGTTATCTGGTGATAGTATAGTGTTCTGACATCTACACTACTATAACAGGTCAGTTATCTGGTGATAGTATAGTGTTCTGACATCTACACTACTATAACAGGTCAGTTATCTGGTGATAGTATAGTGTTCTGACATCTACACTACTATAACAGGTCAGTTATCTGGTGATAGTATAGTGTTCTGACATCTACACTACTATAACAGGTCAGTTATCTGGTGATAGTATAGTGTTTTGACATCTACACTACTATAACAGGTCAGTTATCTGGTGATAGTATAGTGTTCTGACATCTACACTACTATAACAGGTCAGTTATCTGGTGATAGTATAGTGTTCTGACATCTACACTACTATAACAGGTCAGTTATCTGGTGATAGTATAGTGTTCTGACATCTACACTACTATAACAGGTCAGTTATCTGGTGATAGTATAGTGTTTTGACATCTACACTACTATAACAGGTCAGTTAGCTGGTGATAGTATAGTGTTCTGACATCTACACTACTATAACAGGTCAGTTATCTGGTGATAGTATAGTGTTCTGACATCTACACTACTATAACAGGTCAGTTATCTGGTGATAGTATAGTGTTCTGACATCTACACTACTATAACAGGTCAGTTATCTGGTGATAGTATAGTGTTTTGACATCTACACTACTATAACAGGTCAGTTATCTGGTGATAGTATAGTGTTCTGACATCTACACTACTATAACAGGTCAGTTATCTGGTGATAGTATAGTGTTCTGACATCTACACTACTATAACAGGTCAGTTATCTGGTGATAGTATAGTGTTCTGACATCTACACTACTATAACAGGTCAGTTATCTGGTGATAGTATAGTGTTCTGACATCTACACTACTATAACAGGTCAGTTATCTGGTGATAGTATAGTGTTCTGACATCTACACTACTATAACAGGTCAGTTATCTGGTGATAGTATAGTGTTCTGACATCTACACTACTATAACAGGTCAGTTATCTGGTGATAGTATAGTGTTCTGACATCTACACTACTATAACAGGTCAGTTATCTGGTGATAGTATAGTGTTCTGACATCTACACTACTATAACAGGTCAGTTATCTGGTGATAGTATAGTGTTTTGACATCTACACTACTATAACAGGTCAGTTATCTGGTGATAGTATAGTGTTCTGACATCTACACTACTATAACAGGTCAGTTATCTGGTGATAGTATAGTGTTCTGACATCTACACTACTATAACAGGTCAGTTATCTGGTGATAGTATAGTGTTCTGACATCTACACTACTATAACAGGTCAGTTATCTGGTGATAGTATAGTGTTCTGACATCTACACTACTATAACAGGTCAGTTATCTGGTGATAGTATAGTGTTCTGACATCTACACTACTATAACAGGTCAGTTATCTGGTGATAGTATAGTGTTCTGACATCTACACTACTATAACAGGTCAGTTATCTGGTGATAGTATAGTGTTCTGACATCTACACTACTATAACAGGTCAGTTATCTGGTGATAGTATAGTGTTCTGACATCTACACTACTATAACAGGTCAGTTATCTGGTGATAGTATAGTGTTTTGACATCTACACTACTATAACAGGTCAGTTATCTGGTGATAGTATAGTGTTCTGACATCTACACTACTATAACAGGTCAGTTATCTGGTGATAGTATAGTGTTCTGACATCTACACTACTATAACAGGTCAGTTATCTGGTGATAGTATAGTGTTCTGACATCTACACTACTATAACAGGTCAGTTATCTGGTGATAGTGTTCTGACATCTACACTACTATAACAGGTCAGTTATCTGGTGATAGTATAGTGTTCTTGACATCTACACTACTATAACAGGTCAGTTATCTGGTGATAGTATAGTGTTCTGACATCTACACTACTATAACAGGTCAGTTATCTGGTGATAGTATAGTGTTCTGACATCTACACTACTATAACAGGTCAGTTATCTGGTGATAGTATAGTGTTCTGACATCTACACTACTATAACAGGTCAGTTATCTGGTGATAGTATAGTGTTCTGACATCTACACTACTATAACAGGTCAGTTATCTGGTGATAGTATAGTGTTCTTGACATCTACACTACTATAACAGGTCAGTTATCTGGTGATAGTATAGTGTTCTGACATCTACACTACTATAACAGGTCAGTTATCTGGTGATATGATAGTATAGTGTTCTGACATCTACACTACTATAACAGGTCAGTTATCTGGTGATAGTATAGTGTTCTGACATCTACACTACTATAACAGGTCAGTTATCTGGTGATAGTATAGTGTTCTGACATCTACACTACTATAACAGGTCAGTTATCTGGCGATAGTATATTGTTCTGACATCTACACTACTATAACAGGTCAGTTATCTGGTGATAGTATAGTGTTCTGACATCTACACTACTATAACAGGTCAGTTATCTGGTGATAGTATAGTGTTCTGACATCTACACTACTATAACAGGTCAGTTATCTGGTGATAGTATAGTGTTCTGACATCTACACTACTATAACAGGTCAGTTATCTGGTGATAGTATAGTGTTCTGACATCTACACTACTATAACAGGTCAGTTATCTGGTGATAGTATAGTGTTTTGACATCTACACTACTATAACAGGTCAGTTATCTGGTGATAGTATAGTGTTCTGACATCTACACTACTATAACAGGTCAGTTATCTGGTGATAGTATAGTGTTCTGACATCTACACTACTATAACAGGTCAGTTATCTGGTGATAGTATAGTGTTCTGACATCTACACTACTATAACAGGTCAGTTATCTGGTGATAGTATAGTGTTCTGACATCTACACTACTATAACAGGTCAGTTATCTGGTGATAGTATAGTGTTTTGACATCTACACTACTATAACAGGTCAGTTATCTGGTGATAGTATAGTGTTCTGACATCTACACTACTATAACAGGTCAGTTATCTGGTGATAGTATAGTGTTCTGACATCTACACTACTATAACAGGTCAGTTATCTGGTGATAGTATAGTGTTTTGACATCTACACTACTATAACAGGTCAGTTATCTGGTGATAGTATAGTGTTCTGACATCTACACTACTATAACAGGTCAGTTATCTGGTGATAGTATAGTGTTCTGACATCTACACTACTATAACAGGTCAGTTATCTGGTGATAGTATAGTGTTCTGACATCTACACTACTATAACAGGTCAGTTATCTGGTGATAGTATAGTGTTCTGACATCTACACTACTATAACAGGTCAGTTATCTGGTGATAGTATAGTGTTTTGACATCTACACTACTATAACAGGTCAGTTATCTGGTGATAGTATAGTGTTCTGACATCTACACTACTATAACAGGTCAGTTATCTGGTGATAGTATAGTGTCTGACATCTACACTACTATAACAGGTCAGTTATCTGGTGATAGTATAGTGTTCTGACATCTACACTACTATAACAGGTCAGTTATCTGGTGATAGTATAGTGTTCTGACATCTACACTACTATAACAGGTCAGTTATCTGGTGATAGTATAGTGTTCTGACATCTACACTACTATAACAGGTCAGTTATCTGGTGATAGTATAGTGTTCTGACATCTACACTACTATAACAGGTCAGTTATCTGGTGATAGTATAGTGTTTTGACATCTACACTACTATAACAGGTCAGTTATCTGGTGATAGTATAGTGTTCTGACATCTACACTACTATAACAGGTCAGTTATCTGGTGATAGTATAGTGTTCTGACATCTACACTACTATAACAGGTCAGTTATCTGGTGATAGTATAGTGTTTTGACATCTACACTACTATAACAGGTCAGTTATCTGGTGATAGTATAGTGTTTGACATCTACACTACTATAACAGGTCAGTTATCTGGTGATAGTATAGTGTTCTGACATCTACACTACTATAACAGGTCAGTTATCTGGTGATAGTATAGTGTTCTGACATCTACACTACTATAACAGGTCAGTTATCTGGTGATAGTATAGTGTTCTGACATCTACACTACTATAACAGGTCAGTTATCTGGTGATAGTATAGTGTTCTGACATCTACACTACTATAACAGGTCAGTTATCTGGTGATAGTATAGTGTTCTGACATCTACACTACTATAACAGGTCAGTTATCTGGTGATAGTATAGTGTTCTGACATCTACACTACTATAACAGGTCAGTTATCTGGTGATAGTATAGTGTTCTGACATCTACACTACTATAACAGGTCAGTTATCTGGTGATAGTATAGTGTTCTGACATCTACACTACTATAACAGGTCAGTTATCTGGTGATAGTATAGTGTTCTGACATCTACACTACTATAACAGGTCAGTTATCTGGTGATAGTATAGTGTTTTGACATCTACACTACTATAACAGGTCAGTTATCTGGTGATAGTATAGTGTTCTTGACATCTACACTACTATAACAGGTCAGTTATCTGGTGATAGTATAGTGTTCTGACATCTACACTACTATAACAGGTCAGTTATCTGGTGATAGTATAGTGTTCTGACATCTACACTACTATAACAGGTCAGTTATCTGGTGATAGTATAGTGTTCTGACATCTACACTACTATAACAGGTCAGTTATCTGGTGATAGTATAGTGTTCTGACATCTACACTACTATAACAGGTCAGTTATCTGGTGATAGTATAGTGTTCTGACATCTACACTACTATAACAGGTCAGTTATCTGGTGATAGTATAGTGTTCTGACATCTACACTACTATAACAGGTCAGTTATCTGGTGATAGTATAGTGTTCTGACATCTACACTACTATAACAGGTCAGTTATCTGGTGATAGTATAGTGTTCTGACATCTACACTACTATAACAGGTCAGTTATCTGGTGATAGTATAGTGTTCTGACATCTACACTACTATAACAGGTCAGTTATCTGGTGATAGTATAGTGTTCTGACATCTACACTACTATAACAGGTCAGTTATCTGGTGATAGTATAGTGTTCTGACATCTACACTACTATAACAGGTCAGTTATCTGGTGATAGTATAGTGTTCTGACATCTACACTACTATAACAGGTCAGTTATCTGGTGATAGTATAGTGTTTTGACATCTACACTACTATAACAGGTCAGTTATCTGGTGATAGTATAGTGTTCTGACATCTACACTACTATAACAGGTCAGTTATCTGGTGATAGTATAGTGTTCTGACATCTACACTACTATAACAGGTCAGTTATCTGGTGATAGTATAGTGTTCTGACATCTACACTACTATAACAGGTCAGTTATCTGGTGATAGTATAGTGTTCTGACATCTACACTACTATAACAGGTCAGTTATCTGGTGATAGTATAGTGTTCTGACATCTACACTACTATAACAGGTCAGTTATCTGGTGATAGTATAGTGTTCTGACATCTACACTACTATAACAGGTCAGTTATCTGGTGATAGTATAGTGTTCTGACATCTACACTACTATAACAGGTCAGTTATCTGGTGATAGTATAGTGTTCTGACATCTACACTACTATAACAGGTCAGTTATCTGGTGATAGTATAGTGTTCTGACATCTACACTACTATAACAGGTCAGTTATCTGGTGATAGTATAGTGTTCTGACATCTACACTACTATAACAGGTCAGTTATCTGGTGATAGTATAGTGTTTTGACATCTACACTACTATAACAGGTCAGTTATCTGGTGATAGTATAGTGTTCTGACATCTACACTACTATAACAGGTCAGTTATCTGGTGATAGTATAGTGTTCTGACATCTACACTACTATAACAGGTCAGTTATCTGGTGATAGTATAGTGTTCTGACATCTACACTACTATAACAGGTCAGTTATCTGGTGATAGTATAGTGTTCTGACATCTACACTACTATAACAGGTCAGTTATCTGGTGATAGTATAGTGTTTTGACATCTACACTACTATAACAGGTCAGTTATCTGGTGATAGTATAGTGTTCTGACATCTACACTACTATAACAGGTCAGTTATCTGGTGATAGTATAGTGTTCTGACATCTACACTACTATAACAGGTCAGTTATCTGGTGATAGTATAGTGTTCTTGACATCTATACTACTATAACAGGTCAGATACCTGGTGATATTGTTCTGACATCTACACTACAATAACAGGTCAGGTATCTGGTGAAAGTATAGTTTTTGACATCTACACTACTATAACAGGTCAGTTATCTGGTGATAGTAGAGTATTCTGACATCTACACTATTTTAACAGGTCAGTTATCAGGTTATAGTATAGTGTTCTGACATCTACACTACTATAACAGGTCAGTTATCTGGTGATAGTATAGTGTTCTGACATCTACACTACTATAACAGGTCAGTTATCTGGTGATAGTATAGTGTTCTGACATCTACACTACTATAACAGGTCAGTTATCTGGTGATAGTATAGTGTTCTGACATCTACACTACTATAACAGGTCAGTTATCTGGTGATAGTATAGTGTTCTGACATCTACACTACTATAACAGGTCAGTTATCTGGTGATAGTATAGTGTTCTGACATCTACACTACTATAACAGGTCAGTTATCTGGTGATAGTATAGTGTTTTGACATCTACACTACTATAACAGGTCAGTTATCTGGTGATAGTATAGTGTTCTGACATCTACACTACTATAACAGGTCAGTTATCTGGTGATAGTATAGTGTTCTGACATCTACACTACTATAACAGGTCAGTTATCTGGTGATAGTATAGTGTTCTGACATCTACACTACTATAACAGGTCAGTTATCTGGTGATAGTATAGTGTTCTGCTGACATCTACACTACTATAACAGGTCAGTTATCTGGTGATAGTATAGTGTTCTGACATCTACACTACTATAACAGGTCAGTTATCTGGTGATAGTATAGTGTTCTGACATCTACACTACTATAACAGGTCAGTTATCTGGTGATAGTATAGTGTTCTGACATCTACACTACTATAACAGGTCAGTTATCTGGTGATAGTATAGTGTTTTGACATCTACACTACTATAACAGGTCAGTTATCTGGTGATAGTATAGTGTTCTGACATCTACACTACTATAACAGGTCAGTTATCTGGTGATAGTATAGTGTTTTGACATCTACACTACTATAACAGGTCAGTTATCTGGTGATAGTATAGTGTTCTGACATCTACACTACTATAACAGGTCAGTTATCTGGTGATAGTATAGTGTTCTGACATCTACACTACTATAACAGGTCAGTTATCTGGTGATAGTATAGTGTTCTGACATCTACACTACTATAACAGGTCAGTTATCTGGTGATAGTATAGTGTTCTGACATCTACACTACTATAACAGGTCAGTTATCTGGTGATAGTATAGTGTTTTGACATCTACACTACTATAACAGGTCAGTTATCTGGTGATAGTATAGTGTTCTGACATCTACACTACTATAACAGGTCAGTTATCTGGTGATAGTATAGTGTTCTGACATCTACACTACTATAACAGGTCAGTTATCTGGTGAAAGGAATTCTGTTCTGACATCTACACTACTATAACAGGTCAGTTATCTGGTGATAGTATAGTGTTCTGACATCTACACTACTATAACAGGTCAGTTATCTGGTGATAGTATAGTGTTCTGACATCTACACTACTATAACAGGTCAGTTATCTGGTGATAGTATAGTGTTCTGACATCTACACTACTATAACAGGTCAGTTATCTGGTGATAGTATAGTGTTCTGACATCTACACTACTATAACAGGTCAGTTATCTGGTGATAGTATAGTGTTCTGACATCTACACTACTATAACAGGTCAGTTATCTGGTGATAGTATAGTGTTCTGACATCTACACTACTATAACAGGTCAGTTATCTGGTGATAGTATAGTGTTCTGACATCTACACTACTATAACAGGTCAGTTATCTGGTGATAGTATAGTGTTCTGACATCTACACTACTATAACAGGTCAGTTATCTGGTGATAGTATAGTGTTCTGACATCTACACTACTATAACAGGTCAGTTATCTGGTGATAGTATAGTGTTCTGACATCTACACTACTATAACAGGTCAGTTATCTGGTGATAGTATAGTGTTTTGACATCTACACTACTATAACAGGTCAGTTATCTGGTGATAGTATAGTGTTCTGACATCTACACTACTATAACAGGTCAGTTATCTGGTGATAGTATAGTGTTCTGACATCTACACTACTATAACAGGTCAGTTATCTGGTGATAGTATAGTGTTCTGACATCTACACTACTATAACAGGTCAGTTATCTGGTGATAGTATAGTGTTCTGACATCTACACTACTATAACAGGTCAGTTATCTGGTGATAGTATAGTGTTCTGACATCTACACTACTATAACAGGTCAGTTATCTGGTGATAGTATAGTGTTCTGACATCTACACTACTATAACAGGTCAGTTATCTGGTGATAGTATAGTGTTCTGACATCTACACTACTATAACAGGTCAGTTATCTGGTGATAGTATAGTGTTCTGACATCTACACTACTATAACAGGTCAGTTATCTGGTGATAGTATAGTGTTCTGACATCTACACTACTATAACAGGTCAGTTATCTGGTGATAGTATAGTGTTCTGACATCTACACTACTATAACAGGTCAGTTATCTGGTGATAGTATAGTGTTCTGACATCTACACTACTATAACAGGTCAGTTATCTGGTGATAGTATAGTGTTCTGACATCTACACTACTATAACAGGTCAGTTATCTGGTGATAGTATAGTGTTCTGACATCTACACTACTATAACAGGTCAGTTATCTGGTGATAGTATAGTGTTCTGACATCTACACTACTATAACAGGTCAGTTATCATGACATCTACACTACTATAACAGGTCAGTTATCTGGTGATAGTATAGTGTTCTGACATCTACACTACTATAACAGGTCAGTTATCTGGTGATAGTATAGTGTTCTGACATCTACACTACTATAACAGGTCAGTTATCTGATAGTGTTCTGACATCTACACTACTATAACAGGTCAGTTATCTGGTGATAGTATAGTGTTCTGACATCTACACTACTATAACAGGTCAGTTATCTGGTGATAGTATAGTGTTCTGACATCTACACTACTATAACAGGTCAGTTATCTGGTGATAGTATAGTGTTCTGACATCTACACTACTATAACAGGTCAGTTATCTGGTGATAGTATAGTGTTCTGACATCTACACTACTATAACAGGTCAGTTATCTGGTGATAGTATAGTGTTCTGACATCTACACTACTATAACAGGTCAGTTATCTGGTGATAGTATAGTGTTCTGACATCTACACTACTATAACAGGTCAGTTATCTGGTGATAGTATAGTGTTCTGACATCTACACTACTATAACAGGTCAGTTATCTGGTGATAGTATAGTGTTCTGACATCTACACTACTATAACAGGTCAGTTATCTGGTGATAGTATAGTGTTCTGACATCTACACTACTATATAACAGGTCAGTTATCTGGTGATAGTATAGTGTTCTGACATCTACACTACTATAACAGGTCAGTTATCTGGTGATAGTATAGTGTTTTGACATCTACACTACTATAACAGGTCAGTTATCTGGTGATAGTATAGTGTTCTGACATCTACACTACTATAACAGGTCAGTTATCTGGTGATAGTATAGTGTTCTGACATCTACACTACTATAACAGGTCAGTTATCTGGTGATAGTATAGTGTTCTGACATCTACACTACTATAACAGGTCAGTTATCTGGTGATAGTATAGTGTTCTGACATCTACACTACTATAACAGGTCAGTTATCTGGTGATAGTATAGTGTTTTGACATCTACACTACTATAACAGGTCAGTTATCTGGTGATAGTATAGTGTTCTGACATCTACACTACTATAACAGGTCAGTTATCTGGTGATAGTATAGTGTTCTGACATCTACACTACTATAACAGGTCAGTTATCTGGTGATAGTATAGTGTTCTGACATCTACACTACTATAACAGGTCAGTTGGTGATAGTGTTCTGACATCTACACTACTATAACAGGTCAGTTATCTGGTGATAGTATAGTGTTCTGACATCTACACTACTATAACAGGTCAGTTATCTGGTGATAGTATAGTGTTCTGACATCTACACTACTATAACAGGTCAGTTATCTGGTGATAGTATAGTGTTCTGACATCTACACTACTATAACAGGTCAGTTATCTGGTGATAGTATAGTGTTCTGACATCTACACTACTATAACAGGTCAGTTATCTGGTGATAGTATAGTGTTCTGACATCTACACTACTATAACAGGTCAGTTATCTGGTGATAGTATAGTGTTTTGACATCTACACTACTATAACAGGTCAGTTATCTGGTGATAGTATAGTGTTCTGACATCTACACTACTATAACAGGTCAGTTATCTGGTGATAGTATAGTGTTCTGACATCTACACTACTATAACAGGTCAGTTATCTGGTGATAGTATAGTGTTTTGACATCTACACTACTATAACAGGTCAGTTATCTGGTGATAGTATAGTGTTCTGACATCTACACTACTATAACAGGTCAGTTATCTGGTGATAGTATAGTGTTCTGACATCTACACTACTATAACAGGTCAGTTATCTGGTGATAGTATAGTGTTCTGACATCTACACTACTATAACAGGTCAGTTATCTGGTGATAGTATAGTGTTCTGACATCTACACTACTATAACAGGTCAGTTATCTGGTGATAGTATAGTGTTCTGACATCTACACTACTATAACAGGTCAGTTATCTGGTGATAGTATAGTGTTCTGACATCTACACTACTATAACAGGTCAGTTATCTGGTGATAGTATAGTGTTCTGACATCTACACTACTATAACAGGTCAGTTATCTGGTGATAGTATAGTGTTCTGACATCTACACTACTATAACAGGTCAGTTATCTGGTGATAGTATAGTGTTCTGACATCTACACTACTATAACAGGTCAGTTATCTGGTGATAGTATAGTGTTCTGACATCTACACTACTATAACAGGTCAGTTATCTGGTGATAGTATAGTGTTTTGACATCTACACTACTATAACAGGTCAGTTATCTGGTGATAGTATAGTGTTCTGACATCTACACTACTATAACAGGTCAGTTATCTGGTGATAGTATAGTGTTCTGACATCTACACTACTATAACAGGTCAGTTATCTGGTGATAGTATAGTGTTCTGACATCTACACTACTATAACAGGTCAGTTATCTGGTGATAGTATAGTGTTCTGACATCTACACTACTATAACAGGTCAGTTATCTGGTGATAGTATAGTGTTCTGACATCTACACTACTATAACAGGTCAGTTATCTGGTGATAGTATAGTGTTCTGACATCTACACTACTATAACAGGTCAGTTATCTGGTGATAGTATAGTGTTCTGACATCTACACTACTATAACAGGTCAGTTATCTGGTGATAGTATAGTGTTCTGACATCTACACTACTATAACAGGTCAGTTATCTGGTGATAGTATAGTGTTCTGACATCTACACTACTATAACAGGTCAGTTATCTGGTGATAGTATAGTGTTCTGACATCTACACTACTATAACAGGTCAGTTATCTGGTGATAGTATAGTGTTTTGACATCTACACTACTATAACAGGTCAGTTATCTGGTGATAGTATAGTGTTCTGACATCTACACTACTATAACAGGTCAGTTATCTGGTGATAGTATAGTGTTCTGACATCTACACTACTATAACAGGTCAGTTATCTGGTGATAGTATAGTGTTTTGACATCTACACTACTATAACAGGTCAGTTATCTGGTGATAGTATAGTGTTTTGACATCTACACTACTATAACAGGTCAGTTATCTGGTGATAGTATAGTGTTCTGACATCTACACTACTATAACAGGTCAGTTATCTGGTGATAGTATAGTGTTCTGACATCTACACTACTATAACAGGTCAGTTATCTGGTGATAGTATAGTGTTCTGACATCTACACTACTATAACAGGTCAGTTATCTGGTGATAGTATAGTGTTCTGACATCTACACTACTATAACAGGTCAGTTATCTGGTGATAGTATAGTGTTCTGACATCTACACTACTATAACAGCAGGTCAGTTATCTGGTGATAGTATAGTGTTCTGACATCTACACTACTATAACAGGTCAGTTATCTGGTGATAGTATAGTGTTCTGACATCTACACTACTATAACAGGTCAGTTATCTGGTGATAGTATAGTGTTCTGACATCTACACTACTATAACAGGTCAGTTATCTGGTGATAGTATAGTGTTCTGACATCTACACTACTATAACAGGTCAGTTATCTGGTGATAGTATAGTGTTCTGACATCTACACTACTATAACAGGTCAGTTATCTGGTGATAGTATAGTGTTCTGACATCTACACTACTATAACAGGTCAGTTATCTGGTGATAGTATAGTGTTCTGACATCTACACTACTATAACAGGTCAGTTATCTGGTGATAGTATAGTGTTCTGACATCTACACTACTATAACAGGTCAGTTATCTGATACTGACATCTACACTACTATAACAGGTCAGTTATCTGGTGATAGTATAGTGTTCTGACATCTACACTACTATAACAGGTCAGTTATCTGGTGATAGTATAGTGTTCTGACATCTACACTACTATAACAGGTCAGTTATCTGGTGATAGTATAGTGTTCTGACATCTACACTACTATAACAGGTCAGTTATCTGGTGATAGTATAGTGTTCTGACATCTACACTACTATAACAGGTCAGTTATCTGGTGATAGTATAGTGTTCTGACATCTACACTACTATAACAGGTCAGTTATCTGGTGATAGTATAGTGTTCTGACATCTACACTACTATAACAGGTCAGTTATCTGGTGATAGTATAGTGTTCTGACATCTACACTACTATAACAGGTCAGTTATCTGGTGATAGTATAGTGTTCTGACATCTACACTACTATAACAGGTCAGTTATCTGGTGATAGTATAGTGTTCTGACATCTACACTACTATAACAGGTCAGTTATCTGGTGATAGTATAGTGTTCTGACATCTACACTACTATAACAGGTCAGTTATCTGGTGATAGTATAGTGTTTTGACATCTACACTACTATAACAGGTCAGTTATCTGGTGATAGTATAGTGTTCTGACATCTACACTACTATAACAGGTCAGTTATCTGGTGATAGTATAGTGTTCTGACATCTACACTACTATAACAGGTCAGTTATCTGGTGATAGTATAGTGTTCTGACATCTACACTACTATAACAGGTCAGTTATCTGGTGATAGTATAGTGTTCTGACATCTACACTACTATAACAGGTCAGTTATCTGGTGATAGTATAGTGTTCTGACATCTACACTACTATAACAGGTCAGTTATCTGGTGATAGTATAGTGTTCTGACATCTACACTACTATAACAGGTCAGTTATCTGGTGATAGTATAGTGTTCTGACATCTACACTACTATAACAGGTCAGTTATCTGGTGATAGTATAGTGTTCTGACATCTACACTACTATAACAGGTCAGTTATCTGGTGATAGTATAGTGTTCTGACATCTACACTACTATAACAGGTCAGTTATCTGGTGATAGTATAGTGTTTTGACATCTACACTACTATAACAGGTCAGTTATCTGGTGATAGTATAGTGTTCTGACATCTACACTACTATAACAGGTCAGTTATCTGGTGATAGTATAGTGTTCTGACATCTACACTACTATAACAGGTCAGTTATCTGGTGATAGTATAGTGTTCTGACATCTACACTACTATAACAGGTCAGTTATCTGGTGATAGTATAGTGTTCTGACATCTACACTACTATAACAGGTCAGTTATCTGGTGATAGTATAGTGTTCTGACATCTACACTACTATAACAGGTCAGTTATCTGGTGATAGTATAGTGTTCTGACATCTACACTACTATAACAGGTCAGTTATCTGGTGATAGTATAGTGTTCTGACATCTACACTACTATAACAGGTCAGTTATCTGGTGATAGTATAGTGTTCTGACATCTACACTACTATAACAGGTCAGTTATCTGGTGATAGTATAGTGTTCTGACATCTACACTACTATAACAGGTCAGTTATCTGGTGATAGTATAGTGTTCTGACATCTACACTACTATAACAGGTCAGTTATCTGGTGATAGTATAGTGTTCTGACATCTACACTACTATAACAGGTCAGTTATCTGGTGATAGTATAGTGTTCTGACATCTACACTACTATAACAGGTCAGTTATCTGGTGATAGTATAGTGTTCTGACATCTACACTACTATAACAGGTCAGTTATCTGGTGATAGTATAGTGTTCTGACATCTACACTACTATAACAGGTCAGTTATCTGGTGATAGTATAGTGTTTTGACATCTACACTACTATAACAGGTCAGTTATCTGGTGATAGTATAGTGTTCTTGACATCTACACTACTATAACAGGTCAGTTATCTGGTGATAGTATAGTGTTCTGACATCTACACTACTATAACAGGTCAGTTATCTGGTGATAGTATAGTGTTCTGACATCTACACTACTATAACAGGTCAGTTATCTGGTGATAGTATAGTGTTTTGACATCTACACTACTATAACAGGTCAGTTATCTGGTGATAGTATAGTGTTCTGACATCTACACTACTATAACAGGTCAGTTATCTGGTGATAGTATAGTGTTTTGACATCTACACTACTATAACAGGTCAGTTATCTGGTGATAGTATAGTGTTCTGACATCTACACTACTATAACAGGTCAGTTATCTGGTGATAGTATAGTGTTCTGACATCTACACTACTATAACAGGTCAGTTATCTGGTGATAGTATAGTGTTTTGACATCTACACTACTATAACAGGTCAGTTATCTGGTGATAGTATAGTGTTCTGACATCTACACTACTATAACAGGTCAGTTATCTGGTGATAGTATAGTGTTCTGACATCTACACTACTATAACAGGTCAGTTATCTGGTGATAGTATAGTGTTCTGACATCTACACTACTATAACAGGTCAGTTATCTGGTGATAGTATAGTGTTCTGACATCTACACTACTATAACAGGTCAGTTATCTGGTGATAGTATAGTGTTCTGACATCTACACTACTATAACAGGTCAGTTATCTGGTGATAGTATAGTGTTCTGACATCTACACTACTATAACAGGTCAGTTATCTGGTGATAGTATAGTGTTCTGACATCTACACTACTATAACAGGTCAGTTATCTGGTGATAGTATAGTTTGACATCTACACTACTATAACAGGTCAGTTATCTGGTGATAGTATAGTGTTCTGACATCTACACTACACTACTATAACAGGTCAGTTATCTGGTGATAGTATAGTGTTTTGACATCTACACTACTATAACAGGTCAGTTATCTGGTGATAGTGTTCTGACAACTACACTACTATAACAGGTCAGTTATCTGGTGATAGTATAGTGTTTTGACATCTACACTACTATAACAGGTCAGTTATCTGGTGATAGTATAGTGTTCTGACATCTACACTACTATAACAGGTCAGTTATCTGGTGATAGTATAGTGTTCTGACATCTACACTACTATAACAGGTCAGTTATCTGGTGATAGTATAGTGTTCTGACATCTACACTACTATAACAGGTCAGTTATCTGGTGATAGTATAGTGTTCTGACATCTACACTACTATAACAGGTCAGTTATCTGGTGATAGTATAGTGTTTTGACATCTACACTACTATAACAGGTCAGTTATCTGGTGATAGTATAGTGTTCTGACATCTACACTACTATAACAGGTCAGTTATCTGGTGATAGTATAGTGTTCTGACATCTACACTACACTACTATAACAGGTCAGTTATCTGGTGATAGTATAGTGTTCTTGACATCTACACTACTATAACAGGTCAGTTATCTGGTGATAGTATAGTGTTCTGACATCTACACTACTATAACAGGTCAGTTATCTGGTGATAGTATAGTGTTCTGACATCTACACTACTATAACAGGTCAGTTATCTGGTGATAGTATAGTGTTCTGACATCTACACTACTATAACAGGTCAGTTATCTGGTGATAGTATAGTGTTCTGACATCTACACTACTATAACAGGTCAGTTATCTGGTGATAGTATAGTGTTTTGACATCTACACTACTATAACAGGTCAGTTATCTGGTGATAGTATAGTGTTCTGACATCTACACTACTATAACAGGTCAGTTATCTGGTGATAGTATAGTGTTCTGACATCTACACTACTATAACAGGTCAGTTATCTGGTGATAGTATAGTGTTCTGACATCTACACTACTATAACAGGTCAGTTATCTGGTGATAGTATAGTGTTCTGACATCTACACTACTATAACAGGTCAGTTATCTGGTGATAGTATAGTGTTCTGACATCTACACTACTATAACAGGTCAGTTATCTGGTGATAGTATAGTGTTCTGACATCTACACTACTATAACAGGTCAGTTATCTGGTGATAGTATAGTGTTCTGACATCTACACTACTATAACAGGTCAGTTATCTGGTGATAGTATAGTGTTCTGACATCTACACTACTATAACAGGTCAGTTATCTGGTGATAGTATAGTGTTCTGACATCTACACTACTATAACAGGTCAGTTATCTGGTGATAGTATAGTGTTCTGACATCTACACTACTATAACAGGTCAGTTATCTGGTGATAGTATAGTGTTCTGACATCTACACTACTATAACAGGTCAGTTATCTGGTGATAGTATAGTGTTCTGACATCTACACTACTATAACAGGTCAGTTATCTGGTGATAGTATAGTGTTCTGACATCTACACTACTATAACAGGTCAGTTATCTGGTGATAGTATAGTGTTCTGACATCTACACTACTATAACAGGTCAGTTATCTGGTGATAGTATAGTGTTCTGACATCTACACTACTATAACAGGTCAGTTATCTGGTGATAGTATAGTGTTCTGACATCTACACTACTATAACAGGTCAGTTATCTGGTGATAGTATAGTGTTCTGACATCTACACTACTATAACAGGTCAGTTATCTGGTGATAGTATAGTGTTCTGACATCTACACTACTATAACAGGTCAGTTATCTGGTGATAGTATAGTGTTCTGACATCTACACTACTATAACAGGTCAGTTATCTGGTGATAGTATAGTGTTCTGACATCTACACTACTATAACAGGTCAGTTATCTGGTGATAGTATAGTGTTCTGACATCTACACTACTATAACAGGTCAGTTATCTGGTGATAGTATAGTGTTCTGACATCTACACTACTATAACAGGTCAGTTAGCTGGTGATAGTATAGTGTTCTGACATCTACACTACTATCACAGGTCAGTTATCTGGTGATAGTATAGTTTTTTTTACATCTACACTACTATAACAGGTCAGTTATCTGGTGATAGTATAGTGTTCTGACATCTACACTACTATAACAGGTCAGTTATCTGGTGATAGTATAGTGTTCTGACATCTACACTACTATAACAGGTCAGTTATCTGGTGATAGTATAGTGTTCTGACATCTACACTACTATAACAGGTCAGTTATCTGGTGATAGTATAGTGTTCTGACATCTACACTACTATAACAGGTCAGTTATCTGGTGATAGTGTTCTGACATCTACACTACTATAACAGGTCAGTTATCTGGTGATAGTATAGTGTTTTGACATCTACACTACTATAACAGGTCAGTTATCTGGTGATAGTATAGTGTTCTGACATCTACACTACTATAACAGGTCAGTTATCTGGTGATAGTATAGTGTTCTGACATCTACACTACTATAACAGGTCAGTTATCTGGTGATAGTATAGTGTTCTGACATCTACACTACTATAACAGGTCAGTTATCTGGTGATAGTATAGTGTTCTGACATCTACACTACTATAACAGGTCAGTTATCTGGTGATAGTATAGTGTTCTGACATCTACACTACTATAACAGGTCAGTTATCTGGTGATAGTATAGTGTTCTGACATCTACACTACTATAACAGGTCAGTTATCTGGTGATAGTATAGTGTTTTGACATCTACACTACTATAACAGGTCAGTTATCTGGTGATAGTATAGTGTTCTGACATCTACACTACTATAACAGGTCAGTTATCCTGGTGATAGTATAGTGTTCTGACATCTACACTACTATAACAGGTCAGTTATCTGGTGATAGTATAGTGTTCTGACATCTACACTACTATAACAGGTCAGTTATCTGGTGATAGTATAGTGTTCTGACATCTACACTACTATAACAGGTCAGTTATCTGGTGATAGTATAGTGTTCTGACATCTACACTACTATAACAGGTCAGTTATCTGGTGATAGTATAGTGTTCTGACATCTACACTACTATAACAGGTCAGTTATCTGGTGATAGTATAGTGTTCTGACATCTACACTACTATAACAGGTCAGTTATCTGGTGATAGTATAGTGTTTTGACATCTACACTACTATAACAGGTCAGTTATCTGGTGATAGTATAGTGTTCTGACATCTACACTACTATAACAGGTCAGTTATCTGGTGATAGTATAGTGTTCTGACATCTACACTACTATAACAGGTCAGTTATCTGGTGATAGTATAGTGTTCTGACATCTACACTACTATAACAGGTCAGTTATCTGGTGATAGTATAGTGTTCTGACATCTACACTACTATAACAGGTCAGTTATCTGGTGATAGTATAGTGTTCTGACATCTACACTACTATAACAGGTCAGTTATCTGGTGATAGTATAGTGTTCTGACATCTACACTACTATAACAGGTCAGTTATCTGGTGATAGTATAGTGTTCTGACATCTACACTACTATAACAGGTCAGTTATCTGGTGATAGTATAGTGTTCTGACATCTACACTACTATAACAGGTCAGTTATCTGGTGATAGTATAGTGTTCTGACATCTACACTACTATAACAGGTCAGTTATCTGGTGATAGTATAGTGTTCTGACATCTACACTACTATAACAGGTCAGTTATCTGGTGATAGTATAGTGTTTTGACATCTACACTACTATAACAGGTCAGTTATCTGGTGATAGTATAGTGTTCTGAGGTCAGTTATCTGGTGATAGTATAGTGTTCTGACATCTACACTACTATAACAGGTCAGTTATCTGGTGATAGTATAGTGTTCTGACATCTACACTACTATAACAGGTCAGTTATCTGGTGATAGTATAGTGTTCTGACATCTACACTACTATAACAGGTCAGTTATCTGGTGATAGTATAGTGTTCTGACATCTACACTACTATAACAGGTCAGTTATCTGGTGATAGTATAGTGTTCTGACATCTACACTACTATAACAGGTCAGTCTGAGGTCAGTTATCTGGTGATAGTATAGTGTTCTGACATCTACACTACTATAACAGGTCAGTTATCTGGTGATAGTATAGTGTTTTGACATCTACACTACTATAACAGGTCAGTTATCTGGTGATAGTATAGTGTTCTGACATCTACACTACTATAACAGGTCAGTTATCTGGTGATAGTATAGTGTTCTGACATCTACACTACTATAACAGGTCAGTTATCTGGTGATAGTATAGTGTTCTGACATCTACACTACTATAACAGGTCAGTTATCTGGTGATAGTATAGTGTTCTGACATCTACACTACTATAACAGGTCAGTTATCTGGTGATAGTATAGTGTTTTGACATCTACACTACTATAACAGGTCAGTTATCTGGTGATAGTATAGTGTTCTGACATCTACACTACTATAACAGGTCAGTTATCTGGTGATAGTATAGTGTTCTGACATCTACACTACTATAACAGGTCAGTTATCTGGTGATAGTATAGTGTTCTGACATCTACACTACTATAACAGGTCAGTTATCTGGTGATAGTATAGTGTTCTGACATCTACACTACTATAACAGGTCAGTTATCTGGTGATAGTATAGTGTCTGACATCTACACTACTATAACAGGTCAGTTATCTGGTGATAGTATAGTGTTCTGACATCTACACTACTATAACAGGTCAGTTATCTGGTGATAGTATAGTGTTCTGACATCTACACTACTATAACAGGTCAGTTATCTGGTGATAGTATAGTGTTCTGACATCTACACTACTATAACAGGTCAGTTATCTGGTGATAGTATAGTGTTCTGACATCTACACTACTATAACAGGTCAGTTATCTGGTGATAGTATAGTGTTCTGACATCTACACTACTATAACAGGTCAGTTATCTGGTGATAGTATAGTGTTCTGACATCTACACTACTATAACAGGTCAGTTATCTGGTGATAGTATAGTGTCTGACATCTACACTACTATAACAGGTCAGTTAGCTGGTGATAGTATAGTGTTCTGACATCTACACTACTATAACAGGTCAGTTATCTGGTGATAGTATAGTGTTCTGACATCTACACTACTATAACAGGTCAGTTATCTGGTGATAGTATAGTGTTCTGACATCTACACTACTATAACAGGTCAGTTATCTGGTGATAGTATAGTGTTCTGACATCTACACTACTATAACAGGTCAGTTATCTGGTGATAGTATAGTGTTCTGACATCTACACTACTATAACAGGTCAGTTATCTGGTGATAGTATAGTGTTCTGACATCTACACTACTATAACAGGTCAGTTATCTGGTGATAGTATAGTGTTCTGACATCTACACTACTATAACAGGTCAGTTATCTGGTGATAGTATAGTGTTCTGACATCTACACTACTATAACAGGTCAGTTATCTGGTGATAGTATAGTGTTCTGACATCTACACTACTATAACAGGTCAGTTATCTGGTGATAGTATAGTGTTCTGACATCTACACTACTATAACAGGTCAGTTATCTGGTGATAGTATAGTGTTCTGACATCTACACTACTATAACAGGTCAGTTATCTGGTGATAGTATAGTGTTTTGACATCTACACTACTATAACAGGTCAGTTATCTGGTGATAGTATAGTGTTCTGACATCTACACTACTATAACAGGTCAGTTATCTGGTGATAGTATAGTGTTCTGACATCTACACTACTATAACAGGTCAGTTATCTGGTGATAGTATAGTGTTCTGACATCTACACTACTATAACAGGTCAGTTATCTGGTGATAGTATAGTGTTCTGACATCTACACTACTATAACAGGTCAGTTATCTGGTGATAGTATAGTGTTCTGACATCTACACTACTATAACAGGTCAGTTATCTGGTGATAGTATAGTGTTTTGACATCTACACTACTATAACAGGTCAGTTATCTGGTGATAGTATAGTGTTCTGACATCTACACTACTATAACAGGTCAGTTATCTGGTGATAGTATAGTGTTCTGACATCTACACTACTATAACAGGTCAGTTATCTGGTGATAGTATAGTGTTTTGACATCTACACTACTATAACAGGTCAGTTATCTGGTGATAGTATAGTGTTCTGACATCTACACTACTATAACAGGTCAGTTATCTGGTAGTGTTCTGACATCTACACTACTATAACAGGTCAGTTATCTGGTGATAGTATAGTGTTCTGACATCTACACTACTATAACAGGTCAGTTATCTGGTGATAGTATAGTGTTCTGACATCTACACTACTATAACAGGTCAGTTATCTGGTGATAGTATAGTGTTTTGACATCTACACTACTATAACAGGTCAGTTATCTGGTGATAGTATAGTGTTCTGACATCTACACTACTATAACAGGTCAGTTATCTGGTGATAGTATAGTGTTCTGACATCTACACTACTATAACAGGTCAGTTATCTGGTGATAGTATAGTGTTCTGACATCTACACTACTATAACAGGTCAGTTATCTGGTGATAGTATAGTGTTCTGACATCTACACTACTATAACAGGTCAGTTATCTGGTGATAGTATAGTGTTCTGACATCTACACTACTATAACAGGTCAGTTATCTGGTGATAGTATAGTGTTTTGACATCTACACTACTATAACAGGTCAGTTATCTGGTGATAGTATAGTGTTCTGACATCTACACTACTATAACAGGTCAGTTATCTGGTGATAGTATAGTGTTCTGACATCTACACTACTATAACAGGTCAGTTATCTGGTGATAGTATAGTGTTCTGACATCTACACTACTATAACAGGTCAGTTATCTGGTGATAGTATAGTGTTTTGACATCTACACTACTATAACAGGTCAGTTATCTGGTGATAGTATAGTGTTCTGACATCTACACTACTATAACAGGTCAGTTATCTGGTGATAGTATAGTGTTCTGACATCTACACTACTATAACAGGTCAGTTATCTGGTGATAGTATAGTGTTCTGACATCTACACTACTATAACAGGTCAGTTATCTGGTGATAGTATAGTGTTCTGACATCTACACTACTATAACAGGTCAGTTATCTGGTTATAGAATAGTGTTTTGACATCTACACAACTATACCAGGTCAGTTATCTGGTTATAGTATAGTGTTTTGACAACTACACTACTATAACAGGTCAGTTATCTGGTGATAGTATAGTGTTTTGACATCTACACTACTATAACAGGTCAGTTATCTGGTGATAGTATAGTGTTCTGACATCTACACTACTATAACAGGTCAGTTATCTGGTGATAGTATAGTGTTCTGACATCTACACTACTATAACAGGTCAGTTATCTGGTGATAGTATAGTGTTCTGACATCTACACTACTATAACAGGTCAGTTATCTGGTGATAGTATAGTGTTCTGACATCTACACTACTATAACAGGTCAGTTATCTGGTGATAGTATAGTGTTCTGACATCTACACTACTATAACAGGTCAGTTATCTGGTGATAGTATAGTGTTTTGACATCTACACTACTATAACAGGTCAGTTATCTGGTGATAGTATAGTGTTCTGACATCTACACTACTATAACAGGTCAGTTATCTGGTGATAGTATAGTGTTCTGACATCTACACTACTATAACAGGTCAGTTATCTGGTGATAGTATAGTGTTCTGACATCTACACTACTATAACAGGTCAGTTATCTGGTGATAGTATAGTGTTCTGACATCTACACTACTATAACAGGTCAGTTATCTGGTTATAGAATAGTGTTCTGACATCTACACTACTATAACAGGTCAGTTATCTGGTGATAGTATAGTGTTCTGACATCTACACTACTATAACAGGTCAGTTATCTGGTGATAGTATAGTGTTTTGACATCTACACTACTATAACAGGTCAGTTATCTGGTGATAGTATAGTGTTCTGACATCTACACTACTATAACAGGTCAGTTATCTGGTGATAGTATAGTGTTCTGACATCTACACTACTATAACAGGTCAGTTATCTGGTGATAGTATAGTGTTTTGACATCTACACTACTATAACAGGTCAGTTATCTGGTGATAGTATAGTGTTCTGACATCTACACTACTATAACAGGTCAGTTATCTGGTGATAGTATAGTGTTCTGACATCTACACTACTATAACAGGTCAGTTATCTGGTGATAGTATAGTGTTCTGACATCTACACTACTATAACAGGTCAGTTATCTGGTGATAGTATAGTGTTTTGACATCTACACTACTATAACAGGTCAGTTATCTGGTGATAGTATAGTGTTCTGACATCTACACTACTATAACAGGTCAGTTATCTGGTGATAGTATAGTGTTCTGACATCTACACTACTATAACAGGTCAGTTATCTGGTGATAGTATAGTGTTCTGACATCTACACTACTATAACAGGTCAGTTATCTGGTGATAGTATAGTGTTCTGACATCTACACTACTATAACAGGTCAGTTATCTGGTGATAGTATAGTGTTCTGACATCTACACTACTATAACAGGTCAGTTATCTGGTGATAGTATAGTGTTCTGACATCTACACTACTATAACAGGTCAGTTATCTGGTGATAGTATAGTGTTCTGACATCTACACTACTATAACAGGTCAGTTATCTGGTGATAGTATAGTGTTCTGACATCTACACTACTATAACAGGTCAGATATCTGGTGATAGTGTTCTGACATCTACACTACTATAACAGGTCAGTTATCTGGTGATAGTATAGTGTTCTGACATCTACACTACTATAACAGGTCAGTTATCTGGTGATAGTATAGTGTTTTGACATCTACACTACTATAACAGGTCAGTTATCTGGTGATAGTATAGTGTTCTGACATCTACACTACTATAACAGGTCAGTTATCTGGTGATAGTATAGTGTTCTGACATCTACACTACTATAACAGGTCAGTTATCTGGTGATAGTATAGTGTTCTGACATCTACACTACTATAACAGGTCAGTTATCTGGTTATAGAATAGTGTTCTGACATCTACACTACTATACCAGGTCAGTTATCTGGTGATAGTATAGTGTCCTGACATATACACTACTATAACAGGTCAGATATCTGGTGATAGTATAGTGTTCTGACATCTACACTACTATAACAGGTCAGTTATCTGGTGATAGTATAGTGTTCTGACATCTACACTACTATAACAGGTCAGTTATCTGGTGATAGTATAGTGTTCTGACATCTACACTACTATAACAGGTCAGTTATCTGGTGATAGTATAGTGTTCTGACATCTACACTACTATAACAGGTCAGTTATCTGGTGATAGTATAGTGTTCTGACATCTACACTACTATAACAGATCAGTTATCTGGTGATAGTATAGTGTTCTGACATCTACACTACTATAACAGGTCAGTTATCTGGTGATAGTATAGTGTTTTGACATCTACACTACTATAACAGGTCAGTTATCTGGTGATAGTATAGTGTTCTGACATCTACACTACTATAACAGGTCAGTTATCTGGTGATAGTATAGTGTTCTGACATCTACACTACTATAACAGGTCAGTTATCTGGTGATAGTATAGTGTTCTGACATCTACACTACTATAACAGGTCAGTTATCTGGTGATAGTATAGTGTTCTGACATCTACACTACTATAACAGGTCAGTTATCTGGTGATAGTATAGTGTTCTGACATCTACACTACTATAACAGGTCAGTTATCTGGTGATAGTATAGTGTTTTGACATCTACACTACTATAACAGGTCAGTTATCTGGTGATAGTATAGTGTTGACATCTACACTACTATAACAGGTCAGTTATCTGGTGATAGTATAGTGTTCTGACATCTACACTACTATAACAGGTCAGTTATCTGGTGATAGTATAGTGTTCTGACATCTACACTACTATAACAGGTCAGTTATCTGGTGATAGTATAGTGTTTCTGACATCTACACTACTATAACAGGTCAGTTATCTGGTGATAGTATAGTGTTTGACATCTACACTACTATAACAGGTCAGTTATCTGGTGATAGTATAGTGTTCTGACATCTACACTACTATAACAGGTCAGTTATCTGGTGATAGTATAGTGTTCTGACATCTACACTACTATAACAGGTCAGTTATCTGGTGATAGTATAGTGTTCTGACATCTACACTACTATAACAGGTCAGTTATCTGGTGATAGTATAGTGTTCTGACATCTACACTACTATAACAGGTCAGTTATCTGGTGATAGTATAGTGTTCTGACATCTACACTACTATAACAGGTCAGTTATCTGGTGATAGTATAGTGTTTTGACATCTACACTACTATAACAGGTCAGTTATCTGGTGATAGTATAGTGTTCTGACATCTACACTACTATAACAGGTCAGTTATCTGGTGATAGTATAGTGTTCTGACATCTACACTACTATAACAGGTCAGTTATCTGGTGATAGTATAGTGTTCTGACATCTACACTACTATAACAGGTCAGTTATCTGGTGATAGTATAGTGTTCTGACATCTACACTACTATAACAGGTCAGTTATCTGGTGATAGTATAGTGTTCTGACATCTACACTACTATAACAGGTCAGTTATCTGGTGATAGTATAGTGTTCTGACATCTACACTACTATAACAGGTCAGTTATCTGGTGATAGTATAGTGTTCTGACATCTACACTACTATAACAGGTCAGTTATCTGGTGATAGTATAGTGTTCTGACATCTACACTACTATAACAGGTCAGTTATCTGGTGATAGTATAGTGTTCTGACATCTACACTACTATAACAGGTCAGTTATCTGGTGATAGTATAGTGTTCTGACATCTACACTACTATAACAGGTCAGTTATCTGGTGATAGTATAGTGTTCTGACATCTACACTACTATAACAGGTCAGTTATCTGGTGATAGTATAGTGTTTTGACATCTACACTACTATAACAGGTCAGTTATCTGGTGATAGTATAGTGTTCTGACATCTACACTACTATAACAGGTCAGTTATCTGGTGATAGTATAGTGTTCTGACATCTACACTACTATAACAGGTCAGTTATCTGGTGATAGTATAGTGTTCTGACATCTACACTACTATAACAGGTCAGTTATCTGGTGATAGTATAGTGTTTTGACATCTACACTACTATAACAGGTCAGTTAGCTGGTGATAGTATAGTGTTCTGACATCTACACTACTATAACAGGTCAGTTATCTGGTGATAGTATAGTGTTCTGACATCTACACTACTATAACAGGTCAGTTATCTGGTGATAGTATAGTGTTCTGACATCTACACTACTATAACAGGTCAGTTATCTGGTGATAGTATAGTGTTCTGACATCTACACTACTATAACAGGTCAGTTATCTGGTGATAGTATAGTGTTCTGACATCTACACTACTATAACAGGTCAGTTATCTGGTGATAGTATAGTGTTCTGACATCTACACTACTATAACAGGTCAGTTATCTGGTGATAGTATAGTGTTCTGACATCTACACTACTATAACAGGTCAGTTATCTGGTGATAGTATAGTGTTTTGACATCTACACTACTATAACAGGTCAGTTATCTGGTGATAGTATAGTGTTCTGACATCTACACTACTATAACAGGTCAGTTATCTGGTGATAGTATAGTGTTCTGACATCTACACTACTATAACAGGTCAGTTATCTGGTGATAGTATAGTGTTCTGACATCTACACTACTATAACAGGTCAGTTATCTGGTGATAGTATAGTGTTCTGACATCTACACTACTATAACAGGTCAGTTATCTGGTGATAGTATAGTGTTCTGACATCTACACTACTATAACAGGTCAGTTATCTGGTGATAGTATAGTGTTCTTGACATCTACACTACTATAACAGGTCAGTTATCTGGTGATAGTATAGTGTTCTGACATCTACACTACTATAACAGGTCAGTTATCTGGTGATAGTATAGTGTTCTGACATCTACACTACTATAACAGGTCAGTTATCTGGTGATAGTATAGTGTTCTGACATCTACACTACTATAACAGGTCAGTTATCTGGTGATAGTATAGTGTTCTGACATCTACACTACTATAACAGGTCAGTTATCTGGTGATAGTATAGTGTTTTGACATCTACACTACTATAACAGGTCAGTTATCTGGTGATAGTATAGTGTTCTGACATCTACACTACTATAACAGGTCAGTTATCTGGTGATAGTATAGTGTTCTGACATCTACACTACTATAACAGGTCAGTTATCTGGTGATAGTATAGTGTTCTGACATCTACACTACTATAACAGGTCAGTTATCTGGTGATAGTATAGTGTTCTGACATCTACACTACTATAACAGGTCAGTTATCTGGTGATAGTATAGTGTTTTGACATCTACACTACTATAACAGGTCAGTTATCTGGTGATAGTATAGTGTTCTGACATCTACACTACTATAACAGGTCAGTTATCTGGTGATAGTATAGTGTTCTGACATCTACACTACTATAACAGGTCAGTTATCTGGTGATAGTATAGTGTTCTGACATCTACACTACTATAACAGGTCAGTTATCTGGTGATAGTATAGTGTTCTGACATCTACACTACTATAACAGGTCAGTTATCTGGTGATAGTATAGTGTTTTGACATCTACACTACTATAACAGGTCAGTTATCTGGTGATAGTATAGTGTTCTGACATCTACACTACTATAACAGGTCAGTTATCTGGTGATAGTATAGTGTTCTGACATCTACACTACTATAACAGGTCAGTTATCTGGTGATAGTATAGTGTTCTGACATCTACACTACTATAACAGGTCAGTTATCTGGTGATAGTATAGTGTTCTGACATCTACACTACTATAACAGGTCAGTTATCTGGTGATAGTATAGTGTTCTGACATCTACACTACTATAACAGGTCAGTTATCTGGTGATAGTATAGTGTTCTGACATCTACACTACTATAACAGGTCAGTTATCTGGTGATAGTATAGTGTTCTGACATCTACACTACTATAACAGGTCAGTTATCTGGTGATAGTATAGTGTTTTGACATCTACACTACTATAACAGGTCAGTTATCTGGTGATAGTATAGTGTTCTGACATCTACACTACTATAACAGGTCAGTTATCTGGTGATAGTATAGTGTTCTTGACATCTACACTACTATAACAGGTCAGTTATCTGGTGATAGTATAGTGTTCTGACATCTACACTACTATAACAGGTCAGTTATCTGGTGATAGTATAGTGTTCTGACATCTACACTACTATAACAGGTCAGTTATCTGGTGATAGTATAGTGTTTTGACATCTACACTACTATAACAGGTCAGTTATCTGGTGATAGTATAGTGTTCTGACATCTACACTACTATAACAGGTCAGTTATCTGGTGATAGTATAGTGTTCTGACATCTACACTACTATAACAGGTCAGTTATCTGGTGATAGTATAGTGTTCTGACATCTACACTACTATAACAGGTCAGTTATCTGGTGATAGTATAGTGTTCTGACATCTACACTACTATAACAGGTCAGTTATCTGGTGATAGTATAGTGTTCTGACATCTACACTACTATAACAGGTCAGTTATCTGGTGATAGTATAGTGTTCTGACATCTACACTACTATAACAGGTCAGTTATCTGGTGATAGTATAGTGTTTTGACATCTACACTACTATAACAGGTCAGTTATCTGGTGATAGTATAGTGTTCTGACATCTACACTACTATAACAGGTCAGTTATCTGGTGATAGTATAGTGTTCTGACATCTACACTACTATAACAGGTCAGTTATCTGGTGATAGTATAGTGTTCTGACATCTACACTACTATAACAGGTCAGTTATCTGGTGATAGTATAGTGTTCTGACATCTACACTACTATAACAGGTCAGTTATCTGGTGATAGTATAGTGTTCTGACATCTACACTACTATCACAGGTCAGTTATCTGGTTATAGAAAAGTTTTTTTCACATCTACACTACTATAACAGGTCAGTTATCTGGTGATAGTATAGTGTTTTGACATCTACACTACTATAACAGGTCAGTTATCTGGTGATAGTATAGTGTTCTGACATCTACACTACTATAACAGGTCAGTTATCTGGTGATAGTATAGTGTTCTGACATCTACACTACTATAACAGGTCAGTTATCTGGTGATAGTATAGTGTTCTGACATCTACACTACTATAACAGGTCAGTTATCTGGTGATAGTATAGTGTTTTGACATCTACACTACTATAACAGGTCAGTTATCTGGTGATAGTATAGTGTTCTGACATCTACACTACTATAACAGGTCAGTTATCTGGTGATAGTATAGTGTTCTGACATCTACACTACTATAACAGGTCAGTTATCTGGTGATAGTATAGTGTTTTGACATCTACACTACTATAACAGGTCAGTTATCTGGTGATAGTATAGTGTTCTGACATCTACACTACTATAACAGGTCAGTTATCTGGTGATAGTATAGTGTTCTGACATCTACACTACTATAACAGGTCAGTTATCTGGTGATAGTATAGTGTTCTGACATCTACACTACTATAACAGGTCAGTTATCTGGTGATAGTATAGTGTTCTGACATCTACACTACTATAACAGGTCAGTTATCTGGTGATAGTATAGTGTTCTGACATCTACACTACTATAACAGGTCAGTTATCTGGTGATAGTATAGTGTTTTGACATCTACACTACTATAACAGGTCAGTTATCTGGTGATAGTATAGTGTTCTGACATCTACACTACTATAACAGGTCAGTTATCTGGTGATAGTATAGTGTTCTGACATCTACACTACTATAACAGGTCAGTTATCTGGTGATAGTATAGTGTTCTGACATCTACACTACTATAACAGGTCAGTTATCTGGTGATAGTATAGTGTTCTGACATCTACACTACTATAACAGGTCAGTTATCTGGTGATAGTATAGTGTTCTGACATCTACACTACTATAACAGGTCAGTTATCTGGTGATAGTATAGTGTTCTGACATCTACACTACTATAACAGGTCAGTTATCTGGTGATAGTATAGTGTTCTGACATCTACACTACTATAACAGGTCAGTTATCTGGTGATAGTATAGTGTTCTGACATCTACACTACTATAACAGGTCAGTTATCTGGTGATAGTATAGTGTTCTGACATCTACACTACTATAACAGGTCAGTTATCTGGTGATAGTATAGTGTTCTGACATCTACACTACTATAACAGGTCAGTTATCTGGTGATAGTATAGTGTTTTGACATCTACACTACTATAACAGGTCAGTTATCTGGTGATAGTATAGTGTTCTGACATCTACACTACTATAACAGGTCAGTTATCTGGTGATAGTATAGTGTTCTGACATCTACACTACTATAACAGGTCAGTTATCTGGTGATAGTATAGTGTTCTGACATCTACACTACTATAACAGGTCAGTTATCTGGTGATAGTATAGTGTTTTGACATCTACACTACTATAACAGGTCAGTTATCTGGTGATAGTATAGTGTTCTGACATCTACACTACTATAACAGGTCAGTTATCTGGTGATAGTATAGTGTTCTGACATCTACACTACTATAACAGGTCAGTTATCTGGTGATAGTATAGTGTTCTGACATCTACACTACTATAACAGGTCAGTTATCTGGTGATAGTATAGTGTTCTGACATCTACACTACTATAACAGGTCAGTTATCTGGTGATAGTATAGTGTTCTGACATCTACACTACTATAACAGGTCAGTTATCTGGTGATAGTATAGTGTTCTGACATCTACACTACTATAACAGGTCAGTTATCTGGTGATAGTATAGTGTTCTGACATCTACACTACTATAACAGGTCAGTTATCTGGTGATAGTATAGTGTTTTGACATCTACACTACTATAACAGGTCAGTTATCTGGTGATAGTATAGTGTTCTGACATCTACACTACTATAACAGGTCAGTTATCTGGTGATAGTATAGTGTTCTGACATCTACACTACTATAACAGGTCAGTTATCTGGTGATAGTATAGTGTTCTTGACATCTACACTACTATAACAGGTCAGTTATCTGGTGATAGTATAGTGTTCTGACATCTACACTACTATAACAGGTCAGTTATCTGGTGATAGTATAGTGTTCTGACATCTACACTACTATAACAGGTCAGTTATCTGGTGATAGTATAGTGTTCTGACATCTACACTACTATAACAGGTCAGTTATCTGGTGATAGTATAGTGTTCTGACATCTACACTACTATAACAGGTCAGTTATCTGGTGATAGTATAGTGTTCTGACATCTACACTACTATAACAGGTCAGTTATCTGGTGATAGTATAGTGTTCTGACATCTACACTACTATAACAGGTCAGTTATCTGGTGATAGTATAGTGTTCTGACATCTACACTACTATAACAGGTCAGTTATCTGGTGATAGTATAGTGTTCTGACATCTACACTACTATAACAGGTCAGTTATCTGGTGATAGTATAGTGTTCTGACATCTACACTACTATAACAGGTCAGTTATCTGGTGATAGTATAGTGTTTTGACATCTACACTACTATAACAGGTCAGTTATCTGGTGATAGTATAGTGTTCTGACATCTACACTACTATAACAGGTCAGTTATCTGGTGATAGTATAGTGTTCTGACATCTACACTACTATAACAGGTCAGTTATCTGGTGATAGTATAGTGTTCTGACATCTACACTACTATAACAGGTCAGTTATCTGGTGATAGTATAGTGTTCTGACATCTACACTACTATAACAGGTCAGTTATCTGGTGATAGTATAGTGTTCTGACATCTACACTACTATAACAGGTCAGTTATCTGGTGATAGTATAGTGTTCTGACATCTACACTACTATAACAGGTCAGTTATCTGGTGATAGTATAGTGTTCTGACATCTACACTACTATAACAGGTCAGTTATCTGGTGATAGTATAGTGTTCTGACATCTACACTACTATAACAGGTCAGTTATCTGGTGATAGTATAGTGTTCTGACATCTACACTACTATAACAGGTCAGTTATCTGGTGATAGTATAGTGTTTTGACATCTACACTACTATAACAGGTCAGTTATCTGGTGATAGTATAGTGTTCTGACATCTACACTACTATAACAGGTCAGTTATCTGGTGATAGTATAGTGTTCTGACATCTACACTACTATAACAGGTCAGTTATCTGGTGATAGTATAGTGTTCTGACATCTACACTACTATAACAGGTCAGTTATCTGGTGATAGTATAGTGTTCTGACATCTACACTACTATAACAGGTCAGTTATCTGGTGATAGTATAGTGTTCTGACATCTACACTACTATAACAGGTCAGTTATCTGGTGATAGTATAGTGTTCTGACATCTACACTACTATAACAGGTCAGTTATCTGGTGATAGTATAGTGTTTTGACATCTACACTACTATAACAGGTCAGTTATCTGGTGATAGTATAGTGTTCTGACATCTACACTACTATAACAGGTCAGTTATCTGGTGATAGTATAGTGTTCTGACATCTACACTACTATAACAGGTCAGTTATCTGGTGATAGTATAGTGTTCTGACATCTACACTACTATAACAGGTCAGTTATCTGGTGATAGTATAGTGTTCTGACATCTACACTACTATAACAGGTCAGTTATCTGGTGATAGTATAGTGTTCTGACATCTACACTACTATAACAGGTCAGTTATCTGGTGATAGTATAGTGTTCTGACATCTACACTACTATAACAGGTCAGTTATCTGGTGATAGTATAGTGTTCTGACATCTACACTACTATAACAGGTCAGTTATCTGGTGATAGTATAGTGTTCTGACATCTACACTACTATAACAGGTCAGTTATCTGGTGATAGTATAGTGTTCTGACATCTACACTACTATAACAGGTCAGTTATCTGGTGATAGTATAGTGTTCTGACATCTACACTACTATAACAGGTCAGTTATCTGGTGATAGTATAGTGTTCTGACATCTACACTACTATAACAGGTCAGTTATCTGGTGATAGTATAGTGTTCTGACATCTACACTACTATAACAGGTCAGTTATCTGGTGATAGTATAGTGTTCTGACATCTACACTACTATAACAGGTCAGTTATCTGGTGATAGTATAGTGTTCTGACATCTACACTACTATAACAGGTCAGTTATCTGGTGATAGTATAGTGTTCTGACATCTACACTACTATAACAGGTCAGTTATCTGGTGATAGTATAGTGTTCTGACATCTACACTACTATAACAGGTCAGTTATCTGGTGATAGTATAGTGTTCTGACATCTACACTACTATAACAGGTCAGTTATCTGGTGATAGTATAGTGTTCTGACATCTACACTACTATAACAGGTCAGTTATCTGGTGATAGTATAGTGTTCTGACATCTACACTACTATAACAGGTCAGTTATCTGGTGATAGTATAGTGTTCTGACATCTACACTACTATAACAGGTCAGTTATCTGGTGATAGTATAGTGTTCTTGACATCTACACTACTATAACAGGTCAGTTATCTGGTGATAGTATAGTGTTCTGACATCTACACTACTATAACAGGTCAGTTATCTGGTGATAGTATAGTGTTCTGACATCTACACTACTATAACAGGTCAGTTATCTGGTGATAGTATAGTGTTCTGACATCTACACTACTATAACAGGTCAGTTATCTGGTGATAGTATAGTGTTTTGACATCTACACTACTATAACAGGTCAGTTATCTGGTGATAGTATAGTGTTCTGACATCTACACTACTATAACAGGTCAGTTATCTGGTGATAGTATAGTGTTCTGACATCTACACTACTATAACAGGTCAGTTATCTGGTGATAGTATAGTGTTCTGACATCTACACTACTATAACAGGTCAGTTATCTGGTGATAGTATAGTGTTCTGACATCTACACTACTATAACAGGTCAGTTATCTGGTGATAGTATAGTGTTTTGACATCTACACTACTATAACAGGTCAGTTATCTGGTGATAGTATAGTGTTCTGACATCTACACTACTATAACAGGTCAGTTATCTGGTGATAGTATAGTGTTCTGACATCTACACTACTATAACAGGTCAGTTATCTGGTGATAGTATAGTGTTCTGACATCTACACTACTATAACAGGTCAGTTATCTGGTGATAGTATAGTGTTTTGACATCTACACTACTATAACAGGTCAGTTATCTGGTGATAGTATAGTGTTCTGACATCTACACTACTATAACAGGTCAGTTATCTGGTGATAGTATAGTGTTCTGACATCTACACTACTATAACAGGTCAGTTATCTGGTGATAGTATAGTGTTCTGACATCTACACTACTATAACAGGTCAGTTATCTGGTGATAGTATAGTGTTCTGACATCTACACTACTATAACAGGTCAGTTATCTGGTGATAGTATAGTGTTCTGACATCTACACTACTATAACAGGTCAGTTATCTGGTGATAGTATAGTGTTCTGACATCTACACTACTATAACAGGTCAGTTATCTGGTGATAGTATAGTGTTCTGACATCTACACTACTATAACAGGTCAGTTATCTGGTGATAGTATAGTGTTCTGACATCTACACTACTATAACAGGTCAGTTATCTGGTGATAGTATAGTGTTCTGACATCTACACTACTATAACAGGTCAGTTATCTGGTGATAGTATAGTGTTCTGACATCTACACTACTATAACAGGTCAGTTATCTGGTGATAGTATAGTGTTCTGACATCTACACTACTATAACAGGTCAGTTATCTGGTGATAGTATAGTGTTCTGACATCTACACTACTATAACAGGTCAGTTATCTGGTGATAGTATAGTGTTCTGACATCTACACTACTATAACAGGTCAGTTATCTGGTGATAGTATAGTGTTCTGACATCTACACTACTATAACAGGTCAGTTATCTGGTGATAGTATAGTGTTCTGACATCTACACTACTATAACAGGTCAGTTATCTGGTGATAGTATAGTGTTCTGACATCTACACTACTATAACAGGTCAGTTATCTGGTGATAGTATAGTGTTCTGACATCTACACTACTATAACAGGTCAGTTATCTGGTGATAGTATAGTGTTCTGACATCTACACTACTATAACAGGTCAGTTATCTGGTGATAGTATAGTGTTCTGACATCTACACTACTATAACAGGTCAGTTATCTGGTGATAGTATAGTGTTCTGACATCTACACTACTATAACAGGTCAGTTATCTGGTGATAGTATAGTGTTCTGACATCTACACTACTATAACAGGTCAGTTATCTGGTGATAGTATAGTGTTTTGACATCTACACTACTATAACAGGTCAGTTATCTGGTGATAGTATAGTGTTCTGACATCTACACTACTATAACAGGTCAGTTATCTGGTGATAGTATAGTGTTCTGACATCTACACTACTATAACAGGTCAGTTATCTGGTGATAGTATAGTGTTCTGACATCTACACTACTATAACAGGTCAGTTATCTGGTGATAGTATAGTGTTCTGACATCTACACTACTATAACAGGTCAGTTATCTGGTGATAGTATAGTGTTCTGACATCTACACTACTATAACAGGTCAGTTATCTGGTGATAGTATAGTGTTCTGACATCTACACTACTATAACAGGTCAGTTATCTGGTGATAGTATAGTGTTCTGACATCTACACTACTATAACAGGTCAGTTATCTGGTGATAGTATAGTGTTCTGACATCTACACTACTATAACAGGTCAGTTATCTGGTGATAGTATAGTGTTCTGACATCTACACTACTATAACAGGTCAGTTATCTGGTGATAGTATAGTGTTCTGACATCTACACTACTATAACAGGTCAGTTATCTGGTGATAGTATAGTGTTCTGACATCTACACTACTATAACAGGTCAGTTATCTGGTGATAGTATAGTGTTCTGACATCTACACTACTATAACAGGTCAGTTATCTGGTGATAGTATAGTGTTTTGACATCTACACTACTATAACAGGTCAGTTATCTGGTGATAGTATAGTGTTCTGACATCTACACTACTATAACAGGTCAGTTATCTGGTGATAGTATAGTGTTCTGACATCTACACTACTATAACAGGTCAGTTATCTGGTGATAGTATAGTGTTCTGACATCTACACTACTATAACAGGTCAGTTATCTGGTGATAGTATAGTGTTCTGACATCTACACTACTATAACAGGTCAGTTATCTGGTGATAGTATAGTGTTCTGACATCTACACTACTATAACAGGTCAGTTATCTGGTGATAGTATAGTGTTCTGACATCTACACTACTATAACAGGTCAGTTATCTGGTGATAGTATAGTGTTCTGACATCTACACTACTATAACAGGTCAGTTATCTGGTGATAGTATAGTGTTCTGACATCTACACTACTATAACAGGTCAGTTATCTGGTGATAGTATAGTGTTCTTGACATCTACACTACTATAACAGGTCAGTTATCTGGTGATAGTATAGTGTTCTGACATCTACACTACTATAACAGGTCAGTTATCTGGTGATAGTATAGTGTTCTGACATCTACACTACTATAACAGGTCAGTTATCTGGTGATAGTATAGTGTTCTGACATCTACACTACTATAACAGGTCAGTTATCTGGTGATAGTATAGTGTTCTGACATCTACACTACTATAACAGGTCAGTTATCTGGTGATAGTATAGTGTTCTGACATCTACACTACTATAACAGGTCAGTTATCTGGTGATAGTATAGTGTTTTGACATCTACACTACTATAACAGGTCAGTTATCTGGTGATAGTATAGTGTTCTGACATCTACACTACTATAACAGGTCAGTTATCTGGTGATAGTATAGTGTTCTGACATCTACACTACTATAACAGGTCAGTTATCTGGTGATAGTATAGTGTTCTGACATCTACACTACTATAACAGGTCAGTTATCTGGTGATAGTATAGTGTTCTGACATCTACACTACTATAACAGGTCAGTTATCTGGTGATAGTATAGTGTTCTGACATCTACACTACTATAACAGGTCAGTTATCTGGTGATAGTATAGTGTTCTGACATCTACACTACTATAACAGGTCAGTTATCTGGTGATAGTATAGTGTTCTGACATCTACACTACTATAACAGGTCAGTTATCTGGTGATAGTATAGTGTTCTGACATCTACACTACTATAACAGGTCAGTTATCTGGTGATAGTATAGTGTTCTGACATCTACACTACTATAACAGGTCAGTTATCTGGTGATAGTATAGTGTTCTGACATCTACACTACTATAACAGGTCAGTTATCTGGTGATAGTATAGTGTTCTGACATCTACACTACTATAACAGGTCAGTTATCTGGTGATAGTATAGTGTTTTGACATCTACACTACTATAACAGGTCAGTTATCTGGTGATAGTATAGTGTTCTGACATCTACACTACTATAACAGGTCAGTTATCTGGTGATAGTATAGTGTTCTGACATCTACACTACTATAACAGGTCAGTTATCTGGTGATAGTATAGTGTTCTGACATCTACACTACTATAACAGGTCAGTTATCTGGTGATAGTATAGTGTTCTGACATCTACACTACTATAACAGGTCAGTTATCTGGTGATAGTATAGTGTTCTTGACATCTACACTACTATAACAGGTCAGTTATCTGGTGATAGTATAGTGTTCTGACATCTACACTACTATAACAGGTCAGTTATCTGGTGATAGTATAGTGTTCTGACATCTACACTACTATAACAGGTCAGTTATCTGGTGATAGTATAGTGTTCTGACATCTACACTACTATAACAGGTCAGTTATCTGGTGATAGTATAGTGTTCTGACATCTACACTACTATAACAGGTCAGTTATCTGGTGATAGTATAGTGTTCTGACATCTACACTACTATAACAGGTCAGTTATCTGGTGATAGTATAGTGTTCTGACATCTACACTACTATAACAGGTCAGTTATCTGGTGATAGTATAGTGTTTTGACATCTACACTACTATAACAGGTCAGTTATCTGGTGATAGTATAGTGTTCTGACATCTACACTACTATAACAGGTCAGTTATCTGGTGATAGTATAGTGTTTTGACATCTACACTACTATAACAGGTCAGTTATCTGGTGATAGTATAGTGTTCTGACATCTACACTACTATAACAGGTCAGTTATCTGGTGATAGTATAGTGTTCTGACATCTACACTACTATAACAGGTCAGTTATCTGGTGATAGTATAGTGTTCTGACATCTACACTACTATAACAGGTCAGTTATCTGGTGATAGTATAGTGTTCTGACATCTACACTACTATAACAGGTCAGTTATCTGGTGATAGTATAGTGTTTTGACATCTACACTACTATAACAGGTCAGTTATCTGGTGATAGTATAGTGTTCTGACATCTACACTACTATAACAGGTCAGTTATCTGGTGATAGTATAGTGTTCTGACATCTACACTACTATAACAGGTCAGTTATCTGGTGATAGTATAGTGTTTTGACATCTACACTACTATAACAGGTCAGTTATCTGGTGATAGTATAGTGTTCTGACATCTACACTACTATAACAGGTCAGTTATCTGGTGATAGTATAGTGTTTTGACATCTACACTACTATAACAGGTCAGTTATCTGGTGATAGTATAGTGTTCTGACATCTACACTACTATAACAGGTCAGTTATCTGGTGATAGTATAGTGTTCTGACATCTACACTACTATAACAGGTCAGTTATCTGGTGATAGTATAGTGTTCTGACATCTACACTACTATAACAGGTCAGTTATCTGGTGATAGTATAGTGTTCTGACATCTACACTACTATAACAGGTCAGTTATCTGGTGATAGTATAGTGTTCTGACATCTACACTACTATAACAGGTCAGTTATCTGGTGATAGTATAGTGTTCTGACATCTACACTACTATAACAGGTCAGTTATCTGGTGATAGTATAGTGTTCTGACATCTACACTACTATAACAGGTCAGTTATCTGGTGATAGTATAGTGTTCTGACATCTACACTACTATAACAGGTCAGTTATCTGGTGATAGTATAGTGTTCTTGACATCTACACTACTATAACAGGTCAGTTATCTGGTGATAGTATAGTGTTCTGACATCTACACTACTATAACAGGTCAGTTATCTGGTGATAGTATAGTGTTCTGACATCTACACTACTATAACAGGTCAGTTATCTGGTGATAGTATAGTGTTCTGACATCTACACTACTATAACAGGTCAGTTATCTGGTGATAGTATAGTGTTCTGACATCTACACTACTATAACAGGTCAGTTATCTGGTGATAGTATAGTGTTCTGACATCTACACTACTATAACAGGTCAGTTATCTGGTGATAGTATAGTGTTTTGACATCTACACTACTATAACAGGTCAGTTATCTGGTGATAGTATAGTGTTCTGACATCTACACTACTATAACAGGTCAGTTATCTGGTGATAGTATAGTGTTCTGACATCTACACTACTATAACAGGTCAGTTATCTGGTGATAGTATAGTGTTCTGACATCTACACTACTATAACAGGTCAGTTATCTGGTGATAGTATAGTGTTCTGACATCTACACTACTATAACAGGTCAGTTATCTGGTGATAGTATAGTGTTCTGACATCTACACTACTATAACAGGTCAGTTATCTGGTGATAGTATAGTGTTTTGACATCTACACTACTATAACAGGTCAGTTATCTGGTGATAGTATAGTGTTCTGACATCTACACTACTATAACAGGTCAGTTATCTGGTGATAGTATAGTGTTCTGACATCTACACTACTATAACAGGTCAGTTATCTGGTGATAGTATAGTGTTCTGACATCTACACTACTATAACAGGTCAGTTATCTGGTGATAGTATAGTGTTCTGACATCTACACTACTATAACAGGTCAGTTATCTGGTGATAGTATAGTGTTCTGACATCTACACTACTATAACAGGTCAGTTATCTGGTGATAGTATAGTGTTCTGACATCTACACTACTATAACAGGTCAGTTATCTGGTGATAGTATAGTGTTCTGACATCTACACTACTATAACAGGTCAGTTATCTGGTGATAGTATAGTGTTCTGACATCTACACTACTATAACAGGTCAGTTATCTGGTGATAGTATAGTGTTCTGACATCTACACTACTATAACAGGTCAGTTATCTGGTGATAGTATAGTGTTCTGACATCTACACTACTATAACAGGTCAGTTATCTGGTGATAGAAAAGTTTTTTTCACATCTACACTACTATAACAGGTCAGTTATCTGGTGATAGTATAGTGTTTTGACATCTACACTACTATAACAGGTCAGTTATCTGGTGATAGTATAGTGTTCTGACATCTACACTACTATAACAGGTCAGTTATCTGGTGATAGTATAGTGTTCTGACATCTACACTACTATAACAGGTCAGTTATCTGGTGATAGTATAGTGTTCTGACATCTACACTACTATAACAGGTCAGTTATCTGGTGATAGTATAGTGTTCTGACATCTACACTACTATAACAGGTCAGTTATCTGGTGATAGTATAGTGTTCTGACATCTACACTACTATAACAGGTCAGTTATCTGGTGATAGTATAGTGTTCTGACATCTACACTACTATAACAGGTCAGTTATCTGGTGATAGTATAGTGTTCTGACATCTACACTACTATAACAGGTCAGTTATCTGGTGATAGTATAGTGTTCTGACATCTACACTACTATAACAGGTCAGTTATCTGGTGATAGTATAGTGTTCTGACATCTACACTACTATAACAGGTCAGTTATCTGGTGATAGTATAGTGTTCTGACATCTACACTACTATAACAGGTCAGTTATCTGGTGATAGTATAGTGTTTTGACATCTACACTACTATAACAGGTCAGTTATCTGGTGATAGTATAGTGTTCTGACATCTACACTACTATAACAGGTCAGTTATCTGGTGATAGTATAGTGTTCTTGACATCTACACTACTATAACAGGTCAGTTATCTGGTGATAGTATAGTGTTCTGACATCTACACTACTATAACAGGTCAGTTATCTGGTGATAGTATAGTGTTCTGACATCTACACTACTATAACAGGTCAGTTATCTGGTGATAGTATAGTGTTCTGACATCTACACTACTATAACAGGTCAGTTATCTGGTGATAGTATAGTGTTCTGACATCTACACTACTATAACAGGTCAGTTATCTGGTGATAGTATAGTGTTTTGACATCTACACTACTATAACAGGTCAGTTATCTGGTGATAGTATAGTGTTCTGACATCTACACTACTATAACAGGTCAGTTATCTGGTGATAGTATAGTGTTCTGACATCTACACTACTATAACAGGTCAGTTATCTGGTGATAGTATAGTGTTCTGACATCTACACTACTATAACAGGTCAGTTATCTGGTGATAGTATAGTGTTCTGACATCTACACTACTATAACAGGTCAGTTATCTGGTGATAGTATAGTGTTCTGACATCTACACTACTATAACAGGTCAGTTATCTGGTGATAGTATAGTGTTCTGACATCTACACTACTATAACAGGTCAGTTATCTGGTGATAGTATAGTGTTCTGACATCTACACTACTATAACAGGTCAGTTATCTGGTGATAGTATAGTGTTCTGACATCTACACTACTATAACAGGTCAGTTATCTGGTGATAGTATAGTGTTCTGACATCTACACTACTATAACAGGTCAGTTATCTGGTGATAGTATAGTGTTCTGACATCTACACTACTATAACAGGTCAGTTATCTGGTGATAGTATAGTGTTCTGACATCTACACTACTATAACAGGTCAGTTATCTGGTGATAGTATAGTGTTTTGACATCTACACTACTATAACAGGTCAGTTATCTGGTGATAGTATAGTGTTCTGACATCTACACTACTATAACAGGTCAGTTATCTGGTGATAGTATAGTGTTCTGACATCTACACTACTATAACAGGTCAGTTATCTGGTGATAGTATAGTGTTCTGACATCTACACTACTATAACAGGTCAGTTATCTGGTTATAGTATAGTGTTCTGACATCTACACTACTATAACAGGTCAGTTATCTGGTGATAGTATAGTGTTCTGACATCTACACTACTATAACAGGTCAGTTATCTGGTGATAGTATAGTGTTCTGACATCTACACTACTATAACAGGTCAGTTATCTGGTGATAGTATAGTGTTCTGACATCTACACTACTATAACAGGTCAGTTATCTGGTGATAGTATAGTGTTTTGACATCTACACTACTATAACAGGTCAGTTATCTGGTGATAGTATAGTGTTCTGACATCTACACTACTATAACAGGTCAGTTATCTGGTGATAGTATAGTGTTCTGACATCTACACTACTATAACAGGTCAGTTATCTGGTGATAGTATAGTGTTCTGACATCTACACTACTATAACAGGTCAGTTATCTGGTGATAGTATAGTGTTCTGACATCTACACTACTATAACAGGTCAGTTATCTGGTGATAGTATAGTGTTCTGACATCTACACTACTATAACAGGTCAGTTATCTGGTGATAGTATAGTGTTTGACATCTACACTACTATAACAGGTCAGTTATCTGGTGATAGTATAGTGTTCTGACATCTACACTAATATAACAGGTCAGTTATCTGGTGATAGTATAGTGTTTGACATCTACACTACTATAACAGGTCAGTTATCTGGTGATAGTATAGTGTTCTGACATCTACACTACTATAACAGGTCAGTTATCTGGTGATAGTATAGTGTTCTGACATCTACACTACTATAACAGGTCAGTTATCTGGTGATAGTATAGTGTTCTTGACATCTACACTACTATAACAGGTCAGTTATCTGGTGATAGTATAGTGTTCTGACATCTACACTACTATAACAGGTCAGTTATCTGGTGATAGTATAGTGTCCTGACATCTACACTACTATAACAGGTCAGTTATCTGGTGATAGTATAGTGTTCTGACATCTACACTACTATAACAGGTCAGTTATCTGGTTATAGTATAGTGTTCTGACATCTACACTACTATAACAGGTCAGTTATCTGGTGATAGTATAGTGTTCTGACATCTACACTACTATAACAGGTCAGATATCTGGTGATAGTATTGTGTTTTGACATCTACACTACTATAACAGGTCCATTAGCTGGTGATAGTATAGTGTTGTGACAACTACACTAATATAACAGGTCAGTTATCTGGTGATAGTATAGTGTTCTGACATCTACACTACTATAACAGGTCAGTTATCTGGTGATAGTATAGTGTTCTGACATCTACACTACTATAACAGGTCAGTTAGCTGGTGATGGTACAGTGTTCTGACATCTACACTACAATAACAGGTCAGTTATCTGGTGATAGTATAGTGTTCTGACATCTACACTACTATAACAGGTCAGTTATCTGGTGATAGTATAGTGTTCTGACATCTACACTACTATAACAGGTAAGTTATCTGGTGATAGTATAGTCTTTTGACATCTACACTACTATAACAGGTCAGTTATCTGGTGATAGTATAGTGTTCTGACATCTACACTACTATAACAGGTCAGTTATCTGGTTATAGTATAGTGTTCTGACATCTACACTACTATAACAGGTCAGTTATCTGGTGATAGTATAGTGTTTTGACATCTACACTACTATAACAGGTCAGTTATCTGGTGATAGTATAGTGTTCTGACATCTACACTACTATAACAGGTCAGTTATCTGGTGATAGTATAGTGTCCTGACATCTACACTACTATAACAGGTCAGTTATCTGGTGATAGTATAGTGTTCTGACATCTACACTACTATAACAGGTCAGTTATCTGGTGATAGTATAGTGTTCTGACATCTACACTACTATAACAGGTCAGTTATCTGGTGATAGTATAGTGTTCTGACATCTACACTACTATAACAGGTCAGTTAGCTGGTGATGGTATAGTGTTCTGACATCTACACTACTATAACAGGTCAGTTATCTGGTGATAGTGTTCTGACATCTACACTACTATAACAGGTCAGTTATCTGGTGATAGTATAGTGTTCTGACATCTACACTACTATAACAGGTCAGTTATCTGGTGATAGTATAGTGTTCTGACATCTACACTACTATAACAGGTCAGTTATCTGGTGATAGTATAGTGTTCTGACATCTACACTACTATAACAGGTCAGATATCTGGTGATAGTGTTCTGACATCTACACTACTATAACAGGTCAGTTATCTGGTGATAGTATAGTGTTCTGACATCTACACTACTATAACAGGTCAGTTATCTGGTGATAGTATAGTGTTTTGACATCTACACTACTATAACAGGTCAGTTATCTGGTGATAGTATAGTGTTCTGACATCTACACTACTATAACAGGTCAGTTATCTGGTGATAGTATAGTGTTCTGACATCTACACTACTATAACAGGTCAGATACCTGGTAATAGTGTTCTGACATCTACACTACTATAACAGGTCAGTTATCTGGTGATAGTATAGTGTTCTGACATCTACACTACTATAACAGGTCAGTTATCTGGTGATAGTATAGTGTTCTGACATCTACACTACTATAACAGGTCAGTTATCTGGTTATAGTATAGTGTTCTGACATCTACACTACTATAACAGGTCAGTTATCTGGTGATAGTATAGTGTCCTGACATCTACACTACTATAACAGGTCAGATATCTGGTGATAGTATAGTGTTCTGACATCTACACTACTATAACAGGTCAGTTATCTGGTGATAGTGTTCTGGCATCTACACTAATATCACAGGTCAGTTATCTGGTGATAGTATAGTGTTCTGACCACTACACTACTATAACAGGTCAGTTATCTGGTGATAGTATAGTGTTCTGACATGTACACTACTATAACAGGTCAGTTAGCTGGTGATGGTACAGTGTTCTGACATCTACACTACTATAACAGGTCAGATACCTGGTGATAGTGTTCTGACATATACAATACTATAACAGGTCAGTTATCTGGCGATAGTATAGTGTTTTGACATCTACACTACTATAACAGGTAAGTTATCTGGTGATAGTATAGTGTTTTGACATCTACACTACTATAACAGGTCAGTTATCTGGTGATAGTATAGTGTTCTGACATCTACACTACTATAACAGGTCAGTTATCTGGTGATAGTATAGTGTTCTGACATCTACACTACTATAACAGGTCAGTTATCTGGTGATAGTATAGTGTTTTGACATCTACACTACTATAACAGGTCAGTTAGCTGGTGATAGTATAGTGTTCTGACATCTACACTACTATAACAGGTCAGTTATCTGGTGATAGTATAGTGTCCTGACATCTACACTACTATAACAGGTCAGTTATCTGGTGATAGTATAGTGTTCTGACATCTACACTACTATAACAGGTCAATTATCTGGTGATAGTATAGTGTTCTGACATCTACACTACTATAACAGGTCAGTTATCTGGTGATAGTATAGTGTTCTGACATCTACACTACTATAACAGGTCAGTTATCTGGTGATAGTATAGTGTTCTGACATCTACACTACTATAACAGGTCAGTTATCAGGTGATAGTATAGTGTTCTGACATCTACACTACTATAACAGGTCAGTTATCTGGTGATAGTATAGTGTTCTGACATCTACACTACTATAACAGGTCAGTTATCTGGTGATAGTATAGTGTTCTGACATCTACACTACTATAACAGGTCAGTTATCTGGTGATAGTATAGTGTTCTGACATCTACACTACTATAACAGATCAGTTAGCTGGTGATAGTATAGTGTTCTGACATCTACACTACTATAACAGGTCAGTTATCTGGTGATAGTGTGTTCTGACATCTACACTACTATAACAGGTCAGTTATCTGGTGATAGTATAGTGTTCTGACAACTACTACTATAACAGGTCAGTTATCTGGTGATAGTATAGTGTTCTGACATCTACACTACTATAACAGGTCAGTTATCTGGCGATAGTGTAGTGTTCTGACATCAACACTACTATAACAGGTCAGTTATCTGGTGATAGTATAGTGTTCTGGCAACTACACTACTATAACAGGTCAGTTATCTGGTGATAGTATAGTGTTTTGACATCTACACTACTATAACAGGTCAGTTAGCTGGTGATAGTATAGTGTTCTGACATCTACACTACTATAACAGGTCAGTTATCTGGTGATAGTATAGTGTCCTGACATCTACACTACTATAACAGGTCAGTTATCTGGTGATAGTATATTGTTCTGACAACTACACTACTATAACAGGTCAATTATCTGGTGATAGTGTTCTGACATCTACACTACTATAACAGGTCAGTTAGCTGGTGACAGTATAGTGTTTTGACATCTACACTATTTTAACAGGTCAGTTATCTGGTGATAGTATAGTGTTCTGACATCTACACTACTATAACAGGTCAGTTATCTGGTGATAGTATAGTGTTCTGACATCTACACTACTATAACAGGTCAGTTATCTGGTGATAGTATAGTGTTTTGACATCTACACTACTATAACAGGTCAGTTATCTGGTGATAGTATAGTGTTCTGACATCTACACTACTATAACAGGTCAGTTATCTGGTGATAGTATAGTGTTCTGACATCTACACTACTATAACAGGTCAGTTATCTGGTGATAGTGTTCTGGCAACTACACTACTATAACAGGTCAGTTAGCTGGTGATAGTATAGTGTTTTGACATCTACACTACTATAACAGGTCAGTTAGCTGGTGACAGTATAGTGTTCTGACATCTACACTACTATAACAGGTCAGTTATCTGGTGATAGTATAGTGTCCTGACATCTACACTACTATAACAGGTCAGTTATCTGGTGATAGTATAGTGTTCTGACATCTACACTACTATAACAGGTCAGTTATCTGGTGATAGTGTTCTGGCAACTACACTACTATAACAGGTCAGTTATCTGGTGATAGTATAGTGTTTTGACATCTACACTACTATAACAGGTCAGTTAGCTGGTGATAGTATAGTGTTCTGACATCTACACTACTATAACAGGTCAGTTATCTGGTGATAGTATAGTGTCCTGACATCTACACTACTATAACAGGTCAGTTATCTGGTGATAGTATAGTGTTCTGACATCTACACTACTATCACAGGTCAGTTATCTGGTTATAGAATAGTGTTCTGACATCTACACTACTATACCAGGTCAGTTATCTGGTGATAGTATAGTGTCCTGACATATACACTACTATAACAGGTCAGATATCTGGTGATAGTATAGTCTTTTGACATCTACACTAATATAACAGGTCAGTTAACTGGTGATAGTGTTCTGGCAACTACACTAATATCACAGGTCAGTTATCTGGTGATAGTATAGTGTTCTGACCACTACACTACTATAACAGGTCAGTTATCTGGTGATAGTATAGTGTTCTGACATGTACACTACTATAACAGGTCAGTTAGCTGGTGATGGTACAGTGTTCTGACATCTACACTACTATAACAGGTCAGATACCTGGTGATAGTGTTCTGACATATACAATACTATAACAGGTCAGTTATCTGGTGATAGTATAGTGTTTTGACATCTACACTACTATAACAGGTAAGTTATCTGGTGATAGTATAGTCTTTTGACATCTACACTACTATAACAGGTCAGTTATCTGGTGATAGTATAGTGTTCTGACATCTACACTACTATAACAGGTCAGTTATCTGGTGATAGTATAGTGTTTTGACATCTACACTACTATAACAGG